>VZRF01009388.1:7677-35251 GCA_013396875.1 Vireo altiloquus
GGTTCACCTAATACTCTGTCACCTCAGGTTTATCAATATCGGAATAGATGCAAAATTTTATAATGCGCTATCAGTTGCTCTTGGACAGTTAAAAATGTTTCTGCACAGTGTTTTTCTTAATGGGATTAAGAAAGATTGCAAGTCCCATTGTGCAAAACAAAAAACCTTCTAGAAAGTGGCTTTTCTTTATATCTGTCTGTTCCTGTGAATATTAAAGATATGTCAAGTGAATTTCCATTGAAGAGTACAAAGGAAAAGCAGCTATCTGAAAAAGTGGCAGAGAGAAGAAGAAAAATTGTTATGAAAAATTAACTGAAGCATGGAAATTTTAAAGATTCTCTCCTGCTCATTATACATCTCTCATCCTTCATTATACACTGGGATACTTTACCAATTAAATTTTCCAAATCTCTGTCCTAAAACTTTCTCAGATTCCTATCTGTTCTCTTCTGTTGGTGTTGCAAGGTAACATTTTGAAGCTTAATATCAGCTGTAGATACCAGATATTCTCAGATTCTCAAGAGAGAACATGACATAGCTGCAGCTGGAAGGAATCTTTTCTGTCAGGAAAGTATTTTGACAAACATGTGAAAGATACAATAGGATAAAATTTTATCCAGAATGTCTGGAAAGTTGCAATGCTAGTACATTTTGAATTTTCTCTATAGAATAATGTCTTGTTATCTTTCTTCAGTGACTTACTGCCCCTCTCTTTAGTGGATAAGCACAATTATCTAATATATATATATATAAAATTGATCAATTTATTCTGTTGATATTAAAAAAAAAAACCTCCACCCAGAATTACCCCTTCTTGATTTTCCTGCTAATATTAGCTCACTTAGGAAGGCTTTGGGAGTGGAGTTGAAAATTTTGTAATTAGCTAAGGTAAATGATTTCAGTGTTGACTGCTCAGAAGTCTGAGACCTTGTTTACAATAAGGAAGAAAGCTAGGATACATTTATATTTACAGAATTTGAAAGCATGTGTAAACGTAAGAGTGCTCTTTTATATAAAGACTAAACATATTTTTAATATAGCATTAGGGAAAAATGACTGATTTGGTCACATAAAGAGAAATTCCTTACACTGGCTGTAAAAGACAACGTTTCAAACAGGAAAACTATACATAACTGAAGTCTTGAGTGCTCTCTCCTTTAAAGGGCTTAAGCATGCAGGAATATTTTTATATTCAGGATCTGATTTTTCTGAGTGCTTTATTTTTCCTTTTGACAGTATAGAGGCAATGATAGTGTCTGTAGTTCAAATTGAAGAGACCACCTGTTTTGGTAATATTTATGTTAGAAAGAAAAAAGTGGATTGAATTATGAGCATACAGTTTTTTTTTCAGATATTGGGGTAATCCTAGAGCTCCCTTAAATATGTGAGTCAAGGAAAGTATATAAATTTTTCCATTGCACTTTCACATTTTTTTGGGCTCTGGCAGAGATACAAAAGAAAGACTGGTAAAAGCAGGAAAAGCAGCCCTTGAGAAGTATGTTTAAGATAAGATAGCCTGTCTGACCTTATGTGCTACACAGATTTGGGAATAACTCTGTTTTCCATCTGAGGTCTTACAATTAGCTCATTCTCTGCCCGATTTGCTTTTCTGTAAAAAACCTAACAGGTACTAGTAAGTGGAAGATTTCCTCACCTTAAGAAATTTCATAACATTGACCTTCATTAGTGCATAATTTTATTCAAGAATCAAAATATAGGGATCTTTTAAAAAATTTATATTCTGCAATAAACTAATAATAACCCCACCCTGACACACAAATCTATAGATATTGTCAGTATACATGGATACTTTAGAAAATTTTTGATAATTTTTTAGCAGAAATAGACATTAAATATATTCTGATGGGTTTCTGTATTCTTCCAGATCTTAGAAAACATTACACATATGATGGATATATTATATTCATGTTCCTCAGGTGGCCACGAATCTCTGATCTTCTCTCCCTTACAGGATGGACACCTCTTCCATGTCCTCGATCTGTCTACTTGAGTGATAAGGGAAGAGAGGTTGCCAGTGAGGAATGAGGCAAAAAGTTGTTCAGTACCTCAGTTTTCTTATCTGTTGCCACGCCTTTTCCAGCCTTGTTTATCAGTGGGGTTATGATTTCTTTGACCTCCCTTTCCTGGCTGGCATACTTGTAGAAAGATATAAAATGAATTTCCAAAGGAATAACTGATGTGAGGCTCTTGGCCTGCACACTTCTTTCAGGTGATGATAATCTGGGAAGAACGGTTTAATTTCCAGGGCTGAGGGTGATTTTTTTAAGTGCTTAAAAAGAAACTGAGTGAAAAAGGATGCATCTCAAAAACTACTTGCCTTAAACTGCAAAAGTATTTGCTGTGCTAAATGTAGGGGTTCATAAGTCTGTTTTTACCAGCTTACTGCCAGGATTAGAGGTAAGGAAGTGCCAGACCTGATACCATAGAATTAAATGGGGCCAGGTTTTTGGCCTAGGTATGGTATAACCTAAGAAGTATTTTGGAAAGTTTCAAGCATAAATCAGGAGATGGTTGTTGAGTTTGTGGCCAGTCCTGTTTTTAAAAGGTTCCCCCAGAGGGAGAGGAGTCCAACTATTAGAATTCATAGACCTTTGATATTACAATACAAAAAGCCTGACCTCAACAATAACAAAGGAAGTAACTTCAAAAGAGTATAATGAGTTCTTAATCCATCTGGAATATTCAGTGCTAGGAGATTTATGTCTATCTCTTCTCTGGGTATTGATAGATTTTTATATCTATACAAAATACTCCATCTCTGGCTCCACAATTACAGATTTTAGTGGAAGAGAAAGTGCAATTTAAAAGTGAACCATTTAAAATTGCATGTGTAAACCACACAATTTCTAGAATGTTTTTTAATTTCTCACTTTTAATTACATTTAACAGTCGTTATATTGATCTCTAGAATTCATTGACCCAGGAACTGATAATATTCAGAACCTGACAACCTGTTAGAAAGGCAGGACATATTTCCTATATATTTATAAGAAAATCCAGTGCTGTACTAAGTTTATGATAATTGAATTCTGATGCAATTCTTTACCTACTGCAGGCAAATGGGAACATAGTATTGAGGACTTCTTCATGCCTGCATATAGACGAGTTCTTGCAACTTCCTAAGTACCTGTTTAAAGATTCTGGTCTAGTTAATTCTAGCCCATCAATGAGTGCTTGAAGGGTTTTTTTTCCTAAATTCATGTAATAGGAACTATTATATACTTTCTATTTTCAGGAGGGGATTGTTGTTGGTTTTTTTTTTCCAGTTTAAAAACAAGTCTTTATTTTCATGGGAAACCTGTTGCTTTCTTTGTATTGAAATAGTTCAATGATAATTGAAAGGAAGTCAGTTACTTTCTGCACAGCTTCCGTTTTATATGCCAAAGTGTATCTATTAGATTTATGCTGCAATGAAATGTAAAAACAAGTGGACCAAAAGTAAGTTAATTGACTCAGAAAGCAATAGCAGTTTTACTCCTGCAGTTTGGTGCACAGGAGGGACTAATTCAACCTATTACCTGCAGCTAAAGTAATCTGCATGAAACTCCAAAGTTGAAAATCACAGGGAAGGTACTGTAATTACATACCCTGTGTTAATTTAAACTCTTTATAGAATTTGTCATAGAAAGAGTGACAGATTTTGAGAATATTCACTAATGAGTTTGTATATTGAAAGATGAAATGTTTTCATATAAATGAAAGATTAAATTATTTCAATAAAAAAAATAATATTTGGAGCATGAAACAGAGCTAGAAGACCTTTCTCTCTAGTCTGTGACATTTAGAATGACCTGGAACATCTGACTAATTATTGAAATATTTGTGAAAAGCAGCTGTCCATAACAGGAAGAACAAACAACTACAAGGATGTTTTAGTTTAAAAAGGTATTCAGACAAGCAAAAATCCATATTCTCAGGATCTATATAAACAAAACAAACAAAAAAAAAAGCTCCAAATTTCATGTCCTGGTCATAGTAATGATAGATCTCATGGGTTAACATGATGAAAGAAAAATAAAAGTATATATAAAGCATATAAAAAAAGCATATCTGTGTTGATTAGTAAATTATTAGCAAATGCTATACATGTTTTCTTAAGAATAAAAGTGAATACAAATTAATATGCCTTCAAATTTGTGTTTTACTAATTCTTCACATCACTGCAACATCAATTATAGTTGTCATGCTATAGCACTTGACTAAATACAGTAAAACAGGCTCTCAACTGGTGCACATCTGTTGATTTCAGGGGAATTACTGTGGTATGTCTCGACAAAATATATTTTGTAGGTTATTTATCTTACGAATCACTGCAAAGTTTTTAAACTTTGTTAGTAAGATGATTCTCAAATACCTGTTCATACCTCTTAAGTTAGAAAGTAATTGTGCTTTTCTGTAATACAAGAAAGGTCTCTGAAATAATTTGTTTTATCAACATAATTTTACATCTGTTCAGAACACTTTGTTTAACTTCCATTTCATGCTTTGTAAGTTTGCAGAACGGAATGATTTTATGCTAAAATGTTTGCTTTTCAAGTCTTTATCAGAATAATTAAAATAGTGGTGTGATCATTTTCATTATGTAGTTTTTCATCCTGGACGACCTCCAAGAATATCTCATTTTTTGGTAGTAGCAAATCAAACAACAACATAAAGTCAAGAGAATATTTTAGCACTAATAGTTCATTATCTTAAAATAATATAGTTTTCTTAATCTTGTCTTCAGAGATGTAGCTGAAAAATAGAAATAGCACAGTGTCCCAACCCTATGAAATTCTATAAATGTCTGTTGAATCAATCTGTTATTGCAGTACAACATAACTGTTGGTCCTTCTGTATGCTACTGACAACATGAAGACAGAGATCACAAGTGCTTGGCCCATTAATAGTTGTGTCATCTCTGCTGCTGGACACAAAGCATTGGTCAAAAATTTGTGGTCACAAACCAGGTTGGTTGTTTTGCCTCACATCAGCATGCCTTAATTAGGATCTTCAGACCTTAATTAATCTTCAGAGTTATCACAGTAGACTGGCAGGAGGAAGAAAGAACCTTACCAGGCTATTGGAGAATTGCCTAACTGTAATAGAGAGCTATATTGGTGAAGCTACTGCTTTTGAAAATCAATGAGAATGACAAAATAGCCAAGGCAATCTCAAGTGCTTTTTCAGTCCTGTGTATTTGAAAGTGTGTTAAGATCTGTCTGGCTTATGTTTCTGGTTTATTCCAAAGGAAGTAAATGCCTGTGTACAATTTTCTGGAAGACATTACGCCCATAACACAGAGCTTGCTATCTTTTATGCATTTTTGCTCATCATTCCAAAGTTTTCAGACAATTTTCCTCTGTAAAATGGAAGGTCAGACAAATTGTAACTATTGGTGACACTTTTGGTTATAAATGTTCGCTTCCTCCCTGTCTTAGATTTTAAAGATTGCTCTATTCCAGGCAGAAACTGGATGAAATTCATTGTCCCTTCAGAGATGGATCCTTTTTCAGAATGTCTTCTCTCTTGGAAAGAATGATATCTTTTATATATAAGTCAGGAGACAAGTATTCATGTATCTCATCTCACCTCTTATGTATGATCATGAACTTTTCATTGACTCTTTTTTGTGACCTTTATTTCTGGGGTGATGTTTTCTCATTTTCACATGTAGCTATCCTTACTCTGTTTTCATAATCAATGACAAAGTCAAATAGAAAAAAATTGTCCTCAGCTCCCTAGGCAAAGGAAAATGTCATCTCTGTTGTGAGTTCTTCCTCCAGCAGGAAGTAAAAATCACAAGTTCTGACTGAGGAATATCAAAAGATTCTGTTTCAGGCCAGGTGATTTTCTAGGACTTTTCTGAATATGTCTTTGGCACCTATGTTTTCTCACCCAGAGGAACTTTAGTCCATCTTAACATCATTGCCCTCCTTGGGTTGTTCCTTATTTACAAAGATGCAAGATAGGCCTATGTGGTCCACAACAATTTATCTATAAATTTTTTTCCTGCTTCTTTGTAAGTTTTTTTTAACACGAAGCATAAGTGCTGCAAAGGCTACAGTTTTATTTATGAACCTGCTTGGCATACACAGCTCAGAGTTCTTTGGAAATGAAAATTATTTTTAATTATTTCAATGAAATCATGAAAATTATTTCAAATTCACATTAGAATGTTTTTAGGCCAAAAAGGAAAAACAAAATCCTCAGGAAGGATTTTCTACTTTTTCTCAACAGATTTACTTGTTCAATTCTTGCCTTTTTAATTCAGTCTCAAACCTGCAAGGGGTCCATCACATAAATTCTTAGTTATCTGTTGAAATATACAAATATATGAGCATTTGGTTTAGTTGCATGATATTTGAAATATCATGATGCTGCAAAAGATACAATATTTTATGTCGCTGTTGAGGTAGCCATGACACAGATGAGCCCCAGCAACAGTTTCAAGCAAAAGGCTGTGTTTATATCAAAAGCCAGTGTCATTTATACTCTTTTGCATGTTTACCATTCGTGCCACTCATCCATTGGTTGCTCAATCACTACAATAGACTTTCTGGTTATCATTAACTACAATATACTACCATTGGTCACCTATGGCATAAGGATTCAGGCATTCAGAAAAATAACAGGTGCAGATATGTTTCTGTTTTTCTCCTTCTGTTGTTTAACTTTCTTGCTTCTACTTTTGAATACTGATAAATCTGATATTACATTTTCAAGGGTAAAAACTAATTGTTTTTCTTCTCACAGACTTTTCTCACAGTCCTTCTCTAGCCAATGTAACAGGCCTAAGCCATGATTTTACAAGGCAACAAGGCCTTCATTTTATAAGGTTTCACTTAAATGCCACAATTCTATATCAAGGCCATTAAATTATTTTATAGCAAATATTGCTTTTTTCTCCTTTGTCTTTAGCTATGTTTTAATGTCTTAGTTTGATTAATTGATGAGATGACAAGTAGACAAAGCAATGCCAGTTATCCTATGGATCCCTTTATTACTGCATCTGGCTCTGCCTTGACAATGAGGGAAAGAAAAAAGCCGGAAGCGAAAGTTAAACACATCTTGTGCTAATGCAATGATGAACAACAGTGATAGAGCTCCACTGTGGCACTGCTGGCAGGGGATAACTGTACTAAGTAAGGAAACAGAGAATGACATGAACAAGCAAGAGTATAATGAAAGGAGCATGTAAAGATAAGGGAAATGATCCTATAAATTCAAAATTAAGTTCCTTCATAAATTTCTGTAAAGGGAGAGCCCCATGGTGAATACCTGGCAAGGCATTAGCTTTTGCTCTTCTCTTTTATCAAAAAACTCTAAGGAGAGAGAAATTAATTCCTTTATGTGTTGAGGATTGATTCCAAGCTTTTACATTTATTCATTTATTTGTTTTCCAAGTCAGATCTTTCATAATACTCTTATACAGTAGCATAAGCTGCAGCAGGGAATTCTGGCTCTTCAGTTTATTTTCTTTTCACAGCATTAATAAGCAGCGCATTGAAGAACAGGACTCCTCCTTTTCTGCAGTCCAGATTCTTGCTGCTTTTAAGTGTAAATTGGCAGAAAGGCTGCCTGCATTTGCTGGAAAAAATAAACAAAGCTGATAGCATATTCCAGCTCTGCAGCCTCATATTTGTTAAGAATTTGTTCAACTATTGATTTCAATAGGAACTTGAATATCAGAGCTATTTATACTGGGATTTTCAGTGATCCATTGAAAAGATATGAATTCTGCAGTTCACTGCTTGCTTCAGTTGCAGAGCTGCATCAGTCCAAACAGTTTCATGGAGATGTCTGTTCCTCCTGCCCCCCTGCCCCAATTAATCTTTGAGATGTAATGTATGCTTGCAGAGGTAAACATTTCACTTTCTATCAGCAAAGCTCCTTATCCCATATTAATAGAGGAGACACAGAGCAGGGCCTTGTTAAGATGACTATCTGAGATCTACAGAATTTGCTTCAGGGGGTAGGATAAACTAACAAAATGGGAATTTTAGAAAATGCACTTGCACTATTCTTCATATCTAATCTGAGAAACATACAAAGCAGAAATTATAATCCTCTGAACATGGCTCAATTTTCTCTCTTCTTCTCTCCGTGAGAGAAAAAAATTATGCTCTTTAGCTCTGTGTTAATGGGGGGGAAAAGAATAATTTGGGACAGAGCAGAATAAAGCTGAAAGTCACTGTCAGGTGGTTGGTTGATTTTTGGGAGGTGGGGAGATTATTTGTTTTTGTTACTGGTTTTTGTTTTCGTTTGGGTTTTTTTTTTACCCCTTATAGGAGCAGGGTGTGAAATGGGAGCAATTGAAAGGGGAGGAAAGATTATTGAGTAGGTGTCATTACTGTTTTGTCTGTCACCACCAGGCAAAACACAGGTTTGCACTTTGTCCTCAATACTGTATTCAAACATTTTACCATCTGCTCATTCTACATGTACCTGAATAACTGCTTCCTTTCAGATTACCATTGCTTTGTGCCTTGTACACTATATGGGGCTCCCAGAAGTATCTAGTTGGGTTCTCGAGTATGTAGAACACTTGTAAAAATGCCAGAATTACCAACCTCTCTCTTTATGTAGTCCTGATGATAGCAGAATATCTGTTACTTGTTTAAGGCTGTTTTCAAAAGTTTCTGAAAAAGTGAAAGTCTGAAAGTGAAATTCTCTAGGTACAACTTTCCACAGTTAACTTATTTGAGAACACTTATTCTGGAGATTTTCAACTATGTGGCTGTTCAAACTCATGCCTTAGGATGTTTTGCCTGGGTATTGAACCTGCAGAAACACAATTCTTGGATTGCTCCAATCTTCCTGTTTTTCACTCCTGGGAGGTTGCTTTCATTGTGCCTTCATTGTCCATCAGTAAAAATAGTCTTTCTCTACTTTCTACAAGCAAGATAAAGGAAAAACAATTAGTAATGATTTAATAATAAAAAAATTTACCAATTATAGTAAAGCAGATGTTTTTGCCCCATAAACATCTTTTCACTAACTGCTCTGTATCTAATATATCTGCACAGAAAAGTTGTCAGTACCTCAGTAATTTAGAAAATTAGAATAATTTTGTATCCAATTTCTCTCATGAATTGTAGAATCTGTGTTCATATACATGAATGTCACATTTGGCGCTGGGCTGAGGATTTGCAACTGGCCATGCCAAACAAGGAGACATTGTAGCATGAAAAGTATAGAATAACAAAAGCAAATTTTGCTTCATCCACATGAGGTGTCCTATTCATATTGGGGTGCCCCAAATGTGATTCTACACAGGGTTCTTACTTCAAATGTTCAGATATGACATGATTTGACTAAGCCCTAGCACCCATATTGCTCATTACTAACCACAGTACAAGTTTGTAAAGCAATTGTACTTTTGCACTATTCCTGCCTCTTGTCTATTTATCCAGATGTCCCTGGGATCAGTCTTGCAGCAGTGATGTATCTATGATGCAAGATCCTGCTGGTGCAGTATTAGAGGGGCTAGGATGCTGGTGTTACCTCAGTTGTAGAGGGGTATCCTTTGTCCCTAACAGACAGCTCTAAGTTTCCAAGAAGCAAAGTCTTCATTTTCAGGGCCAGGCTACCTTTTAATTTGTTCTGCTTAAGAATGAACAATACAAAAGTCCCCTGTAAACTTTGACTAACTCATTACATTGCTGTATATAATGTGAATTAATAAATATATTAACAAACTTAATAAATTTTCATAATATAAATTGTTTGGTGGTATTAGGAAAGAGAACTTCAATACTCTACAAAATTAATCTCTAATGAAAAAGCAGGAATTTACCTGGGTAGATTCCCATCTTTTTCCTTGGGATTGTCCTTCACTTGTCACAGCTACTGCTACTGTATTTGTCCCTAAAGAATATTTTTGCACCTTCCCCAAAAAACACTGAAAAGTCTACATTCCTCATTTCTGCTTGGCTTTGTACAAAATTAGAGTGATTTACACTAATTTTTAATTCAAAACTCAAATACAAGTGATTGATAGAGCTTGTAGAAAAAATATCATGAGAAGATTTACACAAGCAGAAAGAGAAAATCTGTTAGAACAGAGAAAGTTTGCATCATTCGACACCAAAGTCTTGTTCGTGCCAGAATAAGCATTACAGCAAATCAGCATCCATCACTTTCTGGACGAAGAACTTCAGCAACTGAATTGTTGCATAACCACAAGGCGAGGGGAAGTAATACAAAGTGCCTGAACTAGGATCAAATAAAATTACAGAGTTGGTTAAACTAGACTCGAAAACCTAGCTAGTGTCTGAAGCCTGGAAACACACCTGGAAACCATGGAAAATTATCCTTTTGAGCTTCCTGAAAAAATTAATATCATGTTGGAATGCTGAATCTACAAAAATGAAAATGAGACTTTCCAAATGAGATAATATATTGAAAAGCATCCCTGAAAGCTCTGTCCTGCAAGGCTGTCTGTGGCAAAAGGTCCATGTAAGTGCACTGTTAAATATTTAAGTGTAGGGTGCCTTTTAATGCCCTCTTTAAAGACAGCAAAAGGGAGGTTATGGGGAGCTGTTGTACATTGAAAGCCATAGGGTACTTCTTCCTGAAAACACCTGAGATGATAAAAGCACCTTAAAAACACACAAGAAAGGGTTAGAAAGACTTTCAGCCCAAAAGTCACATTCCCAACCTTGTCATGCAGTGAGGTATCAGGTTCACTGAACGTAGAACCTAAGGCAGTGCATAAAGACATCACAGCAAAGTGTGCTTGGTTCAGTCCTAGGATTATTCTGCAAGATCTCACTGTATGTTTTCTTCTGGAAAATGTATTTAGATGTCTTTTCTGAATGTCATTAATTATAACCAATCATATGCATAGGATGCATATTCTGACATGACTTAAGACAGCTAAAGGTTGAAAAATAAATGACTTGTGATGGTGATCTCCAAATGATTGGGTAGTTGGCTTCATGCTGAAACCACAAGACACTTAGAGACACCTCTAGATAACCAGATTCAGGTGGGAGAATGTTTCTTGAGGTTATTTCATTTACAGATCTTTTTGTATAATGGACTAGATTTTGCAGCTTGATGGATGTAAAAGATGCCTTCATTCATGTAATTAGGACGCAGACCATTAAATTGCTATTTAACTAGACCTGAGGATATGAAAAAAATGCTTAAACAGAAAGTATGGAACCTATGTCTTGAGAGGACACACAACAATATTATGTATATATATACATTCTATATATGTATATATACACATATACACAAACACACACACACACACATATATATATGAAACTATTGAAAGCAGCTGCCTACCAAAAAGGCAGCTATTTTAAATCCACAGTTTAACATATAATTGAATGCAGTGGGAAGATTTCTTTTTATGGATATAAAAGAAAGGCTCAAGGCAGTTCCAAATTTAAAGAATAAGGAAATAATCTAAGCTGAAAAGCAGCAGTGCATTGCATAGGTATCAGGTCCAGATAGAGGTTGTCTCAAAAGTAACACATTATTTGTAACACACAAACATTCAAGCTGAAAAGGTCCTTTTAAATTTTATTTCACATTGTTAAATACTTCACAGCATTTGCAGAACATTGATTTTCTGCATCTGTGGGTAATCTGTCTCAAGAGAAACTTTAAAATAGGATATTTGCTTGGTCAGAGTTCTTTACTAATTCCATTGTTTTGCGAAAATCTCATAGGTGGTTAGAGCTATTTCAACTATTTTGATTTCTGGTAAAACCAACACAGGTTACAAAATGGACAATTTGACCAAAGAGTTTGCCCTTCCTGCAATATCAGTGTCATTATCTGTACAGTATTTTGTGTGTTCAAAGGAAGGACAGATAGTTAAGTGTAGGGTTCCCTAGCCTTTCTTTGGCTGCTATTATGATGCATGGGAATTTATGATGTCAGACAGAAGCACAGAAAAAAAAAGTATTTCTGCACCACAACATATAGAGCTCTAGATTTTAATTAATAGATTTTCACCTATGTGAAAACTTTTGCAACCTTTTACAGTTGCGTGTGTGTGTCTGTGTGAGTGTGGAATAGACCAGTTTGAATTGCCTCAGCTTCTGCTATTTAACATAGAGATTGTCCTTTAAAATGCATTGGAAGTTAAGATCTGTTAGTGATTGTGAAGTTATGAAAGTATGGGAAAGACAGACTGACCAGTATTTTTACCTTTTTAAAAAGAAAGTTGAAAATGCAAATTCAATAGTTCCACAGTTAGTTGGAATCACAGAAAAGTAAGGCTGAAAACAGCCATAAATCATTTTGGATACCTGGACCCACTCACACATATAATATTTTGCATTACTTTAATGATTTGGTAGTGAATTAGTTTGCAGAAGATAAAGCTTTTTGACCCTCAAGGATCTCTGGGTACCCTTTTACAACTTGGTCAGGGACAGCTGACTGTGTTTTGATTGCATAAATACAGTGTCCAGAATGTAAGCCACACTTTCCACTAGAATTTTCTGATGAGAATTGTAGGAACCCCTCATAGTGAGAGATCATCAAATTCTGGCAATTTTTGATGTGTAGAAATTCAGTACAATCAAGAACATTGTTGGAATAATGAAGAGAACCTGAAATAATTCAGAACTAATTTAGAAAGTCACTACAGAATGTTCCCAAGCTGATATACTCAGTAGCCTATACCAGTGACAAATGAAAGAAGTCAGTTCAGAAAAAGAGCCAGCATACAATACCACTTTCAATTTCCCAACTACCTCCTCCCGAAGAAGGGAAGACTGAAAGAGACATAAAAAGGAAGAGTAAAAAGGAAAATCTGATCAGTAAAAAGTGCAAGGTTTTGGTGCTCCTTTCTTTTTTCTTTCTTTCTTTTTTTTTTTTTTTTTTCAGTCTATGGGTGGATTATTGCATTTTATGATGGCTTGGGCTCAGAAAGAGAGCAGATACATCAACATGAGCCCAGGGCAGACAGAGATGAAGTAAGCTTTAAGCACAGGTCTTCAAAGGTGAAAAGCTAATGAATTAAAAACTGTTGCACTTTCTGTCTTCTTGCTCTGACTTGTTAATTGCAGAGTTATGCATGATCTATACTTCAAGTGAAGCATGCAGAAAGAAAGTGAATTGGTAAAGTAGGTGACAACAGTTAGAAATTACACTAAAAATAACCCAGTTCTTTGACAATATATTATTTTCAAGTGCCTTGGGACATCATTTTATAAGAAAATTGCTGTGCTAATTGAAATTGCTATCTCTTCTCATAATAATTGACTCTGCAGATCCCTTTTCTCCCAACTGGTAGAAAATGAGGAGAAAAAAGAGAGAGCAGCAACCTCCCAATTTTTTTGCAGAAAAAAACCCAAGAAAGATTTTGAGAGAATTCTCTGAGAATACTGTAGGAGAACATGCAATTGTGGGCAATTTAAAGGCTGCATATGCCCACATGGTCTAGATTATTAAGATTAGTTTTGATGCCTAAGAATTCAAATAGAGTGGCTAAGTACAGGTCTAATGATAAAATGGATAAAATATCCATTAGGGCGTCTTCTGGGACATGTTAAGATCTTATTACTGAGAGATGCCTCTGCCCAAATTAAGGCACAAGATAATATTTGAAGTCAGGAGCAAGGATATTATTTAAGAGTAAATGTGAAGTAGAGGCATAGAAAGAAAAAGGAAAAAAGGGAGGGGTGAGAGTGGAAGAAGGGAGCGAGTCAGATTAAGCAGAAGAGAGTCATCACATAGACACAGCAGTGTCCTGTTGGTCCCTCTTCAGCCTAGGCTTCTCAACAGTGGGGATCCTCAAGTCATTGAAAGCAGTTCATCATTGATCTATTTTAGCAAACAAAGAAATTAATGCTCATTTTTTACACTGTTCTCTTATTCTATTGGTTAAATGATTCCATCACTTCTAATGCTACTTAGTCCCATATTCAGTCTTTTTATTCTTTTGAGTTGGTGGATTTTTTGTCAGTGGTTGCAATCTCCCCTGGCCTGAACTACCTTTCACCCAGTCCAAGCTGATTTCAGCACAGTTGCTGAGTTGGCTTTCCTCATAGCACATAAATTCTGCCATTATCAGTGATACATTCTTCTCCCCCAGCTTTGATTTCCTCCACCTATGACTGAGAAAATGGACAATCGACTTTTACCTCAAGTTCCTGTCTTGGTGGCTTAACTTTCAGTCCAAATTTCAGTTAACCACAGAGGCACATTCAGGGTGGGGGGTTTTGGTGATCCCCGATGCCATCTGTCCCATCACTTGAGGGGATCTTTGTCTGACCACTACTATGGGTAGAAGCAGTTTCTTTGCAGTCTACCACAGTCATAATTTTTGTCTGGATTTGCACCCAGGATGTGCTAACCAGACCTTTCTTCCACCAGGCCTGGAGTTAGAACCAGCCTATCCACTCTGTGCTTATCTTATCTGTGCAAAATCCTCCTGTGTGGCCAAAACAGTGTTTGATAAAGGCAGCTGTGATCTTTAAGACTTTACAGGACAGTATTGTAATTTTCAAGGTGTTTTCTTTCTGAGATTGAGTGTGGTTGATGTTTCTTACAAGAAAATCCTCTGTGATAGGTTCTGGGAAGGAGCAATAAAAATCAGAAAGACTGGTGATTTAATTTGTAACCAGTGATGGAACTGGAATAGAGACCTTACCCATATTTATGTTATAAATGTGTTGGAGGTTTGAGAAATAGACATGGGAGGAAGTTACATGGAAATATGCCTAGGATGGACAGTTCAGATACATTCATTTGTCAGAAAGCATCATGAGCCATTGCCTGGGTTGGTTATTAAATAATGATAATAATAAAGCATGATAATGCATTATCAGAGAAAGAACTCCTTAGTTGTGAAAGAATAATTTTAGATTCCAAAGCTCTGGGACAATGCACATCCATTCTACTTCTGTTGTTTTCATTTAGAAGACAAAAGAGTAAAAACATGAGCAAATAAACAGACCTCACACAATTAGGGCAACAGTATATTAGCAAAAGATCAATTACAGTGTGAATTTATTGAGTAAATTTAGACTAAATTTTGAACAATGCTGAATTGTTTGAAGTATTCCCGATAGCTACATCTGGAGAATCATCCAGATAAGCATGGAGGTCCTCTGGGCAATTAAATGAAATTAGATGGTTATGTCATGACAGAAAGGATTCATGCTTTTTTTATTATTAAATTTTTTTATTATTAAAGAGGGAAAGTATTTCTTCACCTGTATCCAGCTCAAAGATATATTTGATGATGAACTTTTAATTACTTTTTCAGTAACCTGATACTCCAGCAGTACAGGAAAAGAGAGATAGTTTATAAAATCTTAATAAATGTGAGGTCTGGTGACTTGCCTGACCTCGGATCATGTCTAATGATAAATTGTACGATGTCTTGATTTGAGACAAATTTTGAGGAAACATCCAAAATGAAAGGCAGGTTTCAGCAGTCCCTCCCCCACCAGGTTCCAAAAGAAATTCCTTGGAGGAAAGTGAAAAAACCTATTTATTTAACAAGCAGGGTGCACGCAGGCATGAGAAGGAAGAAAAAAATGAGTAATGTTAAATAATAAAACCTCTTGCAGGTGGAGAAAGCCTGTTTAGATTCAGTCCTTTCTGTAGGTGTGGCTCTGCTCTCTCCAGAGCTGGGGTGCAGCATGGGCTCCTCCAGGCCGTGGTGTGGGGCCTCCCGGTGATGTTCTGGTGTTGCTCAACAGTTCCGGGAGAAAAAAGAAGCCACAGTCCCAGGAAAATCTTTTTCCTCAGCTAATGAATGAGAAGCTAGCTAAAAAGCAAAAGAGTGCACCTCTCTGCCCTGCTGCAGAGCCGAGAGCTGGGGGGAGAAACCGAGGGAGCTCTCTGTGTGTTGAACACAGCGGCTGAAGGAATTCCTCTGCTCCCCCTCCCACTCCTGGACCTAGCTTTTGAGGCACAGAACTCATGTCTGGCATAGGGCAGATGAGAGAGGAGACAGTATAATACAGTCACCCCAGGGCATATGAGAATTCTGAGATTGTTATGACCTGGTTGCAAAGAGGTTTGCAATATGGGTTCTCAGTTCTTCCCTTCTGGTGACTCCTATTTACATCCTCTATTCCCTGTAAGTGAATAGGATTGAGTTAAGGATTGAAAGTGAGGGAGGTACGAATAGTTTTAGGAGTTCTGAGGAATAGATTGCCTACTTGACACAAATTTACCCAAATTAACGTAATGTTTTTACTTAAATTGCCTTAGATAATTAAATCTACTTATATTTACTTAAATTAATATTGAAAAAATATGTGGTATAATGTGGTTGTGCTGCGTCTCAATATTGTGATTGGACAGGGCAGGAATTATAGGAATAATTTTCCAAATATTTTGAAGCTCAGAAAATAAAAATAAGGCTGCTCCACAGAGAACAGTGTTTATGAGCAATGAAAGAAACTTTACTGAGAAATTTAGAATCACCATAGAGGAGAACCAAGTGTTTTCAGGTAAATTCAACTATGAAATATATGCTAGTGCAAATTATATTTACTGTAAACCTAACATGATTTCATACCCTTTGAGCTAGGATTAAAACTAGTAATCTTTAGCCTTAGGACCTTATGCCTTGAACTTTTGCAGAGATAGATTGCTGTTTGATCCCTTCCAGCTGAGATGACTCAGTATTCAAAGGTATAAGGTTATTAATTTAGTCTATTTTTAAATGTTTGACATTGTTTCTTGGAGGCTTTTCCTTTATGAAGTGCATTAATCCTATAGAATTGTGCATTTACAGGGTTGCACATATGAAATACTATGAAATGTCATGTCAAATATTATCATCATCATCATATAGTTGCTAATAATAGATTTCCACAAAACTGTTCATAACCTTTAAAATATAATTCTGCTTAAATATTCAAGTTTACTATTAAATTTCTTCACATTATTTTCTTCAAAAATTCAATAGAAAGGTGATGGATGTATATAATACTTTCTTTAGGAATTACAGAGTTAAAGCTTCAGAGGAGCTGAAGAAAGAAGAGCCAGCAGCTCCTAACAGGCCCTTGGTACTACTGTGAGAGAGCTGTAAATTTCCACTGATTGATGCTGTGAGATCATATGGCACTTTTTTATTTTTTTCCTCAAATACTGCAAGTCCCTGTAGTTTTGTCACAAGTTTAAGGCTCCCAATTGATGTGTCATGTCTTCATTGATCAGTGAAGATCACTCCAAAGATTTAAGAACAAATTCTGTACAATGGTTTCCTAGTTAACTCAATATGGAGTTCATTCATATGGTGATCTCAGATTCGAAAGATCTTTCTACATCTTTTTTTGGTGGCCCTCGAGGTGCATTCCATCTTGTTTGAAAAATTAAATATGTCTGGCTGGTATATATATCCTTTTTTATCTGAAAGCAGGAGTGACAAAATTACCTTGGAGAACTTCCAGTATAAGCTTTGCAAGATTTCAGAGATTTGAATTATTTTCTTTGCTGAGCTTGGCTGTCTCAAAATCTTGGAGAGAGGTACTATCTAAAAGGCAGATAAGTTCTTGGTCATTTATGTTCTCTCTCAAAAAATAAAAATATGTGGCAGCTGATTCTAGTATCTTCTCTTTGACCCTCATGTTAGAACGGAGGGTCAAATCTCTTTAGATAAAATACAAGCACATTTATTTTTTAAGCCAAACCAAACGCATTTCAGAGATTTGAGAGAGAGATTGAGAGAGAGAGAGAGGAAGAGGGAGTGAGCTGAATACCTCAGAAAGCTTTATTTTACTTAGAAAAATAGGAACTGCCTTGGAAAAAACACTAGATTTGTGGAAAAGTCTTTTAATAACATGCTGGGTTAGTTCCTGAGGTGATAGATAGTTCTCATATACTTCATGTGGACTCAGGGACTCTTTTATGTTTGGGAAAAATTACTCATACCTGCATCAGCATTAGGAAAGTTTTGTACTACTTCTAGGCAAGGAAATAGCTGGTAACTAATATCCTTTGTTAGCCCTTTGGTACCATTTGAACCTTGAGGATGCAAATCCTATGCTTGTGAACAGCACTGTTAATTGTGTTGGGATTTCTGCAAACATTATAAACTATCATGAATATTTCTGCTAACATTTTTTTCTTTGAGAGTCACATGGAAGGAAGACCACAATGTTAAAACTGTTCCAATGATGAAGAAATCTGAATTTACTTTTCAAAACTTACTGAGCAATAACTATAGAAAAAAAAATAGCATTACTAAATCTTAATTATTTTAAATCACATAGGGTTCTTTATCTATAACCTATGACATACATGTCTAAGGAGGCGTGTATTCATCATCATACTATTCACATGTCAAATAAGTGTGATATACTGTAGGACAGTGAATGCAGCAATGACATTTGAAAATTACATTGAATTCAAGAACCTTATTTTAAAGAAAGCACTTGTTGCACAGGAGATCTGGGGATTGGTTTTTTGAGCATTGTATATTGGGTATGTAATATAACACTTAATCTGTCTGCATATAATGATCTATGGACTGCATTTTCTTATTAAGACACTGCATCAGATAGAAGAAAAGCACTTCCTACAGAATGTTATAGTTCACATCTAGCTGTTTGCTCAGCACCCAAGATTTTATGGGGCCCTTGGTGAAAGCAACACTTGAGATTTCATACATACAGCTTTAAATAATTCCTCTAGGAATTGTTTGAAGCACTTTTGCAAAAGAGGTTTGACGTGTTTTGTAGACACCAATTTGTTTAAGCAGAGAAGTGTATGGTTTTGCACAAGTTTTTGTGAATGTTCAGTTAATTTCTATTCCTCAGAAGTTAATTGCTGTCATCTGCATGTATTTGGCAAGTGTTTGCTCCAGATTATTTTCAGCCTATTGCCTATCATACTGACTATTACTGTCTTACTAAATTATATTTTCTAGACCTGTCTGTTGCCATCTCTTGACCATGCACTTCTTGTAGATTATTTAGTACAATAGGGTTTCACCTCAGGATTAGAGTGTTGGTATGATGTAGTATTAGAAGTACTCCAGAAGTAAAAGAAACATTAAATCACAATAAAATAAAAATCATATTATAGAAAAAAAGAGAAATTTTATTAATAACAGAGGGTCATGGGGATCCTAGAAATCAAGCTGGAAGGGGCCTCAGGATGATATTTGTTCCAGCCTCCTGTTCTAAACGGTCAAGACATATTGGGCCTGACTTTTCAATATATCACCATTTTTACAAATAAATATCTTGTAGCTTCTGAATTTGGGAAATCTTCAGAAATTTCAAATCCCAAAATAGGTTACCATTTTAAGAGATCAAAATGCCTTGAATATCTCAGGAAAAATGTCTGGTCTTTTTAATAAAATGCCTATAATTATTAAAAACCAGAAATAGATTCAAATGCTGTGGTTTCTGTTCAAGTCAATAATTCTTCATGTTGCAGAAAAACAAATAGATCTGTAGTATGTTAGTCTTAAATTTAGAGGTGTGCAAAAAGTACCACTTTTCCTGACATAATTGCTGTATATTCAAAGGAAATTAAAATACAAAAGAAAGATGCTGTAATAAAAAAATACATTTAAGAGCTTCATACATTTTAGATATCTCAAACTGAAAGTAAACATGTTACTTTTTGAGTGGTTTTGTGAAATGCATTGCCTCACATGCACATACTTCCTTCTCACACACTTCTGTCTCAGCACTGTAGCTCATTCGTGCTTTTGGTCCCATGTCTGACCTTTACAGTTGTGACAGTGATTAAAGTTTATCAAATGCCTCTGGTGACTTGAACTGTCAGAAAGCAACAAGATGTATTCCTTGGCCTCACCTTCTGGGGGGAAAAATCCACCTTCCGAAACCATTTCCAAACCTAAGGCTTTCTAAGCTGCCAAAAGCTTACTTTGAAAACAAATCAAAAAGAGAAAGTGAAAAGTAAAAAAACATGTCTTGAATGTTTTTTTTCAAAGAAGAGAATGCAGCTTTGTAGGAGTTTATAAGGCGCCTGTTGCATGAGAAACCCTCATGTCATTACACTGCATTTAGACAATTAAAGACAGTTATGTCAATCTACTGTTTGGCAAACGGTCTGTAAAACAAACTTATAGGTTTAAGGTTAAATATCCCTTAATAAGCACAGTAGCAAATACTGAATCTTACAATTGTGACTGACTGCTCTGTAGAACAGATAACTGCTGGGGAAAATATGTATTTCCCCAAACCGAAACAGTTCAGATCAGAATTCAAAATTTTCTCACTCCTAAGCCACAGTCAAATCTCCAATCACCCTGGTAGCTGGAGATTTGAACATGTTTCTGAATGTTGCATCTAGGCTGGTTTTGATTTCTTTGTATTTTGCACAGTGAACTAGCTTTTTATTCCTACAGTTAAGATGCTGAAACTTCAGAAACATACAGCACAGCACTTAGAAGCTAGCATCTGGTCTCTCCCTCAGAGTGCCTCCCATGCTGTATCAGTATTTGCTTTGACCCTGTATTTGTTCTCCTTCACTTTCTGACCCGTTATACTCCATGCCTGTAGAAAGGGTTTGTCTTCAGCCTGATTTCAGCAATAGAGATCCTTAGGGAAACCAGACAAAAGAACATTTGAAACTGATTTTAAAGCCCTGAGACTTTTAAAAGATAATTTTAATAAAAAATACTCTAATTTTAAGTCTTTTTATGCCTTGTGCAAAGTAGTAATTCATACCCTAGAATGGACACTTTTCTTTAATGGCTAGGAAAATTATCTGTGAAAGATGAGAAAACCTAAGTCTTAGGGATAGATGTTTAAAAGTATGTACTTACGAGAATATTAAAAAAGAAACAGACAAAAGCTTCATTGCAAGAAACACTTATAAGGCAGGTTGCTGTGAACAGTAAAACATCTATATGTGTATGCATGAACAAACACACTTTAAGTCCTTGTGGCAGAGATGAGACTAATTTCAGTGCAAAGACCTGGAAATTAGGAAACTAAACCCTTTCATAATCCAAAACATGTCTCTTAGGCTAGATATCAGGTCAGTGAGAAACAGATAAGAGAGCATCTTTGAAAGGCAGAGATTACATTGCCAGGAATGTAGAGACTTAGGAATTACTCTTGGAAATCAGGGGAGTTCCTAAATTAGTGTAGTTTCTATAAGTCAGAGCAACTAATGCCAAGCACTTTAGCAGAGGTATAATCTACTAAGGAAAGCTGTGCCTGAAGCATGAAGGCTGATCTTTCCACGTTTTCATCCTTACAAGGAAGGAGAAAGTCTTATCATTAATTCAATGTCTAGATTTCTCCAAGCCTCAGCTGATTAGAGGGTGAAGGAATGTTAAATAGAGTTTTCTTCTAGCTGCAGTTTCTGATAACTGAAGAATGACCTCTATGTTTGTATTCTGTCCTTGCTGCTTACCTGGCATACAGAAACTGCCTTAAAAAAAGGCATTTATACTCCCTGAAAAAAGATGTTTAACATAGGACAGTAGCTGGAGTTTCAGAAGTGGTCTCAGTACATTATCTGAGATAGGGTACCTTGGAAGCCTTGGATCAGTTGTTTATCTTGTCTGGGCCTCAGTATGTAATTTCTAAATTGAAGATAGTGTCATTGACACAGAATACTTGGAGGAATATTATGAGTTTAACTAAATATTACAGAATTTGCACAATCATTTGTCACATGACCCAACTGACAATAAATGAATGCATATTTGTATCTGATACTGAGTACTCTACTCTGCCCTTGTGAGACCCCACCTGGAGTGCTTTGTCCTGCTCTGGAGGCCCCAGAAAAAGGAGGATGCGGACATGCCTGAGCAAGAGGAAGCCACAAAAATGATTAGAAGCTGGTGGACCTCACCTATTAAGACAGGCTGTGAGAATGGGGAATGTTCAGCCGCGAGAACCCTCTGGGGAGACCTCATTGTGGTCTTCCAGTACTTAAAGGGAACTTTGAAAAAAGAGGGAGAATTACTTTTGTACACAGAATAAGGGGGAACGCTTTTAAACTGAACAGGAGATGTATAGATTAGATTTAAGGAAAAGTCTCTTCATAGGCTAGTGAGGAGCTGGAAGAGGTTACCCAGAGAAATTGCTAGTGCCCCATCCTTGGAAGTCTTCAAGGCCAGATTGGATGGGGCTCTGAGCAGCCTGGTCTAATGAGTGCCATCTGTGTCTATGGCAAGGGGTTTGGAACCAGATGATCTTTCAGGTTCCTTTCAACCCAAGTTGCTCTATGGTTCTACGATTTGTTATGCTAGGTGAAATTGCCACAGCAACAGAAAATTTTAGGAGAAAGATTTAGGTCAAAAAGGACAGAAGAGTTGCATGACTACATGCTCCTCTAAGATCTGTTTTTGCAGATAGAAAGGAACATGAGCTTTTCACCCAGTCAACCTCCTGTTCAGACCCACAGTGATAACTTATCTCAATTTTTCAGGCATTCATATACCAAGTTCCTGATGACCCATTAAACTTCCATCAAACTCACAATCACAAACATCTTTCTGTATGAGGAATTAAGAGTGAATATTTTACCTTCCCTGTGAATGGGACAAAAAAGAACTGAGTAAAAAAAAATGGAAACCCAAATTACTTTTTTACTCTTAAATTAATATAGAGATAGTTATTTCATATATATGGAGCATACATAACCATATATAAATGATATATATTAAAAACTGCAAATAATTTATATGTACTGCTATTTCAGAGAATACATTGTGAGGGTATTAGAGAGTGAAAGAACAGATAAAATCAATAACATTAAGAACGCCTCGATTTCTGGAAAAGCAGGGTATATGTACATGAAAAATGGAATAAATGGAAGATAAAAAGCAAATATTTCGATCCACACCACTGTGTATTATTCTATTCTGCGGAACAAATTGAAGATTTATGAAGTGACAGATACTCACTTCTGTCCATGCTGGGGCAGTCCTGCAAGGGGCCTGGAGAAGATGTTGGTTCTTTAGGAGTCCTTGATTTGGTTTACTACCTGTCGTCCACTTCTTCAGGTCTGTGGACATGGACATTTGATGGGTTGGTAGCTCCCGTAAAGGGCATGGGATCAGCTGGCAGGATGTATCACTTGGGCTTTCCCAGTGTGTCTGCTGATGTGCAGAGCCACTTTTACCACACAGCTTAACAGACAGAACCTCTGGACTCCTCAGTCAAAGGGAGTTAAAGGCCATGACTTTCTCTTGGTCAGCCTAATTTCTGTTCTGCTGAGTGTAAAATCAAATGGGAGATGCCAGAAGACAGAGGAATATTAGCTAATGGTACTTCCATATTCAACAGAATATCTGTTTGAACTGGTGAAATCAGAGGCTGAAATAAACTGACATGGGAAAAGGGAGAAATCTTAAAAATCAGTGTTACAGTCTTACTCTAAATATTCTTAGTTTCGCAAATCCTAGCTTTGAAAGAACATAGTTTAATATGTGTCTCATAAACAGCTAAAACAGAACTAAACAGTGAAAAACCTACTAGCTGATTTGATTTTATGTTTGTGCCGTGTGTCTGGTCATTGTTTGGGGCCTAAGCTTTTTCCAGCTGTTTAGGCATAAATGTAGAAGACAGGAGAATAAAAAGGCTAACTAGCTAGAATACAGAGCTTTAACATCAGATACAAGTATGTTAAGCAGTACACAGCAAATGAAATCAGATCAGCTGCACTGACACTATAGAGACACCTGATGTTGGGTAACGCCCTATTGAAAGTACTAGGCAAGAAAAAGAGCTTTGAAGCAATCCTTTGAATCCAATTTAAAGGATATTGCTGTTATGTCAGCTGAATGACAAGTGCAAAGCTATCTCCTATAGGAGTCAAATGCACAAGTGGTGCAAATCCAAAACACCTTTACAACAAAACAATTTGAGGTTTTTTGATGCTACTTGTAAATGATTAATGGGCACATTTGGAAGACTGATTTAATTTATGTTTCTTTGAGTTAAGTGAAAACACAGTAAAGAAGGCTATTTGGAAGACATATTGGATTGTATTGTTTCTGAATCAGACATTTTTCTAACTTGTCATCACTGTTATTGATAGTGGAATGTTGAATATTTTTTAATAACTATCTATTTAATAACTGCAGATAATATATTTTGTTTGCTAAAGCCATGAAACTAAAGCTGTTCTCCTAATACTGTATCTGCTAGAAAAGGAATAGGATTAAGTATTTCAGAATTTTATCTATAGCCTGTTTTTTTATGAAATACAGTTTGACCTCTTTCCCTGCAGGCAAATTAAACACAAAGCGAACTAGAACCACGGTTGGTGTCTTTACACATATACTGAAAAATAACCCAAACTTACATCATTCTGTAAGTAGCAGTCTTCATGTACAGGGTGGCTTAGTTTTATCAGCATGGTAAAACTTTGGTTTTCCATGTTGATGTTTCATAAACCAAAAGGACACCAGTAATTACACAGCACAAAGGAGAGTAAGATCAACAGGAGAGGCATAAACCAAGCAGCACAGAGTTAACTTGGCTGATTGAAAATAACACATATCCTGGGGAACAATCAATAAAAATATAAAAGCATGAATGAAGTTAGGCGACAGGGCCAACATAATGGCTATACAGGAAAACGTAAATTTGAAGATATGATTTAAACTTAAATTTCAGACAAGATTAATGGAAATTTACCTTTATTACTGTGCAACATAGGCCTTGAGTATCACACTTTTTCGGTTAGATGGTGTACTGACCTAACTTATATGAAAACAAATATACAAAATATTATTCTAAAAACTAAGATGGAAAAAATGACTGTTTGACAACAGAAGACAGAAAATCTACCCTTTGCCAGCAGTTAATTATACTTTTTAACTAAAGGATTGTGCTCTAATGACATTTTTATCTGTCTTTGTTCTGGGTTTTGGATTTTTAATATGGCTTTTAGGGCCAGATCTAGCAGCTTACCTTAAATTAGCTCTTGCTGACCCTTATTGCTATGATCAGTTGAACTAAAGTTGCAAATTTATTGCCTGAGTCATGACCAGTTACATTAGAATTTTATCCATGTCACATGAACTAAAGATGGGAGAAATACCACAGCACTCCTCTTCAAATAATAACCCTAAAAAAGCAATATTATGTGCGTATATACTTTTTTAATATCAGGATGGCTCGTTATCTCTGCACTAGAACTAGGTAATGGTGCTAGTTCTCTGCTTTCAACTCTACAGTTCGTTCTTCCCATATTAAGAAACAGAAGAGGCAGCTCATGTACCAAATAACAGAGCTGGGAACACAACCACGTGTATTTTAAAACTTCTACACAGAAAAATTTCAGTCCTCCAACAGGTATGAATTCCTAGTACGCCTAAGAATGAAATGCAAATGTTTTGCCTAATCTAATTCCATGGTCCAGAGGAGTGAGAGAGCTTTATGTTACTATCAATTTTCATAAGAGACGTCAGTAAGAATAGGAGGCAAATTTCTAGAAGGCTATCTTGGTTAGCAAATCCCTTCAATTTTCTTATATCACTAGGCTGTAAAGTTGGCTTAGAACATTTGGGTGGTTTGAAAGATCGCTGTGACTTGTCTCAGTTTTGTTTTCCCAAATAGAACGCATTTTGCTATATATCCAAATCTGTCTGCCATTTGTGCAATTGTAAGTAATTCTACCAATAACACTTTGGTTTATCTGGCCACTTTACTCTGAATGTATGCTGCTTGCATCTGTACTGAAGGTAATTTAGCTGTTGGATGGGCTTGCTGGTGTTCTATGGTTTGGATTTATTCATAACAGGTCCATGCTGAGAATATTGCTTAGTATTAGTATTCACCTGTTATTGTTCTAAAAATTGAGCTTGCCTTCGGCACTTACAGATGTATCTACCAGACTTATATTGCCTGGGCAAGTAAACAGAACAGTTCTGCAGTGCTTTACCTTTCAGAGATGGAGTTATCTGATTTTATTATGTAGCTAAACTTTTACTTTTGACTTATTGGTCATAAAGTCAGAATTCACGAGAAATTATTACTAAGGTGTAGGTCTTTTATTGCATTTCATTTATCATTAACTGCAAGGTGCAGGTACCATCAGCAAAGTCAGTATCTTTTGGCATTTCAACCAACCTCTTATCCTCACAATTCATATTTCTAGAACAGAAGACTCATGGAAAAATGAAAAATTACCGTAAGGACAATAATGTGAAGACATATCTTTGTTTAACTACAATAGTGTCCACTAAACAGAACCGATTAATTCACCATACATTTGATATATTCTTGATGATTTTAAAAAATATTGGCTTTTTTAATACAGGGGTTAGGATTACCAGCAACTGGTGCTTTCTGAAAACTGATGAAATGCAGAAGGAGTGTTAACCTGATTTGTTTAATGATGGTGTATGAAGGAATCTCATAAAAAGGGAAAACTATCTCCTCATGATCTGCTATTATTGGCACTGCGATTTTGATTCAGTTTACGCTGTACAAGAAATTTCCTGGGAAAGGCAGGACAGAAGACAGCAAGGAATAATATGGCCACTCCACTCATTACATTTAAAATCCCTTTCCAGGCATTGCAGGGACCACTGGTTTTGTTTCATTCTCCTTGCCCTAATGGCATCTTTCATATTTTGTGTCAAGATGTCTTGATGCTTAAGCCAGATAAACTTGCAGCCATTACTTCCCAGCCCTATTTTTAATCTTTCTAACAATGGCTTTAATTTTCCCAGATCAAACTTTCAACTTCTTATGTTATGTACAAGTACAGTGCTCAGTTTAAGATAAGAATACTTGTCTTTCCATTGACTCTCCCGGACACGGTGAAACTATTTTAACGTTAGTCTTCTGTCTCTGTGATAGAAGTTTATATGACTTTTGAGAGCTTTTGCCTCCCTTCTCTGGACTATTGATCAATGTAAACTTTTCTTCACAATTTTTCTTCTTTTCTCTTTGGTGATGACCTTCCCCATCATTTTGGGGAATCATTTTGATGTCACTTTGGGTTGTACACACCCAGTTTGTTACCAGACATATCAATACTTGTCTTTCTTAATATCAGCTAACATACAAACAAATCTAAATCAATGAGATTGCCAAGGAAGAAACAACTAAATAAGAGATATTTTAAAGTCAGGTAATCAATAGAGAGTGCTTTGCAGAATATTCAGAAAGATTTCCTGTCCATGTCAGACAACTGATATCTTTGTGTAAAATGACTAACATATTTCTAAGGAAGGTTGTTCTTCATCAAGAGTCGAGAGTTAAGAAATAGTATAATATTATAAAAATTGACCTAAAATGAATTAAAACTGGATAGTAGCCTTGCTGTGAGTAGTCATAATTGCTTTATGTGAATATTTATTTATTCTGTGATTGAACAAGTATCACGATATATCATGCAGTGCTTTTTTGAACAGTTTGGGTGCAAAATATTGTGGTATATTGGACTATTTCTTAGCTAATTTTTTCAGGGCAATTCCAATATCTGTTCCTTTACATTTTTATTGCTTCATTTGAATTGTGTTTTAAAATAAGGTACTTTAAAATATATACTTGTGTCTAGAAAATTGTTAATCTGATATCATGAATGAATCTTCTATTTAGTACAGAATTCCTATGTCTATTTACTTTTTACTAGATCAGTCCTATGTCTATTTAATTTTACTAGATCAGGATTACCTTTTTTT
>VZRF01009388.1:35957-57291 GCA_013396875.1 Vireo altiloquus
GTCTTCCACAAGAGATTAAAAAGAATAGTTTTGGAAATATGTTTTAAAGAATATGAAACATATTTTGTTAAAATGTAAAAAAAATCTGTATTAAAATTAGTTCTTCAAAACTAGATTTCCTAAATATATGATATGTCTAAGAATTTTATTTCATAGTTTAGATTTCCACAACAAAATTACTATGAATTTATGGGAATAAAACCCCCATAAATATGAAACAGCCAGGTTATACTGTACCTGAGAACCACATAATTTGCTAGATTAAGGTTACATTTAATCCATCTGTATATACTTAAACAAAGTATTTCAAGTCTTCTAATTTAAATTGCACTTTTATTTTTCTTCAGTAAATTGTCTCCACAGGAAACAAAGGGAAAAGCTTGAGATATATAGAAGTATTGAATCATCTGGTGTTTGAGACAATAGATGGCACAATATAAGCTAGATCTTAAGAAATTTCAAGCATGGCAATTGGAATCAGAGATTAGTTATTTAATTAAAATTTCTTGAAATAAGAGTTATGTTGTATTTTAAAATACTATGTAAGCGTACTGCAAAGAATGTTCTTGTAAGAGGTGAGTGACTTTTATTAATTAACATTCCATTAGAAGTCATGCAAAATAACAAATGTCTTTAAATAATTATTCATTAGGAAAAACAAAAGAACCTATGACTTCTTCTATGATAATCTGATGTGGAAGACATGACAATGGTGACAAGAAAGAAGTATTATGAACTGCTTTTGCCTCCAAGATTCAGGCTGCTTTTTTTGTTGTTGCTGTTGATGGTTTTTGGTTTGTTTCTTTTTCCACTCACAACTAAGGTTTTAAATTAAAACACAAATCTGATTTGTGTTTTGATCTCCTAAATTGAAAATATATTCTCAATTTCTCTCGAGAGGAAAACAAAGTATCCCTGACAAAGAAAGAGCTGTCAAAACTGGCAATAAACACTAATGGTTAATTTTAAGAGACTGTAAACAATAAGAATTACAATTCATAGTGAAAGGATAGGTAGTAAACTACTCCACTGAAATGCAGTTTTGACTTGAAAGTAGTAAATGCAAATGTAAAACAAAGAGCTGCTAAAAGCACATGACAGAAAACATTCCCATAACCCAAATCTCCTTAGCTGGTGAAACTGATTTAGTTAGTATAAGACATGGAGATAAGAACCAGCTTCAAAAACGTGTCTTAGACATGATGGCATAAATGACTTCCCTGTTTAACTTTTTAAATGCTTCCTCTGTTTATAGCAGAATCCCCAACCCAGAGTAAAATACCCAAGTGCCTTTCTTAGCCAGTGCATGTTTAAGAGCTTTAGCATGCTGTTCTAAAACAATTTAGCATTCACAGCAGGGAGCTCTCTCAACATTGCAAATAAGATATATTGAGTATATGTTAATGATTACCACTATCTGCTTCCATTCAAAGTAATCCACCCTTGAAGACGCGTGCCAATTCTGCTTCCTTGAAATGTGAAGCAGACAAATGAGCCAAGTAGAAGAGCCTCAACAGGAGGGAACTATCTTGTCCAGACAGAGGCACCTCTGAGCATGTGACGAGGTGATACTGTAGGCATTTGGAAAAGATAAGTTAAAAAATGCAGCTGCTCATGTTGTTTACAAGGCCTTTATAGTCAGCCAAGAGGATCATTGATTTGCAGGTATTTCAACTTCCACTGTAAGCATCTGAGTCTTTATGATCCGGCTGCAGGTTATTTTCAATGCTCTTACAGAAAGCACAGCAGAATGAAACTCGGTTTCTCTGCAGGGTATTGTATTAGTCCATCTACCTTAGCAGGAAAAAGAGTGACATCTATCAAGTAATTATGCCATCCAAAAGACGCCATTCTCTCTGTCTCTCTTCTTACCTCTCTGCCCAGTTCTATACGTGTGCAAGAAACAGAGACTGAGAAGGAGAGAAAATTGCCCCAAAATAGCAATGGAACTCCTTTGAAATGCAAACAGAGATTTTGGAGATGTCTATATTAGTGATATATTTTTCTTCAAACTTAAAAATTTGGGATGTTTCTGTTTTCAGAGAGTATCTTCAGCAGTTAAAGGATAAAAAGACCTTAAACAAAGGATTTGGTTGGTTACAAGCCTTTCAATTCACCTTTTGCATACTCTGTTAAATTCTATAGGAATGTGTAATAAATAATATTCTGAATGTGACTTTCAGATTGTAAGACTGATCACAGGAAGGGCAAGTCGTCCTGAGACTGTATCCCCAAGAGGCCACTTGCTTCCTTATTTCAGTCCAAATATCCTTTTGTGCCTGATTAGGGCATCCATTTTTGCTGATCAGCGTAAACTAGCTATGTACATTACTACCCTGAGGCAACATTTGAAATGCCTATAGAACTGTACTCTTTGTCTGTTAGGTGTTTGTGTTTCTATCACAATGCATGGACAAGGCAAAATGGGAGGATTTGTGTTGTTTGGTTATACTTTTCATCTGTGAGCAGAAACCCATTATAAAACCAAGAGCAAAGAATATAAACACAAAGGCAAGATGAAAAAAAGAGGTGTTACCAAAAAGCACCTACTGTTGAAATAATTTACCAGCACTTCAAAAAATGTTAGGGATGGAGCTGAAGTTACCCTTAAAATACTTCCTTTGTTTCATTATTTAATTCTTATGCTTCCCTTCAAAAAATCCAGCTGCGCAGCTATTGTGGTGGTCAACAGCTGGCCTGAAGGCCTCACAATAATAATTTTATAACTCCCAGATTTATAACTGAAATGATGTAACGTGACCAGCGAGGACAGCTAGGACTGGTGGACAGCAGGCCCAGGCGGCTGAAGCGGAGATCAGCTATTGGCTGATTGAGCAGGCAGCAACAGGTCCAACCAATCAGGAGCCAGCATGTGGACCCCCAAATCTATATAAGGAAAACAGAGGTCAGTAAAGAGGCTGCTGAGCATGAGTCTCGGTGTCTTATGTCACATTCCTGCCTCTGACACCAAAGTGACACACAGCCAATACCACAGCCTCTCCCCCTCCTTCCGTTAATTTTTCAAAGGTAAAATTAACGAAATTCCAAAATTCACCATAAAATTCTGTCCAGCCTGTTAATTGTCAGCAAGGGGTCTGAGATGTGAGATCATAAATGCATACTAAAGGCAACTATTCACAGAAAATTAAAACTCATTGGCAACCACTGTTTCTTGTATCAGAAGTCTCTTTATGGCGGATACCAAGGATAAAATACCTGCAGCTTTATCTAATTCAAAGTAAATATTCAAAGCATATGTATGTTACTTGATACTGTGCTCTAATGAACTGATTAGTAGTTATTCAAACTGAAACAAAGTAGCATTTAATGGAAAACTAGGAATCTAAAGTGTGTGTTTGATGTAGCTTTCCTGCACTGGGGAACAAATATTTAAAGCTCAGAGGGGCATAAAAAAACCTGTACATCTGCCTGGAACTGCAGGACACCTGCACTTCTACTGGGGTCCCCTCACCAGCTCACTCAGCCTGACTTAAACCAGAGCCCAGGAGCCTTCAGGGCAGGTGAAGAGTTCAAGGAGTTCCAGTGTAGTAGTAACACCCCTGAACACTGGCAGCAGGGGGCATTTCAGCACAATCTCAGTCACTTGCTGAAGGCTCTTACCTCTTGAAAAAAAGGAGGATCCTCAAAGAAAGTCACTGGGAAGTGAAACTGGGAGCAGGAAGCTGTAAGAGTAGGATCATGATTGTATTTGGAGGCTTAAACATGTCAATGGGAGGTAATAAAGACCGCTGCAGATCACAGCAGAAAGCAGAGGCCACCAGCAGGCATCTGCCCCAATCCCAGCCAACTCTGCAGCTCTGCTTTTGCTCCACCTAGCCACACCTGGTATGTGATGCTCAGCAAGAAACAGGAGGAGACTGAGTCCCACCTGCCTGAGTGGCTGGTGGGAGAAGGCAGCTACATAACCACTGACTTTGTGCAGGTTGACCACCTTCACAGCTGCAGTCTTCCCACTCTGCAGCATCCCACAGGGGAGAGAGACTGCAGCCAGGCAAAAGGCTACTCCTCTCCTCTGCACCCTGCTGAGCTCCCTAGCTGTGTGCCAGCTGGCAAAGCTACCAAGATCATACAAATAAAGACAGCTCTGCCAGCATTTTTTAGGATAAGTTTAATGAGATTAACCTCTTTAAAGGACTGCGCAAGTAAAAGGCGACAGCAGAGCTTCAAGAGGAGGAAATCCAGTCTGACCTGGCTCTATTTTTTCCATGAACAGGCAAGAGGAGAACTGTGATCCTTGCAAAGAAGAAAGGCAGGGCATCTCTGGGGGAACTCTACACTGACAGCCTTACTGATTCGCTCTGCTACAGAATTAGGAGCAAGATTTCAACCTGGCCATGGATTTGCTTTCATCTATGAATGTCCTCTTTAGGTAGTCTCTGGAAAACAGCTTCCAGCACTGTGAGCCCCTGTTGCTGCTGGCTACACACTTCCCAGCACTGCCAGCACAGAGGAACCAGGAGCTGAGAAGTCAAGATCTGGACACTCTGTATGAAGAAGCAGAGAGCTCCCTGTTGCATATCTGTGCATGTGCAGGAATGCCAGGAACCGGCATAAGTGCACACCAAAGTGACTGCATAGGAGGCCAGCTCCCCAGTAAATGCTGTAGGTGTCCTCCTCTCCATCTCTGTCCAAGTAGATTGGAGATCAGTGGTGCAGAAACTTGAACTGTGGAGGATGGTAAATGAGCAACCTCACAAATTCCAGCATAGGCTCTCTTATATATCTTGTATCACCCTTTTCTTGTGTGAAGGGTTGACGCAGAATGCTGTCACGATGGCTTAGGTTAGAGCATTCACTCACATGCACATGGGACCAGGAATACTCAAATGTGATCTGGCAAAAGCCTTCTGGGAATTATTTTAAAATACTTATTCCAAAAGGACTTTTAGAAGTTGTTTCCTCAGGGTGCTGTCAGTTGGGCTCAGTAAGTATGCAGTCTGTACTGTAACAGATCCCAGACAAATGCTGGGACCAAAAGCCTGCATCTCTCTCACTGGCCCTGTGTGTTGGCTGTAGAACTATGTCCCAGACCCCTTTAGCATGCTGCATTCCTTGCTGAGGACCTGATGGAAGACTGAAGCCAAAGAACTGTCCTACTGACGCTGGAAAAGCTCCAGCACTACCAAGGCAACAGCATCCTCATGCTTTCTGTAGAAATAGGCAACTACTGCCCCACATAACCCCAGAGCCTATAAGAGAGAGGTGGAAGAGAAAGTCACCAAAAGAAAACCTCCCAGCTTCTCCAGCTCTGTGCACATTGCTGTCCCAGGCAGGGAAAACCACAGTCTTTAACAGTCTGTTTTGTATCAATAGGAGTCCACAGTGCTTGCAGGGCTAGAATTTTTACTTCAGGTGACACACAAACTCAAACCAACCCTGAACAACCTTGAAGATTGAAGGAAACTGCTCTCCTACAACAGTAATAAGCACATGACTGTAACAAGCAGTAACAGCCAAGGCAAGCGACTGTGCAGCTATATTATCATGGCACTAGCTGAACATTCTCCCTGAAGTCTATAGCACAGTCTGGCTTGAAGAGAAAGATGAAAAAATGACAGGGAAGAGGGGCAAGTAATGAGAGACATCTTTACTCAATTTCCTGGGATGTTGGTTCTGAATACAAAGACGCTTACTTCGCTATTGTAAATATTTATTTCCCTTTAGTAGGACTAGAAGATTCCTCCAGAACTGAAAATGCCTTTGTGCTATGTTTTGACATAACCTATGCTTTATTTGATAAGTGAAGAGATAGCAGAGGCTACTTTCACTGGAAGCAAAACCACACCCAGTGATATGAATGCAAAAAACAGCAACAACTGGAACTACTACATCTTTGGCAGGGGTAAAGAAGCTAATGCCAGGAACACCAGGAAAAACTTCAGTAGTGCCTCAATCTCCCTGGCCCCACAGCCCTCAGGGACGGATTTCATGTGAGGGGCATTCTGATAGCATTTGGAAAGAGAGGCAGCTGTTGACAACTGGGAATATTTATTGTTCTCTTTACTCCCCATGTTGGAGGGTACATTGCCTCTTTGTAGGACATGGGAATGGCATCATGGACAGTGGGGCTCTTTTTTCAGGGAATCCAGAAAGATGCACTCACCTTCCAAGAAATCATGGTCCTGAGAAGAGAGGAATGGAAGAGATGGGTATGAGAGAGTGATACAGAAACAGGGGCACTGTCCAGGATGATGCTCATGACTGAGGGAAGTGTCCCAAATGAGGGAAATTACTGTTCCCTCATGCAGGGAGCAGTGGGCTGGCACTCATCCGCGGTACCCTTTGGGGCCCCTCTGAAGCCCATAACCTCATACTCTGAGTGGCACCTACAGACAGAGCCTCCAAGAGCATCTCTGGGCACAACAGGGAAGCAGGGGCTGATAGGAGAGGATGGGGACATCATGAAGCCAGAATTGGGCAGAGCTAGCTTCTCCAACCTAGGACTGGGGCAGGAGAAGGACAACCCCAGCCAGCTTACATTATTCATGAATGTAAGACAAACTGTGCGGAGACACTTGTCCTTGCTTCTGCTGCTACTGGATTGACAGCTCTAACTGCCCACGGAACCGCAGCCCTGGCCCAGAGGCTCCAGAGGAGAAAGATCTTTATGAAAGAATACCACCTGTATGCCACAGAGAAAAGTGGTTATACATCCAAGATATTTACATGATTCACCAGGGAGACTGGTCAGTTGTTTGGAAGAGAAATGTGGACAGATAACGAAATGCAGAAGTATTCTACAAGGGTAAGAATAGCTCAAAGTGGGTGGAGTACTCGTGAGGGGAATTATATACATCTGCACTTTTTCACTCCTGAAGCAGACACTATTATCAGTGCTGGAAGTCAGATATTGGGCAAGTTAGACCCTTTTCTGATTCAGCATTATGTTCTTACAAGGTAAGAAGGGAGGAAAAAGAATTTATTAAATCCCAATAAATGAAGGAAATTGTGCTAAGTATTGTCATCTCCTTAGATGTGTAGGAGGACAGAGGAACTGAAATGTAGGTGGGAGCAAGCACTGTGGTGACAAGCCTTAACAGTGAGGACAAAAAGTTTGAACTTTCCTCTTAAAAGAAACCAGGAACTGGCTGTAGAAGAAGAATTAACTCACTGCGTGTGGCAAGAAAATAATATGCTTTTGACAGCAGCATGTTTGATGCATTGAAAAAGAACAAATTAGGATGCAGAGGAGGATTGCAGCAAGTGCACTCTATCACACACAAGGGAATAATTTTTTGTAAGAGAATATGCAGACCTTGAGGTGAGCTCCTACTAGTCATGGTTCTTCCTGTTAGGGATTCTAGACTGTGAAATCCAAGAGACACTTCTTGTGTTACCTGGGAACACAACGTTTTTTACTCTGGATTCATAATCAAATTAGGTTTCACTATACTTGCATATAATAGTAGAATTATATCTGGAATTATACTAGAATTATTAATACAAGATACATAACCCAGGTGAAATCACACCTGCAGGCTTCTTTCTGATTAAAAGAATAGGAAATACATAGAGAAATCTTTTGTTGAAAGATTAAAAAATGTAAAATGACCATGATATACTTTGGCTTTGACCTTTCACATTCTCTGATTTGAGAGATTTGTTCATCAAGACTTCTACTACACAAGAGGAAACAGAAATAATGGGGAGTATCACTGAAGAGATGGAGAAAAAATGTAAACAGCCTCTTATTCTATCACTAGACATCACTGAAGAGAGCCTGGCGCTCTTCTCTTTGCTCCTTCCTTTCTGGTTCCTTGTTGAGGTTCCCCCTGAGCCTGCTGTTTAGCCCCTGAGCTAAAAAGTCCCAGCTCTCTCAGCCTTTCCTCACAGGAGGTGTGCTTCAGTCCCTTCGTCACCTTGGTGGCCCTTTGTTGGAAGCTTTTCAGTATGCCTGCACCTCTTATGCTGGGGAGCCCAGCTCCAGGTCTGGCTTCACCAGTGCTGAGTAAGATGGAATGATTCCTTCTCTTGACCTGCTGTCAACTCTTCTCCTGTCCTGCAGCTGGGGATGCTGTTTGCCTACTTTGCAGCAAAGGCTTGTGGCCAACTTGTGTTCATCTTGGTGCCCACAAGTGCTCCCAGATTCTTTGCTGCCAAGCTGCTTCCCAGCTTGTACTGGTGCCTGGGGTTGTACCTCCTCGGGTGCAGGACTTGGCAATTCGATTTACTGAACTTCATGAGGTTCCTGTCAGCCCTTTCTGCAGCCTGTTCGGGTTCCTCTGGATGGCAGCATGACCCTCTGGTGCATCAGTCACTTCTCCCAGTGACTCCAGCTGGACGCCTCAACTGTTTTGCCGCTCTTTACTTGAAAACTTATCCTGTATTTACACAAGAAAACATACTTATTGCTAAAGAAATAATACTATGTGTATTAATCTGTTCAGTAAGACTAGCAATTCCTTCAGTGGCAGCTGAAACTTGAAACTGAGAAGTAAACTGGAACACTGTTGTCTGAATTTACCAAAAATTGAAAAATTCTTCTAGATTAGATGTTTCTAACCTTTGACATTTTCTTTAATGCAGGAGCAATTTTCCTCTGGATTGACAGCTCCCAGATCTCATTACATTTGGAGATCATTTGCAGTATCCTGAATATCCAGCTACTTCAATGCTGTTGTGTCAGAATAAGATAAAGCTGAAGATGGGTACCGTCAGCCAGCTCTGAAGTACATTGTGGGAATAAGCTTAAGAGTGTTGGCAGAAAAGGCTGTGACACAAAGATCTTCAGGGAAAACACGAATAAGTATTCCGCTTATCTTCCCAACCCAAAAATTTGTTAAATGTGCTTAAGAGAAGCATTTAGTCTCATTTAGTCAAGTGTATGTTGTTGAGCTCTTTTTATTTATGGTTTTAGTCCTATTCAGGCTTACCTATATGGTTCCATTTATAGTTCTAAGAATCGAGTAATAAATGGTAAAAATAGAAAGTGTATATACTATTATTTCATTAGATATGCACTATTACTTTACTTGATCTTAAGATTAATTCATTCTCCTTTGTAGATAGCTAATGTTATACAGTACTTGCCCTTCATGTCTGCAATCCTTAATCAAGTTAAGGTAGGAGAGAGGTTGCATATTAGATCACCTTTTATCCTAGTCACAATCTTGTAGACCATTCTCTTTCTGATTAATCCCACTGCAAGGTTTTCATCAATTGGTCATATAAAAAAAATACCACGAATTCAACTTTATAAATCTTTTAAAGGTGGAAGCAAAGAGAAGGCCCAGTAATATTTCATCAGCCAGTCTCACACTGGTTTGATAGTTTATGAAAGAATATGAAAGAACTGAAAGAATAAGACACACTGTTCCAGTTGGAACTTAGTAGCAGAAAAAAAATATCTTTTAATTTTTTTTTTTTAACTACCTCAGTAAGTTTTCTCTGTCTTTTGTACAAAGCTGGTTTTGCCAAACCATGCACAAAAGCTCAAATTATTAATTCCATGACACACATTTCTTTTGAGGAAAATGTACTTAAAAGAAGTTTTTATTGCTGTTATCTGGGGTTCTTTTCAGTCCTTGACAGAGGATTATAAAAGATCTGCTAAACAGATTAGAATTCCTTACCCAAAAATTGATAACAGAAGGTGACTTCTTGTCACTTCCCATGACATCAGATAATTCTTGGTTTATTGGCCTATGGCTCAGCAAATGATTCCTGTGGCTGCAGGATGCACAAGTCTATGTCTACGTATATGTGAGGCCAGTTGATATAATGCCCAAATGCCAAAACATGAGAATGTACTGAATGCCTTACTTACTCATTTAGTCCTGGGGCATGTAATCCATTACTGTGACAAGTGCCAAATGAATTTAGAATGCCGTGTGGTACTACACAGAATTTTTTCCTAGCTCTACTGAAGTGAGTTATGAAAAACTTTGAAGATTTTGCCAATAATTTTGTCTTTTTTATTGGATAATAAAAATAATAAGAATTTTAGTTTGAGGATTTAATTAATATTGAGGAGATATTTGACTGTGGAGCTGGCTAAATTATAACACTGTAGGCTTCACAGACTATATAGGTGATAGACTAAAGTAATGATTAAGAGTCCTGTGGAGAGAATGTATTTGGAGGTCAGAGATACAGAAGATGGATTGAGGAAGAACATTGTTCACACGTCAGAAAATTGATTGGGAAGTCTGGCAGAAGAGAAAGGATGAATTGTTGGCAAATTAACTAAAAGATGGAGAGAGGGCTATTAACAGGGAAGGAAAAGGTAGAGCAAAAGAGAGGAGGACTCTTGAGTTGCTGGATCCCAGAGTAACTGGCAATGACTTGGTCAAATAACAGTGTCATGACCTAAAGGGTTATCTGGCCTGTGTGTGGGTAGAGATAATGACTGGAATTCCATAGAATTCTGTGATACACAAAGACACAGAGACTTTTTCTATTTCTGTATTTTATAACAGATTACCACAAATACTACAAAAAAACCCCCCAACTCTAGCATGTAAACTATCATAAAAATCACCAGCAGCAGGTATATCTATTATTAATAAAGTGTATATATTTATATATGCTGTTATAATTTTGTATAAATTTATATAATTTTTAATAAATATTTTTATATATGCTATTATAAATTACTATCAGCAATCAAATACAGTGCCAATCAGTAGTAGAGCAGCAATAACAATGCAACATCTAATATAATGGCAGAAGCCATCTAGGAATATACTACTAGAAGTAGTAGCATATAGGAAGTGTACAACTAGATGTAGTAGTACACAACTAGATATATACCAGGCATACAAGATACACAAGCATATCATAAGATTATCAACAGTATAACACCAGATATACTTATGATAAATTACTTATATGGATATACACACACATATATAGACATATATAAAAATATCAAGTGAATTATACAGATTTCAGAAGAGGCCAAACCATAACAAAAGGTGATGATCTGTTCCTAGGGGGAAGAACTACGCCAGAGGTGGAAAAACAAACCTACAAGGAAGAGGGGGACCAATAAGGCAACAGGCAGAGTCTCATCTCAAAAAGAGTTGTGTTAAGGAGTGTAGTGCCAGCCAGGCATCCCTGGGGGGAGTCCACGATCTCTTAGAAAGTTTGTGTGGGATTCAATCTGCTTAAAAAGACATGCAACATGAGAAGGTCTCAGAGAGACAGGCTCCATTTTTGATAAAAATTAGGTCCCTTTTATATCTTAGACATAACAGGTCACAGAGTACCCCATCTTTACACCATTAATAGGTACCCGTTAATTTCAATTTTTCATCTGTAAAAGCCAATGATGATGATATTTTCTGAAGTCCTTTTTATTTTTCCAGACATTACTACTTTTTCATGTGACAAGCTGCTATTAACATTTCTTGGTTTTGCACTTAGTCTTGGTGGCTCAGGATATCTCTGTTTTTCTAGGTATGGCAGCTGTACTTTGAAGAGGCCAGCTGCACTTTTCAAGGATGTTTTTGATTTCAAAGCCTAATTTCCAGGTTCAAAGCTCCCAGGCTGGGGCAATTACTCTGTCAGTACTTCTCAGTAGACATTTTCTGCTCACTAATTTTCCTCTTCTTAGAAGGAACACATCAGATGGCAGTAGGGCAGGGAGATTTCACTGGCCCTTGGGCAGAGTTTTTATGCTCACAAGCAGTGCCACCTTGTCCTTGCTAATGCTCTGCCACTCCTCCTTATTCCTGGTTCTTTACACAGCATGGAAAAAGAAATTGGGTATCTGTTCCAGCTGCAAGCTTCTAGAGCCATTTGGAAATAAAGGGAGCAGCACAGGGAGGAGGCATTAGAGAAAAAAGGATATTTTTTTCTCTAAAAAGCTCACTGGCCCTTTACTATTCTGCATTTCAAGGGAGACTAGAAAAAGCAGGAGGAGAAGCCAACAGTGAGTGAAATCACAGGCTTTGTTCTCCCACCTTTGGGAATAAATAAGATAGGAAAGAAATAGAAACAATTCAGAGTCCCAACTTTTCCCAACTTTTGTCAGTCTTGCCCCAGGTCAGTGAAATTTAGTGTGATTTAGCTAGAACCTCATTAACATGTGAAAGCAATTTGGTTAGAATGAAAATCTGAAAAGGAAAGAATATGAAGACAAGACAGGCCAGACAAGCATAATGAATACTAAGTTACACATACAGTTTAGCTCCAAAAACATTTTTAAGATAAGCCTTAAAAAAAGCAGGCTTTCCACAAGGATACACTTCCAGGGAGAAAGGAAAACCTGGTTTGATTCAGGCATGACTGTCTGGTCTTTTTTGGTGACCAGCGTTGCCAGAATTTTTAAAGTAGAGATGTTTGTCCTGTTAGCATAATATCAGTGTCAATTATGTCTGTACAAGGTAACAAAAATTCAGATTTCACACTGAATTTGTGTTATGTGGCAGACATCACTGTGTTGAGGACTTTCAAAATGGCCCATAAAAGGTGGACTTCTGGAGCCAGTGAAATCATTGGTTCAGACCCAATATCAAGTTAAATTTAAAACATCTTTCTCTGTCCTGCTATTTGTCTCATGTTTCTTATGCTTTCCGTGTAGAAGGAAAAAAAATTAAGAAATACATGAAGAGTTTTGAATATCAAATATAATTGAGGCATTTTATTTTAGTTCACAAATAGAAAAAGTGAAATTTGATTAATGAATTATTTGTTTTTAATAATTCATCAAGCTTGAATTCAGAGCCAACTGAACTTTTCTATACAAATCAAGAGAGAACAGTCAACAACTATTTCTAATTTAAAGATATTTTAAAAGTTTGATACCATTCCTTACTGACTCTTTATTTTGTCCCCTGTCTCCATACAATTATTTTCATTAGCAGACACCATGCAATCGTGCCTCTGGCCATGAGGACATAAATTAGTGCCAATGTATTATTTAGAGAGGTTGATCAAGTCTTCCTAGGGTGGGTAGAAAAAAGGTACAAAGTACCATCTTTTGCCTTCAGAAAGACAGGCATGAATGCTGAGCATGAATCAAATGAACTTTAAAATGAGATGAAATTTTATCCATTCTGATTCCCTAGTCACAACTAAAAAACCCAAACCAAAAAACCCCACTCTTCTCCTAGCAAGAAGAAAAGTGTTTTATTTAAAAAGCAGACTGTATGCTGAAGTGGAGATGAGACTATCTTAGCTTTTAAGCATATGAACAAGTTTTCAAATGTTCACATTTCCTGTGACCTCTGAATAAACAACATGAACAATCTAGCCAGCTGCTCTGCACTACATTTCAGAGTGTTAATACATAGGAACTAAGGTGCACTTGATGCGTGAAAATGATGAATAACAATAGAATACATCTGGCAAATGTGATACAAAGGTTAAAGTCAAGTTCGCCACAGAAGTAGTTCTGATAGAGTCAAATAATTACATCTTTCTCTTTTTCTGTGGTGTATACATAACATCCAAAATGGATTACATAAAAAATTTTAAGACTTTAAGGTCAAATGCTCAAGAGCAGAGTAACTTCCTGAGAGGCAATCCCCATAGACCATAAAAATGCCCCTTGAGCAAATGTTTTATGACATAGTTTGTAATTAAAAATGACTTTTTTAGTAGGAAGCTTCTGGTATTGGGGCATCAATTAGCCAATATCAGGAAAGAGTTGTCCTTTGTGCTACAAGAGCATGCAGAGACATGTAAGCCACCAGCTCCATTCCAGCTTTCAGAGAGAGGGACCTATTCACAGTGCCCAGACCCTTCTGCTCTTTCTGCTGTGGGGAGAGATAAGAAGCACATGGCAGCACACAGGAACACATGGGGGCACAGAGAGGCTTGTCACTGTTGGACCCTGGGAGAGGATTGGTCACACAACAGAGCCCTAGGGACAGGAGCCAGCTGGAAGCTGCTGGGCAGGTGAACAGTGCATGCTCACCCCACAGATGGACATTTAGAAAGCGTGTTGCTGATGTGGCAACATGGGATAGGTTGCTTGGTGAGAATTACTATGTGAGGAAATACTGTGCCTTGAAGAAGTGTATAAAACCAGCTTGTTTCTTTGAGTAAACAATTCAGGTTCCCTGCCGGTGTGGGTCCGTGTCTCAATCACTACAAATGGTTCCAGAATGGGGACTGAAAGGCGCTGAAAGGGGGTTGCATTGGTAGCGACGGTCGGCTGAACTTTACAGAGCACATGAAAAGAAGCCTGGGCGCTGGAACAAGCTTGGGAGCTGAAAAGAAGCTCATGGTGCCAACTGACCTTTCTGCAGGTTGGAAGGTAACAGCTGAGAACAGTGCTTGGCTGAACTTTACAGGAGGCTGAAAAGCCCAGGGGGCTGGGAAGAAGCCTGGGAGCTGAAACAAAGCTTGGGAGCTGAAAGAAAGCTTGTGGTGCCAATTTACTCTTCCTCAGGACAGATGGCAGTAGCCGAGAACGATGGGGAGTGCTGTGTCCCAGGAACAGAAGAACATCACTGAGACATTGGATTTTAAAGGAACGTGGCAGGGAAGTTGAGTCTACAGATTTGAAGAGACTCTTGTTCTGGGGAAAAGACTGTGATCCAACTTTCGATAGTACCAACATTTTTGATCCTCAGAACTGGGACATGTTGGGGGATGCATTGTGGGACTGAGTAATGCAAGGCGACACAGCACCGACAGAGCTTCTGCGTGCGTGGAGGAGCGTGTGCCAGGCACTCATGGTGCATGTGGCACCAGAAAACTGGAAACTAAAGGAGCCTCAGCCACTGGCTCTGCTGGTGCCTGCTCCTGCCACACTGGCTCTACAGGCACCTGCTCTCACAACACAGCTTCTACAGGCACCCACTCCTGCCCTGCCCACTCCTGCTGCACTGCCGCGTGAGAGAAAAGACTGTAAGGTTTTTGGGGCTGTGGGAGGAGAACCAGAGGGTGGCCCCTGGTCCCCTGATCCATTGGCACTGGGAAGGGAGCCCGATATTTTTCCCCCTGATCGGTGGGGAGTGGGGAGAAGACAGGCTGCTGTGGAAGGAGATGCTGATTTATTACGTGCTTTCCCAGTTATCTACCAGCCCAACCAACTACCTAGATGGGAAACTTTGCCTTATGGTGTCATAAAAGAGTTGCATCGCTCAGCCACGGACAGTGGCATCAGCACTCCTTTTACTACTAGCCTTTTGGAAAGTGTGGTGAACTCGTATAACTTGGCACCACAAGATTTGAAGCAAATAGCACGGCTTATGATGATGAGTACACAATTCACTGTCTGGATGTCAGTGTGGAGAGAGCTGTGCACTGTTCAAGCTATGGACAATTTAAGGCAACCCCTGGGACACATTCTGTGACCTATTGGTGCCAAAACTCTTATGGGGGAGGGCCTATATGCACCAACGTCAATGCAGGCATGGCTGCCTGTGGAGGCTCTTTGGCAGTCAAAGGAGCTCGCTTTGTAGGCTTTTCGTAAAGCACTGGACGGTGGTCTTGCTACAGGCTCACTTGTTAACATAAGACAGGCAGCTGATGAACCCTTTATCAAGTCCTTAAATAAATTAAAAGCTGCCCTGGACAAGCAAAAAGACAACGTCACAGCTCGAGAGGTATTACTGAAGCAGTTAGCAGTGGAAAATGCGAACCCCAAATGTAAGAGCAGCCCCTGCCAGCTCCCTCAGTTGTAGAAACGCATAAGGCTTGTCAGGGAATCAGTACTGCTGATCATAACATGACTTTGCTTTCGGAAGCTCTTGCTACAATGAGCATTCGTTCTGAACTGACTACTTGTTTTTCATGCAGGAAGCCCGACCATATAAGATGCAAATGCCCTCACAACAAAAGAAGTTCCAGGGGCTCAGACATATGAGTGCATTGCCAGGAGGAACAGGACCATGTAAAATGATGCTGGCCTAGATTTAATTAAGAAAGAGGGTCACTCCCAGCTACATCCATGGGCCCTTTGGGAAACCGTCAGTGAAGCCTTGGGGGGGAGCCGTGCATGGATAGCAAATCAAGCCCCGCTGCACTTGTCCCCTCAGCTGCCTTGCAACTACAAACAGCAGGCAGTACCGGCATGGACCTGGCCTCCACTGACACAGTAACTCTCCAGGACAGTGATGTGCACTGTTTGCCTGCAAATACCTGGGGACCACTGGGAAGGGGTGCAGTGCACTTGTGATCAATCACAAAGCAGGTTTTTTTTTTGTTCTGCCTAGAATCACAGATGGGGATTTTACTGGGGAGATTCAGATAACGGTTTGAACTCCTGTGCCCCTGTGTCAAATTTATGAAGGGGCACTTATTGCTCAACTTGTTTATTTCTATGGTAACCCCCCTGGTAGTTTTCCACAAGTTAGAGGTAACAGTGGCTTTGATTTCACTGAGCAGCCACAGATCTTCTGGGCAGAATCACTTTCCAGTCATAGACCCACTCTCAAATGTGCTCTTTGGCATCAAAATGAGAAGCTACAAGTAGCTGGTATACAGACAGTGGTGCTGGTTGCACTGTTATAGCTTTCTCAGTGTGGCCCAGTCACTGGCCCCTAGCTCAAGCTGCTAAAGGTCTAGCTGGGATCCGAGGCCTTTGTATTCCAAAGCAGAGTGTCAATTTTGTCACAACAGAGGGCCTGAAGGTAGCACTGCCACTGTGAAACCTAATGTACTACCACTCCCTGTTACCCTGTGGGGCCGAGACTGCCTTAGGCAATGGGATCTCATATTGGAACAAATTTATCACAGGGGCCACTGCTGAGCACTCACCTGGACGACAGATTGCCCTTTGTAGGTGGGCCAGTGGCCTGTATCTCAGGAGAAGCTGCAACATTTGCACCAGCTTGTACAAGAGCGGCTGCAAGCTGGCTGTATTGTTCCCACAACTAGCCCGTGGAATTCTCCTGGTTTTGTTACTCGGGAAAAGAGTGGGCAAAACATGTTCTAATGTTAAAAGTGCTCTGTTTCATGATTCTTGTTTGTATATAACAAAAAAGAGGGAACTGTGGGGAGAAATAAGAAGCACCTGGCAGCACAAAGAAGCACCTGGCAGCACACAGGAACACGTGGGGGCACAAAGAGGCTTGTCACTGTTGGACCCTGGGGGGAGGATGGGTCACACAACAGAGCCCTAGGGACAGGAGCCAGCTGGAAGCTGCTGGGCAGGTGAACAGTGCATGCTCACCCCACAGATGGACATTTAGAAAGTGTGTTGCTGATGTGGCAACATGGGATAGGTTGCTTGGTGAGAATTACTATGTGAGGAAATACTGTGCCTTGAAGAAGTGCATAAAACCAGCTTGTTTCTTTGAATAAACAATTCAGGTTCCCTGCCGGTGTGGGTCTGTGTCTCAATCGCTACATTCTGCCATTTCCCTTTTCCTTTCCCCTCTGCTTCTCTTTTGAGAGGAATGACAAAAGGTGTGTTTCCTGTCTGTTTCTGCTTGTTACCTCGATCTTGATTGTATTTTTAATCACTTTTGCACCTGCTTTTTTTTTTTTTTTATTCTCCAGGGCTTCCTGTCAGTTTTCTCTCCCTGCTTTTCTATTCGTATTTACAGTCACACTGCTTTTAACCGAACTTCCCTCTTTGCTGCTGTCAGCTTCTGTCTTGCTCACATTATCGTTTTTCTTTCTGTCTTTACTTTCTTTGCTGTATGATGTTTTGCCCATTTTATGTGGTTGCCTTGGGGGTAAAGTTGGCACTATATTGTACAGTTCCTGCCCAGCTGAAAACCGAAAAAATGTGCTACAGGTGTATCTACAGTTTATGTCCATGAAGTGATAACAGCATGAAGAAATGTCACTGTGCAGCAGGGGCACTTATGTCAATGTAGGAAAAAAAGCTCTCTTTGCATTAAGACACATCAAGCTGCCCAATGCATCAAGAACTCTATACGGGTTGTATCAAACACGCCACAATGTGGGAAGCCAGGTAGGGAGCATGGTCTCTCTTATTTTTCCACAGTGCCTCCATTCTTGTAAAGCAATCTCTTGTAACATCACTGCTGTCTGCAGTGAAACTTTCCTGTCAGGTCAAGAGACAATTTTTAAGAAACACTAGTAGCTCCTGAGATATTATCCCATGGTGATTTCTGATTTGCTTTTGCACTTCATTATGTATCTTCATTTATCATGGGTATCCGGTTTACTTATTAGCTATTTTGCTTACAGTTCTCTGAAAATGTTGTTTGCCAGGTGAATTCAGTGGCTTCCAAATACTGGCTTGTAATTTGCTGCTGCAAAATCTTGACAAGAGTCAATGTGTCAAACCCTTTTTCTTTCAAAAGACAACTCATAGGAGTCATTGTAGTGAAAATTTCCCATGAGATTTTTTAATTTCTGCTGCAGTGAAAACTGCTGCAAATACAGGCTAATTCTCCATTGCAAGGTTGCCATGTCAAGTTTGCTCTTACTAGCAGTGATAAAAAGAGATACTTTCATTTTAGTGTTTGTTTCCTAGATATAAACCTCAAAACTATGTGCAAAACTGTAGGGAAGGCCAGAGTGCTATTTTCTGTTTGCACGTAATGAATTCACATTGCTGTTGCTTTGCTTCAAAAGCTCTATAAACTGCATGCATCTGTTCACTATGCTTTTGCACCCATATAGTTTTCGAAGAGTGTTCAGTGACACTGTAGAAAACTAATTCCCTCCTTACTGACTCTTCCTCTCTTATTGCAGGCTCCTTTAAAAAGGTAAATCTCTTTAAGCTACCAGTTCAGTTTTGTGACTGACTGTTGTACAACATGTTCATTAGACATCTCTTCATTATATCATTCTTAGATGACTGCTCTGAACATCAAGTTTGTCTTCCCATCAAGCTATTTTAAGACTCCTTTGCCTGTGCTAAAAAATGGTCATTTTGCTGAATCCCCCTCTACTCTTTTGCTGTATTAGCTTGTTGTGTTAACACCTTGCTATAGTAAATAACACCTGTGGTTTAGTTTAGTCCAAGAGCTTCAGCTTTTGGGTTTTTTCTAATTTTCTGTGTTTGTTTATGTTTCTTTCTTTCTTTATGTCTGCTAAGAGACATCTATTGTTTTTTTTCTTCACTTCAGTTAAAGTTCAGTGGATTTTACTGCCTTCTATACAACTAAATTATGGTTATATTTTCCTGTGACTTACCTTGGACATTACCTGAAGAAACTATTCCACAAAAGAAATGCTGAAAGTCACAAAATGCAATCTTTGTTTTCCTGTTTCGTTGTCCAGAACTGTGCTGATTCATGAAACCTAGGAAAACATTTGGCACAGAACATATGTTCCATAATTTTCTACTCACTGGTGATAGAAATGACTTTTCCTTTCCACACTTATATTTAGCATTAATTTAGCATACTAGAAGCCAAAGCTTCATTCTTTTTTTTTCTTATTTGCTTTCTTCCTTTGCTTTCACTAGAGTGACCAACTAGCTTAAAAGACTTGTCTTCTTTTTCTTCTTGCTCTATAATTCCCAGAGAAGAAAACTTATCCAAGTTCTCTTTTATCCCCCTTCCTTAGGTCAAAAGAACATTCATGGGGCAGAAATCGGGCCCCTTTAGCTCTATTCTATACTTCATTGACAGCTTTGCTTCTGCTGAGAGCAACTACCCTTTGAATTTTTCCACAGCTGAAGAAACCATTCTACCACTGAGAACAAGCTCTTGCCAAAACATGTGGACATGACACATTTTGAATCCAGTAATTGGTACTTTTTTCTTAGTGCTGTCATAAATTGAATACACGGTTGTTCTCACATTTGACATAGAATTCCTTCAGAAAGACAAGCCTTTGAGCCTTGAGTTTCACCTCTTTCCTACAGCCCATTTTTTTTGGTTTTTCTGTTTGGTTGGTTTTTTTAGTACTAGTTTACCACTACAAACATATTGTATTCACTGTGCCAAACTTGCCTGAATCCTTGTTCTGCTTCACCACTGCTTGCAGCTTTTTTGAAGAATTTTTTGGAACTAATAGCATTCTTCTTATCTGATTTGTCCATGCTCTGCATGCTCTTCTGGGGTTTGCAAAATGATACATTTCACTGTAGTCCTTTCATCTTTCTCCAAATACTGTATTGTAGTAGTGTTTTGTAGTGTATTGTACTGCTGGCAGTTCATGTGCAGATCCATGTACTGCCATTTTGTGAATTCTGTTTCTGAGCACTCTGTGATTTTTGCCTCTCATATATTTTCTTGTACTATTTGAATTCTCTAGAGTTGTGCTTACTAAGTGACAGCCTGGAAGAGGTGAGGTCTTTGGCTTATTCTGGGCAGTTTGCCAAATTTAATTCTGTATCTTCTAGCAGCCACACTTGGGCTATTTTGTCTTAGATCCAAACCAGGTTCATGTTTTTTATCTAGGACTTGGCTCAGTAAAATTGCCACACTGATTCTTTGGCCTGAGATGATTCACAGTCTTCTGTGTTCTATCGAGCGTCTCCTTCTTCATCAGACTGCAGCGTTTCCTAAGTGTTGCTCAAACTTTCTCCATTTTTCCTTATATTTCTGGGACCCAACACAAAGGGATTAGCAATTCCCCCATGACTCCAGTCATGGTCTGCTTTCTTCCCCCAGTTTATTTTCTCTTTAGTCCAATAAACATTCAGTGAACACGAAGCCTGAAAAGCAAGAGAGAACTGCTGCCGTAGGAAGTCTGTTCTGTCTTCGTGTATGAAACACCAGACCAGATCTGTTTGTTTCCTGGCTTTATTAAGGGTCAATATTCTTCACTGTACTCTTTCTGCTTTTCAGCCTAATGTCTAGGGATAGGTTGGCTGTGGTAGATGAATCCATGCCAATTTCCTGGAAAGCTGGAAGAAAATAGTCACAGTAATTTCTGGAGACCCTTGCAGTATCATGGAATATCAAAGTAGGGAGGAGACCAAATAACAGTTTTTATACTTAGAGCTGTCACCTCCCTGTAATGGTTAGAAAGTAATTTATGAACCATATATGTAAATGCATTTTTCAGAAATTGTTCAGATGCTGACATTTTCACCACATATAACTTTCAAATAATGTTGTCTTGGCCAAATATTGTAATTTGTTGTCCCGGTTTGAGACAAATTCAGAGGAGGAAATATCCCCTGATGGAATGCAGGCCCCTCCCCAGGTTCGGGAAAGAAAATGTCCCTGGAGGAAAGTGAAGCGGAAAAAAACAAAAAGGAAAAAAACTATATATTTAGCAAAACAGCAAAACACGCAGGAAAAGGACAATAATGCTAGACAAATAAATCGCTATCTGTGAGAGAATGAACAAAAAAAACCTGAAACAAAGTCCTCCTGAGTGTGGCCTCTCTCCTCCTGGAGTTGGGAAGGCGTCTGTCCGGGGAAATGCCCCTGCAGGCCGGTGAAAAACCTCCCAGTGAGGCTCCAATGTTCTGATGCTCCAAGTCCAGAGGAGGGAAAAAGAAGAAACCAAAGTCCCAGAGGGAGGGAAAAAAAAA
>VZRF01009388.1:57563-73938 GCA_013396875.1 Vireo altiloquus
AACCACAAAAAAAAAAACCAAACAACAAAACTGTAACCTTGAAGTACAAAAACACAGAACTTCTCTCCCCTCTCAGGCTCTGTTTAAAGACATAGAAAGGCATAAAATTCATTTTTCTGGGCATGGGCAGACGACATAGGATAAACTCCAAGACAAAACTCACTCCAAGACATTTGTGTAAACAACAAAATGCACTTTCCTGGACTTGTTTTGTCTACACTACTGCCAACCTCACCATATTTAAACCTATTACTAAACCTATTACAAAACTCCACATTTGATAAATGTGGTAGGTTGCTGGATGCCACTCCCCTCTGCAAGAGGACAGGAGAGAAAATATAACGAAAGGCTCATGACTTAAGAAAAAGGAGAACCCATTCCTACTTACCAATCATGGTCAAAACAAACCTGACTTGGGGAAATTAATTTAATTTATTATGAAACAGTGCCAGAGCAGGATAACAATAAGTAAAACACATCTTAAAAACACCTTCCCGCCTCCTCCTGCTCCTTCCCAGGCTCCACCTCCCCTCCACCAGAGCCACAGGGAGGTGGGAATGGGGCTTATGGTCAGTTCATCACATGTTTCTGCTGCAGCTCAGGGAGAGGAGTTCTTTCACTGTTACGGTGTGGGGCCCCTCCCAGTTCTCCATGAGCTTCTCAAGTTGTCTGTTTTCTGTCACATCGGCTACAGTTCTTCATGTACTGCTCCAGCCTGGCTCTGTTTCCACAGTGTGCAGTCCTTCAGGAGTAGCCTGCTCCAGCTTAGGACCCCACAAGGTCACAACTCCCACCATGAAGCCTGCTCCAGTGTGGGCTCCTCTCTCCGTGGGTCTGCAGGTCCCTGCCAGGAGCCCATTCCAGCATGGATTTTTCATGAGTTCAGAGCCTTCTTTTCAGGCTTCCACCTGCTCTGGTGTNATAACGAAAGGCTCATGACTTAAGAAAAAGGAGAACCCATTCCTACTTACCAATCATGGTCAAAACAAACCTGACTTGGGGAAATTAATTTAATTTATTATGAAACAGTGCCAGAGCAGGATAACAATAAGTAAAACACATCTTAAAAACACCTTCCCGCCTCCTCCTGCTCCTTCCCAGGCTCCACCTCCCCTCCACCAGAGCCACAGGGAGGTGGGAATGGGGCTTATGGTCAGTTCATCACATGTTTCTGCTGCAGCTCAGGGAGAGGAGTTCTTTCACTGTTACGGTGTGGGGCCCCTCCCAGTTCTCCATGAGCTTCTCAAGTTGTCTGTTTTCTGTCACATCGGCTACAGTTCTTCATGTACTGCTCCAGCCTGGCTCTGTTTCCACAGTGTGCAGTCCTTCAGGAGTAGCCTGCTCCAGCTTAGGACCCCACAAGGTCACAACTCCCACCATGAAGCCTGCTCCAGTGTGGGCTCCTCTCTCCGTGGGTCTGCAGGTCCCTGCCAGGAGCCCATTCCAGCATGGATTTTTCATGAGTTCAGAGCCTTCTTTTCAGGCTTCCACCTGCTCTGGTGTGTGTCTCCTCCATGGGCTGCAGGTGGATCTCTGCACTGACCTCCAGGGGCTGCAGGGGCACAGCTGCCTCACCATGGGCTGCACCAGGGGCTGCAGGGGAATCCCAGCTCAGGCTCCTGGAGAACCCTGTGGCTCGTTTTCCACTGACCTTGGTGCCTGCAGAGTTCTTCCCCTCATGTATTCTCACTCCTCTGAGCACTGTTCTATCTGTGCTATAATTTTTCTTCCTTTAATACAGAGGCTCTTCTACCTTGTCTGATGGGTGGGCTCAGCCTTGGCCAGTAGCAGGTCCCCTTTGGAGATGGCTGTCACTCTGCTGAAAGGTTCTACCAGCTTCTCACAAAAGCTACCCCTGGTAACCCACCCCCTGCTATCAAATCCTGGTCACATAAACCCAATACAATTGAAGAAAACTACTGAAAGTGCCAACTATAATTACTAGAGCTCATGTGAGCACAAATTAAATTCCCCCATTTTTATACAGTCAGAAATTACACTGTTTCATGTAAATTCTACTAAAACTTGCCTTCAAGAGAACAGAAAATAGGAGCAAATTGATTCAAAAAGTTCAAATTTTGTAATAATAAGCCTGATGAAAATGCAAGTTAAGAAGTATCACAGAAACCTGAAGAATAACAGATCCATAAAAGTCTGATGAAATAAGTAGTATGAATTTTCTCCCTTTCTGACTGACCTAATAGTGGGCTATTAGGAAATAAGATTTGTAATAACAGGTGTAAAGGGAAGAAGAAAAGAGAGAAAAAATACAATTAATGGATTAACTACAGTAGAAAATGGGTTTTCTCCTTTTGCCTCTCAATCCTTTGATTAATGATAAAAATGAAAAACCCTATTTTTTATTAACTAGAACTTGTGTCGGAACTGTTCCATATCTGCAAATCTGAACTATTCTGGTTACTTATGATAATTTTAGTAATTAGAATGGTTGGGGTTCTTTGCCCCATCAAACTTGCTTATCTGTGCTGATGGATCTTAAAACCATGAAGAGCATGATTCTTCCTTATTATACATGGTGCATTATTTTTAATAAGAAACACCAAACCAATGCACACATGGGTGCTACATATAGTATTCTTGAAGCAGAAAATCCATTGTATTCAGACCTGCTACTCCTGATTATGGCAAATAATACTACTTGGTTGTCTCTAGTAATGCGTTAATTGACACTTTTTATCATGCACATATTCCTCAAAGTTCAGGAACTTTTATGTTAGGACAACACTTGTTAAGGACAGAACAAAATTACTGAAAATTTTAATTAATGTAATATGTAAGTAAATTTCTTGCCATTGTCTGGAGTCTGGTCTATAGCACTTCATTTGAAAACAGATATTCTAGACGTAGTGAAATTAAAGTCAGAAAAAATCATGGGGGTAGTGGAGAAATATTAATTTTAAAATGTGGAAAATGGGATTCTTTTCCTCTTGAGAATCAAACCCCAATCCCTAAAGAACAGGAAACCAGGCAAAAATAATGGCTGTAAAAGAGCTGGGAAACTATATCCCTCTTTCTGTCTTATGTAAGAGTATGATAATCATTAATGTAACTGAAAGGAAGCAATTTCAAAAAGAAAGAATGAATATGGTCTTTTAGCAATGCTATTACTTAATTACTGCTATTTAATTCTGCAAGTAATAACTTAGAATTAAATCGACCTAAAAAATGGGGATTTTAGTTGGAGTAAAGTCCCACAGCTAGGAAAGCAAGTAAATTTTCTCTTCTTCATGCAGGGGGTGGAACTTTCTTTAGATGGATACTCTAACAAATTAATTTTGTATAGAGTTTTCATACCTTCAGCGAAGGGACCCAAGGTGATTATCTGGCACAGGATATGGCACTAGGTGAGCTATGTGTGTAATTCAGAATGGAAATGTTTGTATTCTAACATCAGCACCGCAGGGAATGGAAAATCAGTGGGGTTTTATCCTCAGTTTTGGAATTCTTGTCACTACTGCAAAGCTGTCTTGAGGAACATTTTCACACAGCTGTATCTTCAAAACTCTATATCTCAGAAAGGTAGGGAAAAAATACATGATACATTCCTTCTTTTTGTTTCTTCCTGTTGAACTTGGCACTCTCCACTGAGAAAAGTCTGTTAGCATTTCAGCTGAGTGTCTGCAGTTTGTGCACCTGGTTCTTAAGAGAACTCTAAGTCTTTCATGACAACAAATGTCCCTTTTCTGCAAAGAACAAGGAAAACAGATTATTCCCTATGACTGTCTTCTAAATTATTGGCATAAACACAGCAGTGTAACCTTTGTACTTTGACTTCAAAGTTTCAACTTTTCTCTGTAATCTTCTTTTTAACACATGAGTCTTTCTACAGTCTGCTGAGTTTCTTTCCTTCCCTGCTCTGCTCCTCCCCTTCTGTTTCCCCTCCCTGTTTACCCACAGTCCACCATGTTTGGTAAAGCTCAACATACTCTCTAGCTCTTTAAGGTATTTTGTCTGTGAATCTTTCTATAGCTCTTGTGTTTATTTGGGAATATTAGTTCTACAGGTAAGGTGCTATTTAGCCAATGATGTATTTTTCAAATTATCATTAATAAAAGTAAATTTCTTTGTCTTTACAGAGAAGACATTAACAGATAAGTGAAATACTTCTTTTTTCCTAAAATCATCTTTTAACACATCACAGACCACTGTTAGTGAATTTTGAAGAGTAGCAGCATAAAAAACCCTATTTATTATCAGTATTACATTTGAAAGCTTTCACTAAAAAAAAAAGTTTATCATTAACATAAGTAAGGGTTGCAATTTTCATACAACAGTAAACTTAGCTGGGTTATTCTGCGACTTTGTTTATACAACCATTTTGGTGCTGTAAGGTAATTTGCAGCTGTGTAAATAATGATGTTCATAAATACGAGTCAGTTCATTTTTCATTCAGCCTGCTAACTAACTTTTTCTCTTTGCATGAGCAGCATGGTTGTATGAGAACACAGAACACTCTCTTCTGTTCATACAGTTGTTAAAACAAGAAAAGATACCTTTCTGGGTTCCCCCTGTAATCACATAAGTATCCTACCACAAATAATTCCATTCAGTCATTTGAAAAATCTGCAGTCAAATATTAGTTGTGTCATATGTTATCAAGCATAGGAACAAAACTTCCCATGAGCTTCCATGTTGTCTTAAGCTGACAATGCCTCTACAGAAAGGTAAAAAAACCCAAACCATTATTGTATTTTGAAGCTTTGATTCATTTCCTCTCTTCAGAAGAATTCTTTTAAGCACTATGTGAAATAATTACAATTGCAATTTTTATCATCTAAAGGGTTCTGAGGTAAATTGGAGGTGAAATGTCTAAATATAACACTTTGTACTATGATAATGGCTATTGTAGAGACTGACAGTTGTGTAACACAAGAATAATTTGACAGTTTCATGTCTAGTGACTCCAGATGGTATGATTGTACTTTTGCTGGGTGTAAATCAGCACAATCAGGATCAATATGCATCCAAGAACATTCTACTTTTTTTTTCCTGATCATAGTTACTTCATCTAGTTATTAGACCCTTTTCACAGCATAACTCTGAATGGGTGTGATGAGAATTGGCCAGTATTTTTTTTCTTCCATTATCCTGAAGCTAACAGCAAACTTTATCCTCATTTTCTGGCTCCTGTAAGCTTGTTTCCACATAGGTGGTATTCTTAGCTCTTGGATTTCAGCATATTCCTTCAGAAACACACATGTACTTGTACATGAGTATCAAAGAGTAGCACCTGGAACTTTATAAGGAATCCTACAAAGGAATATGATTTACATTAAAATTACTCTGTCAATATCAGTTCCATAATGCTTCATCAATATGAACATGCAAATCAAGCAAAAAAATTTCTGTTCACTGATAGTGGAGGTTCTAATCTGGACTCAGATTTCTGAGTGAACCTATTTCCTTTATGCGTCTGAATGTGCTTATACAACTATCAGCCACTAAAACTGTTTCTCTAATATGGTAAAATATGGATCCATGGTTGTCACAAAACTTATTCGACTGCACCATATCTGTTACCTTACCTAAGAATTAAAATCTAAATTTTCAAATCAAAAAGTGTCCTTTATCATGACTTATTGTGAGACAGTGTTCAGTACAGATGTCATTGCATTTCTTTGATAATTTTTTTTACAGCAGAGTAGTTTTCCAGTCGTGGTCTTTTTTTTTCTTTACTGTCTTGTGGTAAAGGTCACTTTGATTTTGACAGTAGTACTCCAGACTCAAAAGAAACCTTGCAGTGTATGTGGTTTTGGTGGGGAGTAAGCTCTAGAACAACCTGTTATTATTAAAGTTGCTTCTAAGGAGAGTTACTGTCATTGAAAGAGGTTATATATTTGTAGTCATGCATTTTTTCTTTAAATGGTTTGTTCAGTTCACCCCCAAATGTATGGTTCATTCCTATGTTGTAACCCTCCCCCTAAGTTGTTGTCCATCACTCCTTCCTCGATGCAGTATTGTTTTGTGTTACCTAATCCCTCCTGCCTCCCATTCCCTTTAGTCCCTGAGATGTGTTCTCCCCCTTTACTCCTCCCCTATCAGTATCCCATTGGCCCAAGCCTTGTATCCACCCCCACTCTGGAAAGCTCTCTTAAGCTCGTACATGAGGCATTTTGGCTCATTTTAAGCTCATACACGAGGCATTTTGGCTCGTTCTCTGCCTTGGTTCTCGGCAAGCTTGCTTCACTCTCTCTTCCCTTCTGTCACGATCCGCAAGTACAAGTGGGGGTCGTGATAGGTTCTTTGATCTCAAGAGGGTAAAAGACACACGGGAAAAACAGTATTGATCAAAACAACAATTCACTTTTATTGTGCCAACATCAACTTTATGCAATAGAGGGCAGAGAGAGAAAAGACGTAAAAAGGATAGTGAAGGAAAAAGGAGGGGGGAACATAGCTACCAACACAAGGACAAGTCCTGGTGGTGTCCTGCCAATAGATCCATCTTCTTCCGTGGAGATCTCATTGTGGTTTCTTCGAAAAGTCCCTTTATAGTCTTTTCAGAAGCGAGGGGCAGCTGGCCAAAATGTGGGGAAAACTGCTGCCATTGTTGTGAGGAGCCTGTTGCTCAGGAGAACGAGGTACAGGACAGGTGTACAGGTCAGACAATGAGGTACAGGACAGGTGTTACTGGACAGATCATCAGGACGAGGCACAGGACAGCTGTACTGGACAAATCATTCCTTTTTGCTTCACTGCAGTCCTGCTCCGCCTTGGCAGCCAGCACAAACGCAGTCCACGACGACCTGCAGTAATTTCGTTAGGAATGCACACCAGTTCTCAGTGAGGCACACCTTGCAGGCAACACTTTGGGAGGCATCCCACCTCAGCCAGGCCAGCACTCCAGTCAGGGTCTGCTGGGGGTCTTTGAAGGGTCTTGTGATGAACGTGAGGCAGATGAAGGATCTTCGGACCTTCTCTAACACCTTTGCAACCATGCTCCCTCCTGGCGTGGGACCCCCAATAAAGTCTCATCTAATTAGAACTCTCAGAAGCTGTGTATGTACTTTGCTGCCTGAGTACTGCTGTTACCTGATCTGCTACCTAAAGACTTCCCTCCAGAAGCCCTGGTAAGGCTACTGTACACCACCCCCCTTTTCCCAAACCCAGGGGTATGTTGCCCCCAGCCCCTGTTGCAGATAACTGGGGTATAAAGGGCAGGGGCACAGCAACATAGATTCAAATGGAAATTTTCTTCACAAACAAATTCCTAGGCCGACCTGCAAACTGGACAATTCGTGGCCAGCTTTATTTTGGTTGACATGTGTTTCTATGCACTGATTTTAAGGCATATGAGAAATGCAGTGAGGTAGACAGGTAAGTTAGAAAATTTTAAACTATGTGAGCTGATGAGATGATTCATCCTGTGGTCATCCCACTTTCTGACTTCCTAGGAAATTTCCACAGTACTGTTCAGAGGCAATATGTATCTGGCTAGTCTAAAGATCTGCAAGAGATTTACACAACTTTGACTGTCTTTCTTGACACAAGCCATAAAATAGATGCTTTGTCAAGCTCTGAGAACAGATGAAGGTGTACCCCATTACAGTCACTGCTCTTTTAACAACCATAGTACAGGAGTGCAGGAAATACTGTGACTTACTGTGGAGCAACTGCAATACTACAATCCTATTTTTGTGACTCTCTGTAGTCCTAGGTACAACTGCCCTGGTGTGGAAAAACAGAATGGCTTAGGACCCTCATTACCCTATAAGCAAGAGAGCAGGCTTCAGTACATACAGCAAGTAGCTCTTTTTTAAAGATTAATGTTAATTCAAGAGCAACTTTATTGAACTTCAATTTCTGGGCATGTATTTGCTTGCAACCAAGCTTTTAGTCTTGATTTTCTTAATCAGTTAAATAACAGGTTACTTAATCAAGACTGTATTAAGGAACTTCAGACATAATGTTACTGAAAAAACAATGACCTAAGTTCTCAACCTCTCATTTCTTCTGACATGAAATAGCTTCCTAAATGCTGACTGTTGCTTTGATTTGCCATGCCAGCACTTTCCTTTTAGGAACAGAGAAGCTAGTGAAGAGAGGAAGGCAAGTTTATCTATAAGGAATAAACCACAAATGTGTTAGTTTCATCTCTGAAAGCTTACAAAATCACATACACTGCATATAGAAAAGGAGAAGTTCTGTATTGAAAGGTAACACAAGTAATTACTACATCAAAATTCAAATAATGATGTCAAATCATGTCACAACACACAACATTACCAAATATTTACCAAACAGATATTTGAAACAAGTAGGAAAAGCATGCACTAATACCCTTGTTTGGCAAAGTCAAAATATTTATTAAGTTTTCATGTTACAGCCTTGTTTTCAACATGGCTGCTTGAGACCAGCTGCTGCAGAGTGCAGGCTAGCAGAGATTCACCGACCCCGGTCTGAGCTGTGGGCCCAAGAGTGCTTCCAGTACCAGGTCCCTCTGCCCCACTGATCTGATACTCCAAGTGCTCACTGAAGCCAGAGGAGAGTATGCTCCACATTGGTCTCCAGGCTTGGCAAATTTTCCTGGTCTGGACATATAATCCATAGGGCTACTGTATAAATGTAAAGTTCACCAGGAAAGACAATCTTCCTAGCCCCTAATGTTTAAAAGACTAAACCCTCTTTAGGGTTTATTGATTAGGGCTTATTATATTATATTATTGTTTATTCTGTCTTCCTATTTTTTGTTTTCCCACAGGATATCTTCATGGTAACATAGTATTTGGTAAGGAACAAATTTAGCAAATCTGTTCTTAAAGACAGCCAATGCCAATCAGCAGATTAAATTAAACTTAGTGTATTCATCCTTGAATTTCTCAGGTAGAATTCACCTCAGTTTAGTTTAAAGAATAGTTTGCAATACTCAATACAAGGCAAACCTGTTTGTCTGAGTCCATGTCTATGTAGTGTCTGTGTCTATCTCATTACGTGTGTATTCCATAGACCAGAAAGTACTTATGCAAAGTCAAAACCACCACCACCAAAAGGTTTAATTTCTATTTCCATTATTGGCTTATTCAGGAAGTGGTTCTATTACTTTGATTATTACTTTAAATTAAAGTTACTATTTTGACTGCAGAGACAAATATGTTTAGTCCAAAAGACGAGTGAACTATGTCCATATATTTGTGTGGCACAGCTTTCTGTGAAATTTTGTATATGAGATTGTTTCTGGATGTTTTTCTGTTGGCATAACACAAGAAGTGAGAAAACTATCACTTGTAAAGAAGCCAAAGTTTTCTTTTGATTAATAAAAGGAAAAAAAAAGGTTAAAATATATTTTAATAACTCAGTCTACATGAAATGTGTAGCTATCTATTTTCTGATTGAACTTGGGAGTACTTAGAACCTTTTTAAAGTTTAAATATTTTATAATCAGGAATACCTGGATTTCATTAACTTTGAGGTTTTTAGCAGATCTGGTGGGGTAATGTAACCAAGATAGCACTACAAAATTGAGTCTTACTGTAATTCATGATGATTTGATTCCTGAAAGAACAAACAAAGCCCATACTTGTGTATGATCCAGAAGTTTTGTCACCCAAATATTACATTTTCTTACTGATATTACTGATTGTCATCTGTTCACACAACAGAAGTTTAAGAGCTGAGGGACTATGGTGACCTGACTTGGCTGACTTCCAGGCTCCACCCACCCATCTCTCATTCCCCTACCTCAGTAGGAAATGGGAAAAAAAAAAAGGAAGAATACACTTGTATGTCAAAATAAAGACAAGGAGATCACTTACCAGTTACTGTCCTGGGAAAACTGGACATAACTTGAAGAAATTAATTTTTGTGGCAACTAAAGTACAGTTGGATGGTGAGAAGCAAAGAGAAAAATCTAATACACCTCCCTCTTCTCCTCCTTCTGCCCAAGTTCATTGTTGCTCCTTCGTTCACTACTTTGCCCTCTCATCCCTGGAGCAGGGGGATGGGGTTTGGTGTCAGTCCAGAACAGCTCCTCTCTGCTTGTCCTTTCCTCCTCATGCTTTGCCCTGCTCCAGTCTGGCTCCTTTCCATGAGCTGTGGTTCTTCAGGATAATGCTTCTAAGTGGGTCCTCCAGTGTCTGCAATGATGGATCTTTGCTCCTGTGATTGTCTCCAGGGCCCATGAGGAAATCTCTTCATTAGCACATGCAGCACCTCTTCCCCCTCCTTCTCTGGCTTAGTGTCTTCATGGTAGTTTCTTTCTCTTTCCTCCATTCCTCCCTTCTCTCTCTGATGTGCCATGTTTTTGTTATTTCATAAATACACTTTCCCAGAGGTGCCACCATCCTGAGTGAAGGGCTCAGCTTTGCCCTGTGATGGGTCCATTGGAGTGGGCAGGAGCCAGCAGTGTCGGACACAGGGGCAGTCCTGGTCTCCTCTCCCCACTGCAGGGCTCTGCTGCCAGAGCCTGGCCATGGATACCCAGTACGGTACAAGGACTTAGCATGTGTTATGAATATTGAGAACCCAAACTCCTGAAGTCTCTCTGCTCTTCTTCCATGTATTCTTCCTCTTTAACAGGGATAATCTAAACCTAAGGATTATTACATAGCCAGCCTGCACTGTGCAGTACCAGAGCTAACAGAAGTAGGGAACAAGTGCTGACAAAAACCATAAGCATGTGCGGCAGAATGAGAGTTTAGAAGATGAAAGCCCACTGCGATAACTCAGGCACAGTACACCATGTAGAACAGTTTGAGTGCCAGTGTGACAGAGCCATTGCTAGTTCCATGCAAGTCATCGAGTTACCTTGTGTCTCTTAACTGCATTAATAAAATTATACTGGTACTGTGTTCTTTGCCCCCATTGCTAATTGTTTAGTCCTTGTCAATCTTTGCTCTGTCCTGCTGAACTACTGGATGTGGAACCATGCATACTTTTATTCATAGAGAGCAAAGGGCATCATAAGGAATGTGAGGATCATCAGAAAAGAGAATTCACTGTCTGGATCCTTGGATGTTACTGCACACCAGCCCTAGAGGTAAAAGTTACCTGGATAAATGCAGAACTCTCATCTATATGTGTTTTGTTATGCCCTGTACCTAAGTTCTCTGACCCCCATGTACTTCAGTTTCCTTCAGTCATTCTCTGCTGAGAATTCTGAAACATTACCAGCCATCTTGAAAAAAATTCATTGTGTGGTTTTAGAATGCTAGGCTGGAATTTTGTATTTTGTGTGAGGTTAGCACATTGTCTCCTCTTCAAGGAGATAGCAGATTTTATTTTCACGTCACTTTAATTTAGTCATTCATGTGATGTTCTGTGTTACACTGTATGTTACAAAAAGAAATTTATCAGCAAACTTTTCACAGCCTGCACAAAACAGTCACACAGACTTTTTGTAGTCTAAATCATGAGCTGATCAAGAAGGTACCTCCACTTTGACTTCTAAATTAAATTTAACAGGAAGATTATGAAACACTGCTAAATTCTGACTTTTTTTGATAGGAGGTTCTCTCTTTCAAAGAGGGGCTAACCTTTAACACACTCTATTCTGCTTACCTTCTGTGTACTCTGGAGAAGAGATACCTCATTCACCATGGTTGAGAACAGAATAATTCTCTTTCGTCAAGGTTTCCTTGCAAGTGAAGCTCTACATCCAGGAAAAATTAATCTCTTCCCTGCCAACTTCTGCATGCCAGCAAACTGCACAAAGGGACATCTCACCAACATTGACTTAGTCTGTTTACAGACTCTAAAAGGCAGCCTTGAAATAGGTCACACACAGGATAAATCCTTTGATTGTTACTCTAACAGAGAGAAAAAAATTAGTTTCATATTAAAGTCCAGTTTAATTTAGTCTGGGAACACAAATACCAGTGTGCATTAATGAGAATTGTGTCATTATTTTATGACATTGCTTTAAACAGAATTAAGATTTGTATTTTTTTAAGGATTTACATCGCTTCAGACTACATCTGTATTCTCTGGCTTGTAAAATTTTGAGAAAGAATTATTGTTTGAGCATTTCACTCCAAAATTATGAGTATTGTTTTTACAGAGGCAGCAATTTGAGTTGTTAAATACCAGGCATCCAAGTGAATAAACTAAAGAGATAGGAATAAAATCAGTTGTCATAATTTCTCTTAAAGCCTATAATATATCCAGAGGGTGGCGGTCAGTGGTTCAGTCTTCATGCACATCAGTGACAAGTGGTATTTCTCAGGGGTCTGTACTGGAACCAGTGTTATGTAATATCTTCATCAATGACACAGATGAAGCAGTTGAGTGCGCCCTCAGCAAGTTCTCAGATGACACCAAGATGAGTGGTGCAGTTGACATTCCTGAGGATGCCATCCAGAGGGACCTGGACAAGCTCAAGAAGTGGTCCAAGGGAATCTCATGAGGTTTAACAAGGCCAAGTGCTGGTGCTGCACCTGGGTCAGGGCAGCCCCTGGTGCCAGCCCAGGCTGGGGATGAACAGATCGAGAGCAGCCCTGCCCAGAAGGACTTGGGGGTGCTGGGTGTGAGAGGCTGGATGTGAGCTGTCCACGGGCACTCCCAGCCCAGAAAGCCAAGTGTGTCCTGGGCTGCATCCAAAGCCCCGTGGGCAGCAGGGGAGGGAGGGGATTCTGTCCCTCTGCCCCTCTGGTGAGACCCCACCTGCAGAGCTGCCTCCAGCTCTGGGGTCCCAGAGGACATGGAGCTGTTGGAGAGAGCCCAGAGGAGGCACCAATATGATCAGAGGGATCAAGCACCTCTATTATGAGGAAAGGCTCAAGGACTGTTCTGCCTGGTACACAGAAGGCTTCTGAGGGATGTAATTGTGGCCTTCCAGAACCTGAAGGCAGCCTCCCAGAAAGATGGAGAAAGACTTTTTATGGTTGTGTGTACTGATGAGACAAGGAGAAACAGCTTCAAACTGATAGAGAGTAAGTTTAGATTTGATTTTAGGAATAAATTCTTTACTGTGAGAGTGATGAGGCCCATCAACAGGTTTCCTAGAGACACCGTGGTATCTGTGGGGTTGTTCAAGACCAGGTTGGATGGAACTCCGAGAAACTTGGTGTAGTGGAAGGTGTCCCTGCCCAACACAGTGGGACTGGAATGAGATGATCTTCAAGGTTCCTTCCAACCCAGGCCTTTCTTCGATTCGGTGATATTTGGCATGACAATAGCAAAGAACATATGTGAATGTTTGGGCACTGTGCTCCCAGATTTTCCATCTGTTAGCAACCACAGCTGCTAGAAAAGGGGGTGTCAGAGAATTCACTGGCATTACTGGCAGGGATTTCACCAAGGGCTTTGACTTGTGTTCTTCTGTGTGCCTATGGAGAGAAAAAGATGGCTATGTATATTGATTCACATCCCAGAAGAGTTTCTGAAATGAAGATACTCAAGCTGAACTGCTTGTCTGACTAAGAGGAAAAGGTGATTTCTGAGTGGTACTTGAAGCCCTTTCTCTCAGTATTATTGTTACACATAGCATTTATTAACTAAATCTCCATTGATGCAGTCAAAATTAGCATGCTTGCTCATGTTTCTGAAATTCTCCATGCTCTCCCTCAGGGGAAGCAGATAGAATTATGTGGTATGTGTAAACAGGGATTAATTTAATCTTCAGCCAAATCCACACATTGCTGTGTAGGTGAAGTTTGCATACGATTATGAAAGCAATTTAATTAGATACAGTCAGACATCTTGCTTTTTGAAGATACATATTTTATGTACTATTTTTTTTTTTAAGATTAAATCATTATATCTCCTGATTCAACATTAAAAGATTAAGAAAAAATCAAGTTTGCACTGCAGTGCATATACAATGGGAAACAAAGTTGGTTGGAATCTAGGAAAGGGAGTAGATTTGATATCATTCTTAAAGCTTCAGACCTCCCTTGTTCAGGGATATATGTTGAAACAGTATTTATAAATTGCATATTTTGATTCTCAGCACTGATTGAGTTACATTTATTCTGCAATGTATGGAATGAGGGCAAGAATGTAAAAAAGCCCTCACATGCCCCGCCAAAACAAAGCAAACAGAAAAAGCAAAGATATGCTTCATGTGCTACAAAGAGCTGAAAAAAATACTAGGTACCAAATATGATACTTTTATAATTTTGACTATTGTAGCAAAGTAATTTCCATCTTAATTTTAAGTTATTTGGTTTTTTTATCAAGAGAAAAATGCAAGAGTACATCTATAGATAAGATTTTGATTTACTATTTTCGTAACTGTGAACCCAAGACTCTTACTTCCAAATATCTAAATTCAGATGTAAGTAGGATGTCTGTATGACATCTAAATGGCTGAAAGAGCCAGACATAAAAAGGAAAAGAAGCTCCAACTGCATTCCAATCTGGGATTTAGGGGAAAAAAGCAGTTGTTTTTTAAATTGTAGTCATTATTTTTTCCTCTCAAACAATATGTTTGTTAATAGCAAAAGAAACTACTACAAATTTTCTTGAAACTTCTGTGAAAATGTTGTATTTTGATTCTTTATGTGTTTGCACAGTACCTACAATATTAATACTGTCTCCTGAAACTCGTGAACCAAGAAGTTTAGAAAAAAGTTAGTCAAAGAGAACATCATGGTAATAACTACGTAACAAGAAAATACCCATCTACCTGATATCCAGACTCGAATTATAGGATTAGGATTAAAACTAGCATGTTATTGACAAAAATGGTGTTGAGTAAGAATGAGACAGATATGTGTGAAAATGAAATTTGACAGAACTCAAAAAGAAAGAGGGAACTTAGGAATCAGGCCTGATCTTCCTCAAAACAGTGAGAAAAAATTGTCTTTGAATTGTATTGAAAGTACATAAAAGCTTTCATTCTTTTATTGTTCATCTGGTAACTACAAATTCATTACTTTGAACTGAACACAAAAGAGGAAACAATTTCTAATTAAATAAGTATAGATAAATTTAAAAAGTGGTAATGTACATTCTGTATTTTTCATAAGTAGATTATGAAATGTAGTGATAACCAATCTTTTAGGTTAAAACCATGAAATTAACCTAGTCTATCAGCTGGGAAAGTGTTTATATGACATCGTTTAGAAAATTTATTAGTAAATGCAGTGCAAGTAATGAAGAATTGTAGAATAAATTAAAACCTATTAAGAAGCACGTTTGGGCTAGAGTTATTTGTGTTCATAAAGAAGCTGATCATGACACTGGTTTAATGTACATTTTCACAAATAGCTAGTGGAAGGGTCCTAGTGAATCTTTATGAAGGAGGCAAGAGATTAAATTTTTTGGAGGACTGGAATGATATTGAAAGACCTTAAGAAGCCTGTGGATAACTGAGGTAGAAAGGAGATGAAATTAAGCAATACAAAACCCAAAGATCCGTTCTTTGTGACTAATAAAAAATTATTCCAGAAGCTGGAAGTTCATCAGTTAAAAATGTCAGAGAAGAAAGCACAGCTACATTAATTAAATGCAGAATGATTGAAGTGCTGGTAAGAAAATGGCAAATACAGTCCTAAGCTGTCTCAGATAAGGTATTTCTTGCAAAGACGTAGAAGTATTAAAGCCATTTGTCCTGCCCTGCTTTAGAAGGGGGAGTCAGGGAGGATTCTTTTTGATTGATTTCTCGGACAAAAATAAAGCGCAAGCGTGACAATATTATATCTGAGAACTGGTTATCGATAAAAGAAGATCAAGTGTTCCAGCTGAAGGGGGATAGACAAGGGAGCAAAGAGGGGAAAAGAGAGATGGAAGAAGAAACAGAACACAGGGACAGCATTGCCGCATGAATCCTGGGGCACTCTGTCGGTGTCTGCTCAGCAGACGGAGCATGTGTGCTGTGAGCTGTGAGCAGTCTGCGTGGCTCCTGTGGCGGGTTAGGTGTGATTTCCAAACAGCAGCAGGCTGCGTGTCTCCTCATGCCAAGGAACAGGATGCTGTAGCTACAGATGCGCTCCTGGAGCAGCTGTGGCTGTGGCTGCTCTCTCGGGGAAACCCCGGAGCACTGGGTTGGCATGGCCAGGAGCTGCCCCAGGGAAGTGGAGAAGCAGGGCAGGACAGGTGTGGTCAGGGAATCAGGAACTCAGAGATAAAAAGGCAATTGGGGGATGGGGGCCAAGCTGACCCTGCAGGTGAGCCCCCTCTCCCTCCATGAAACCCACAGGAAAATGGCCCCTGGTTGTGTCACCGTTCACTGCTTTTATGTGCTAAGGATCCTCCCATAGCCTGATATCCCAGGCATTTTTTCCCAGGCATCTGGGCATCTGCCTCACCTGCAAGTGGGGGCGTGCTTGCAGAAACTTGCCCTGATGGCCTGAGGTATCATGAGCCCATCGAGCTAGGAACAACTCTCCCTTGTGTTTCCAGTCTAAATCTACCTTAGACACTTCTATCTTTGCAGCCTGATCTACCTGCTCATTGTTCTGGTGCTCCTCATTAG
>VZRF01009388.1:74455-86786 GCA_013396875.1 Vireo altiloquus
TGTGATGAGAGCAATCCACTTGCTCCATGTGGCATTGGTAGCATGATGGGGAGAGGGAACCTTTGCTTTAAACATCCACCCCAGCACTGGTAATCGGGGTGCTAGGAGGAGTTGTGCTTCAGTGCCGATTACCTCTGAGGCAGCTTGGACTCCTTCATAGGCGGCTAGGATTTCCTTCTCTGTTGGGGTGTAGTTGGCTTCAGACCCTCTGTAGCTTTGACTCCAGAATCCCAGTGGTCGGCCCCGAGTCTCGCCGGAAACTTTCTGCCAAAGACTCCAGGACAGACCGTGGCTCCCAGGGACTGGGCTCCCCTCCATCACTTGTGAAACTCCTAGAATAATTTTGCACCCTATGTGTAACACACTGAGGCATATATGAAAATCAAATTGGTCCATCTAACCATTCTAAAAAGTACTGAGGAGACTTAATTTTAAATACTATATATGTGAAAAATGAATTCAATCTCACTTGGTGAGGGGAAAAGGAGTCTACTGGAAAGTAAAGGGGCAGAGCTTGTTTAGCCAAACAAAAACTAAGAAGGGATGTCAACAGATGTTTATGAATGCAGTGGGAGGAATAAATAAGCTATGAATAAATTGAGACTGGGACTTTTGTAATCCACAGAGAAATGAAATTCTGAAGTAATTTTCTGGCAAAAGCAGTGTGAATGAAACACAAAACTTCTTTAACAGGTAATAATTATACTGCAATATAGATTGTGATTGCTTGTGATGTCTGTGAGAAAGGTCCTCTCATGGCTTGAAATTTTTAGAAATTTATTAAACAAAGCAAACACAACAAGTGGAGACTTAATTTGGCTGTCTGCCCTGGCACAAAGTGAGACACAGGACTGAGTGCAGCTTACCTAGCCTGCAGACAGCTTGGGCTCGATGGTTGTGACACCATTTTTTATACCTCTCAAACCCTGCCCATCACCTCCCCTTAAGGTCGAGATGATTGGCTGGAGGTTGAGTCAGTCTTTCCTATTGGCTCATCGCTTGTTCCCAGCTGTCCTGGGGCATGTTACAGGCTTCATCTTCATCCAATGATCCTCTCGCGTTTATTCCTCTATGCTAAAGCCTCGCTCCAACTCCTTCTTCAATTACATCATTAGTCTTCCAGAACATTCTAACTCTCCTCATCACTAGAATACTTCATTAACCCAAACTGTAACTGTTATCAACCTTACTGATAAACAAAAGCAAGGGATTAACCAATCAACCACTCACAACTGTCCCAAACTCTAATTCCCCTCAACAGTTCATTATCCTACTAAACAATAATCAACATTACACATTAACCATGACTCTCCTTATTAATTAATCATTAGGTGCGAAAGCCAATTCCAGCAGCCTGGTTTTTGACAATGTCAAAAGACTTAATCTTACAACCTAGGCAGTGTCCTCCAAACCTGTGTTTTTGCATATGAGCAATCATGTCAGAGAAAACAGGTAACTCAGAGTTTGGTGTAAATGTCAAGGAACACATGGCAATTTTCAATAGCATATTCACAGTGTATGTGTTGCTAAATCAAGCACAACACAGTTTAGAGAAAACGACTTTAAAATAAACTGAAAAAAATTGCTTTAAATTTTATTTGAATATTCTATCTAGTATATAAAAATTTGTACTAAATAAATAGATTGAAAATAAATAAAAGAAAAAAGAGTACACCTTTTGTTATAAATGTTTGCCTTTCATAGGCTAGTTAATATTAAGGATGTTAAGCAGTTAAGAGATTAATGAGTTGTTTGGGGCTGGGGTTCTCCAGATTGTTGTTAAAGGGTTGGTTGGTTAATTGTTTGTTAATTATTAGTTGATTGTAGAGTGTTTGAGCAAGCATACACTGGTGTATGGGTGTAATCATACCATGTCACCACTAGACTTGGGGAGGCAGGAATGGGCAAAAAGGTACAATGCAATGAAGTGACTAGAAGGATTCCAGCTGGAGGAGTGATGTCATCATGAACTGGATTGGACAACCAGAAGAACCAACCACACGATGCTCTCAAGAAATGATTGGCTAGAACTGCATCGTTGAAAAGGACCAAAGAGAGACTCTAGAAAAGGACCAATCAAAATGAGAGCCTTACGATCCTACTTGAGTGTATAAAAGGGCTCCTCAGGGGAGGGGCCAGGTCTTCCTGAGGGTGTCTGCCCGAGGGAGCATTCAGCATTATATGTGCTCTGGCTTGCCATTGGGGAGCGGTCTTATCCTATTCTCCTGTCCTCGGTTGTTTATTTAGATTTTGCTAATAAACTAGTAACCATAATTAAAAAGGTGACTAGCCCATTTCATTCACTTTCATCCTAAACCCAAAGTCCTCCTGCAAAAATAAATAAAATTAAAGACTACTCTGACATCTGCATGTTTTTCATGACAATGAAGATGACAGTTCTGCTTTCTGTAAGCAGCTGTGCTCCCTATAAGTATTCAGCTTACACTGTAAATAAAACAGATTTCAGCACACAGAAGGGATAGGATTACTGTCCTGCTGCCTCATCTTCATACTAATGCTTTTGAGATCTTTTGATTCTATGTTTTGTCCTGTATAGGCCCCATGTATGCTTATATGTGCTGAATATACTTCTCAAGCTCTGAAGAGTCTACTGGGAAAATCTCTTGGATGTCTTCAGGGTATAGAGACAGAAGATACATCTGTCAGTGGAGGCTTTTTCAGCTTTGAGGATTGCTTTTTGCATACAAGAAAATCTCCCAGTGCCTGGAGGAGCTTTTCTCCCTGGCTGACAGTTGCCATCCAAGAGAAGTCGACTTTTAACATGGATTTATCTCACCCAGTCATTCAGCAAAATTAGGTTTTATACACACCAAACACAAGCCTACGATAAGATACATTCAAATAAGATTCTTTCAGACAGCAATTAGCTTTAAAAAATGCTTAAGTCATTGAAATTTAAGGCAATCTGAATTTCAGTCTTATGTTTTTAAAGCACCTGCATTGAGTATTTGAATGACATTTTGGCCTTCAGATTTATAAATTCTGCAGTCTCAGGTAACATAAAGCCCAAATACGACCCGATCTCTTTGTCGGAAAGTGTTTTCTCCTAACAAATGAAGATCCTTTTCCACTATATTCCTTTTTTAGTGGATACAATCTCCTTAGTTTGCAATTCTATGCTGTCCTGTGTTTTTTCAATTGCAGTGCTTATTTTAGAGTACCCCAGGCATATCAACTTGACATCTTATTCCCCATGCCAACATGAACTAACATTATACCCCTCTGGTTTGTTATGGACTATTTTTGCCTCCCCCATTTCTTTTGTTGTCTTATTTCTTCAATATAAATTAAGTTTTGATTTAATAGCAAGGGTGGTTATTCTATCTTCCACTGGTTCTATGTCTCCTTTTTTTCTTCCTGAACCTCCTTTGGGAAGAATTAGTCTCTGGTAGTGACAAGTCAGACAGTTGAAATGTCAGCACAGCATCTTATAAAGAAAATTATTAAGTACAGAATACATACCCTGATCGTGGAAGTCAAACTTAGTTTTTTAACTGGCTGTGGTCTACTTATAATGTGCAGGAAAAAAATGGCAGAGGAGCTCTGCTTTATGCCACTGCTTTACTTAAAATCATATCTTTGGTGCAATATAAACACAGACTTAAAATATTATGGGAATGAGAAGCCATCACTTAAACATGCTGTATATTTTGTTTCAAAAATTATTATATTTTTGCTCTGGTTTTGAGTACCAGAGTATGCACAGGACTTTAATCTCGTAACTCAGATCTGCCTTCCCTTCAAACTCACCCTAGCTTTTATCTGTGGTTTTGAGTCTGAAAAATTTTTCAACAACAATACTGAGAAAGTTATGAACTATATGAAAGTAAGAAGAAAACCATAACTTTATTTTTTCAGCAAAAGTGTGACATGAATAAAAAATGAAGCATTTATTCTCTTCCACACACAAAAAAAATTGCTGCTGTTCTAAAATGGTTGTAAGTATCTCATGTTACATGCAGTTTTACAAGATGAGCCAGTAGTGTGGTCTGGGTGGAAGCCTGCAATTCTATAACTAGATATATTTCTCTCTTGGAAGTGAGAGTATGACTATTATATTGTCATCTTGGGTATGTGTTTAGTGTAATAGCCTCATATTACACTGAGATTGTCTTTTCAGTTGCAGTGTAGGTAGGCGACAAGGGAGACAATGAAGAAGTTTGTCAAAATGAATAGGTATTTAAGGATTTTACCTCTTAATCAATATGTTACTCACATTTTTTCAGCTACAGTAATGATAGTGGATATTGATATATGAAAGTGAATAGTTTGGTCCAAATTATACCAAATTGGTGTTTTTCTAAATTTCATTGATTTTGACATCATCAAATACATTATTTGTGCAAAATATGGAAAATTTATCTTACTGTCTTTCTTTTTTCCTCTGTAGGCTTAGATGGTACACTAAAAATGTCAGTAGACTCCCTGGAGGTGGCAGGTGAAACTTGTTTCAATTTTAAAACTCTATTAATTAGGAGTGAAATCAAACTTATTCTCACACATATTAAGGCAAGCAAGTCCTTGTGAAAAATTGCAGATTTTTAATAAGTGCATTTCCAGTGGTTCAATTCCACTGCAATAAACTCATAAATCTGTTGTTCTCTTTCATCTATTATGGATTTATCAGTTCATGTGAGTAGATGTGACAGCTGAATACTGCTGAAATCCATACAGCAATATCTCTGTTTCCATGATAAATGCAACTTGGCTCAAAGATGAGCTTGCTTGGTTTGTTGAGGCTTTTGGACTGCAGTTTTGTTTTGCTTTGTTTAAAGCATGACTTACAGACTATAGGAGACAGGGGAAATAAAACCAGTTTTAAAAGAATTGTACTTTACCTCCTGTCTTTGAGACTACAGTCAATGAAAACCACAATTTTATCTTCACAGTATCAGCACATTTTCACTCAGTTAGCACTTAAGAGAGATAGAAGATATAACTTTGTTTAAAACATTATTTGCCATAGATATAGGAAGGAAAATAAATATTGCTCACTTCTAATATTTAGATTAAAGTCCTATCCGTGTTCAATAGCATCTATATAACTCTGTGTATATGTATGCAGACATACATTTCTGTAACACATGTGCTTTTCTTTTTTAGCAATGACACATGACTATCATTCTATGTATACTGTAAAGCTATTAAATAATGGAATACCATATTAAATATGGAATATCCTAAGTGATTTTTGAAGTAAATACAGCATTCAGTACTCACAGCCACTATGGGGTAACTAAAAAAAAAAAAAATGTGGAAGGCGCCTTGCTGTTTATTAGTTTGGACTCTAAATTTTGAGAATGCTTTTGATAAATTACACATACACGCAGCAAGGAAAAAAGTGCTGAAAAATTATAATGGGGGTGTAATCAGATTAATAAGGAGAACATTTGAGGTCCACAATTTTGCACTGAGAAAATTCTTTGGAACTGAAATGTTGAGCAAGTAGAGAAAAAATGGTAAATTTATTTCAATGTTTCCAATTAATGACAGTATACAAACACAAATCACTTTTCAAGGCTGCTGAATCGATATTTAGGAACTTTCAATAGTACTCATTTGTGTCTGCCTTTTCTTACTGCCACTCAAGTAGCTCAGTAATTTAAATGCTGAATTTTCCTCTTCAATTCTAATAATGTCCTTTATAATCTTTTTTTTAATGCAGTTGTTTACTGCCAAATGTCAGTCCATTTGAAGATGTAGCAATGAAAACCCCCTTATTTTATCAATTTTGCTGAATAAAATGCTTGTGAATTAGTAAGATTGCCAAGTCTCTGTCTTCTGTTTCCTGATTTTTATTTTTACAAAGGGAATAAAGTAAACTTAATACATAAAACTTTTCTGACCCACACTCCCACTGATATCAGGGCAAACCAAAGTGTTGTTAATAAATTTAGGAGGAGAAGAATCCAATTAGGCATCTTCTACTTCAGTAGAAAAGTCAACCTAAAACCAGTTTTATAGAGAACATATCTGCTTAGCAAAGACACAGGAATTCATAATTGTAATCTGATGCACACTTGACAACATTGAACACTGCAGGATTTACCTAGAACAACAATTTATGTCCACTCCCAGTTTAAACTGGTTTTTTTTCGTAGCAGAGAGAGTTCAACAAACCACAGAGATTTATCCTGGTACAAAGGTACCCCGGTACATTGGCAAACCCTGCTTTGTATTGATATTTTCATTGCTATTGTAGTATTAATGCAGTAAGTATTTTGAAATGGACAAGAGCTCTAACATGAAAGTGAATGGAAGAGATTTTTTTATTTTTAAATAAAGTTTCCTTTGGTGCTGCAGGGCTACATAATTGTGGCAAGTTTTCCTGTCCGCTCTGTGCAGTGTGGAAGCTTTACTATTTTTAACAAGTTCTAAATCCCCTCAAATGCCAAAATATTTGGTGTGCGACACAGGAAACAGCTACTACAGCTTAAGAAATTTCAGCATGAATATTTGTTGTTGTCAGGTTTCTGTGAACAGCCACATAAACTGAGTCCTCATTCTCCTGACTGAGTAAACTGGAAGGGTTGGTGGTGGAAATAAGTTGCTATAGACACAATGACTTTTGCCTGTTATCCTGATTACACTCATCCTTTCTCAGGTTTTATGTGACATGCTAGCCCAATGGCTAGCTGTGAACTAATTTGTTTTGCAGCTAGGATTGCATTCATGAGCCTCATTGGACAAGGATATGAAAGGGAGAGGATGTTTGTCCTGATCACCGAGCTGTAAGGGAGTTTTGCAGCTACTTTGGTTAACCTATATGTTGGTTGCAGATATCCCAAGAGTCTTTGTGCAAATCAGGATCTCAGCTGCCACTTGTTTCCCACTGCACATTGCTACATAAAGTGTACCCATGCTTAAGATCAAACCATACTCCTGTGTTGTCTCTTTGAAAAGCAAGTCACTTACCATTTGGCAGTTCAAATTTTCAGACACTGCTTTGCTTTGATGGTCTTTTTTGATTTCAGCCTTATGCAAGTCACTGATCATAGATGTCCTTGCTTGTAACAGAATGATATGGTGTGAAAAAGATGAAACAGCAAGCTTGAAGGAAGTGTTGGCTAATGATACAAAAGTAAATTCACAAACCTTAAACCATCTCTTTAATTTCCATAATCATCTCATAAGTTCTTACAGAAATATTAAAAATGTGAGTTCAGATTTCCATAGCACCTTGTGCCATCTGATTAAAATAGAGCTGAAGAATGTTTCAGTGTAAGCTGAAGGCATTGACAGTGCTTCATGTATACTTTGCTTAGGTTCACATACGTAGTCTTACACCTGTGTAAGCTAAGACGTCAAGTAACAGGGAGTGAGTTCTCTGTTACTGTAAATGTGTTTCTTGTATGTTCTTTAGTTAACCTTAATGTGGTATGTGATTAAACAGTTCAGTAAAAATCTCAGAGTGTTTTAGTTATCCATAGTAATAGTAATTCTGTGAATGAAAATGAATCCAATGGAAAATAATTCTGTCAGGAAAAAAAAATTCTCCTATGAAAACAAGGATCTTGGTTTCATCTAAAGACAGTGTCATGGTTGAAGCACAGCCCACTTGCTCATACCCCTCAGGGAGAGAGAATCGGAAGAGTAAAAGTGAGAAAATTAAGCTGTTGAGATAAAGACAGTTTAATAAGAGAAGCAAAAGCATGCACACACAAACCAAAGCAAGGAATTCACTCACCTCTTACCCACGGGCAGGCAGGCATTCAGCCATCTCCATGAGAGGAGGGGCCCCATCACAGGTAACTGTGACTTGGTATAAATGTCTTCATTCTGAATTTCCCCCTCTTCCTTCTTCTTCCCCTCAGCTTTATGTGCTGAGCGTGACAGCACATGGTTTGAGATATGCTTGTGGTCAGTTGGGTTCAGCTGTCCTGGCTGCAACCCCTCTCATCTCCCTGCATACCCCCAGCCTACTCACTGGTGTGGTGGGGTGAGGAGCAGAAAAGGCCTTGATGCTGTGTGAGAACTGCTCAGAAGTAATTAAAACATTCCTGAATTGCCAACACTGTTTTTAGCACAAATCTAAAATATAGCCTCATTTAGCTGCTAGAAAATTAACTCTACCCCAGCCAAAAACAGAAAAGACCATTATCCTTTGAAAATGTTATACCTTCCAGGTATTAACTCTTAACAGATGGCAACAGAGAAAATTTGGAAGATCTTTTTCTAATCAAAGTACCTCAGTTATAATTTTTAATGATTAAACAACATTTTTTTAATTTTAAGCCCTTACCTTTTAGACAATTATCCAGCTTGGTGTACTTATACAGCTTCAGTGCCTCATAGCTTGTTTTGAAAAGCTTACCAAGGAGAAGTGAAGGAAGGAACTAAAGAGAAGTGCTCATTTACTAGTACATTTTTTAAAGACTTAAAATTAAATTTTATTCTCTGTCTGAAACTTCGTATCAGGTTCCATCCTGCTTCAGTTGCCTGAGATATTTGTGCCTTCTTTCCTGACAAACTCTTAGAAATGAATACTTTTTGCTGTTGCTTGCTCGTCTAAAAAAGTTTTGAGCTGTAATGCAAATGAGCATTAAATTTTTTAAGATACATCCTTTGCCAGGCTGAGAAATGAAATTCTTTGTTTTTAAAGCACCAGAATTCACACTAAAATAGTTTTTAATTAGGCTGCCTACTCAAGAAAAAAAGCTACCTAGAATGGGATGTGTAATTTCTTGTATGATCAGCAGGGCACTGTCTAAAATGACCTTAGGGAATGCTACAAATATGCCTAAACCCCTTTCATTCTCTGGAAATTGGACACTCCTCTCTGGGCTATTACAGAAATGTTTGTCCTACCTCCTGAGTAAAAAATGTCCATGTCTTTGTTTAAAAAAAGAAAAGAAAAATAAATTTAAAAAAAAGGAATAAGGAATTAACAAAAATAACATCCTGCTTTCAAAGCAGCAGTGTGTACAGTAGCCTAATTGGAATGGAAGACACTTAATAGATAAGTATTTAATTCAAAGAAGGCATTCAGACTGATCTTTTAAGAGACAGTATCAGGTCTGACTCTTCACTCCTCTTAAAGCAGGACAGCCCTGCGTGGGTAATCAGAATATGTTGCAGTGTGCTTGTTTTAACAGCATCAGGGAATTAAACTCCAAATAAAGCCACTCCTCTTCCCCTGCCCTTTCTGGTAAGGATGAGACAAAATAGGACAGATTGTGGGGTGAAATTGCAATTCCTAAAAAGCAGTAAACAATGGAATAAGACAGCAATGTTAAGTAAAGTATACAACAAAGGGAAGGTTTTTTATCCACAAAAAGGTATAAGCAACTTTAACTCAGTGTGTTCTGATCTGAGGACTTAGCTCTGATCTTTGAAATAGATATAGGCCAAATAATTAGTGGACATTGTAGAGAAAATTTTGTTCTGGCTTTTGCCTAATCCCAACAGCAGCAGTAAGATATGTTTTTTCTTAAAGTTGCTGGCAGCCTTTCAGGTATTAGAATTCACTGAGAAGCATAGGTTTACTTCCTTCCTGCCAAAGGAGTGACTCAAAGCTAGGTTTTAACTTCCTATTTTCTTCATGGCATTGAACAAAAGATGAGCAGTGTCAGTAGAATCTCTGACATCACTGTATCTTTTGAAGAATAATGTTTTCTGACTTCTAGGCCTAAATTTTGGACTTAGGAACCAATTAGTGGTTAAAGCTCGTAAGGTGGGGTTTCAAGGGAATATTAGTTTAGGTGTTTTTAATACTGTTCTGAAATATAAACGCCTGTATTTGGATTCCATTCTGTGGCACAAGTGATTAAGAATTTGGTGCAGCTTGGCTCAGTTTATTGATGGCTAAGTCCTTTCTTCCATTTAGTGGTAATCATCCCATAATTTCAGTCAGGGTTTCTTAAAAATGAACTAACTATTAGATACAATTAAATGGGGACAAAGTCATTGAAGAAAAAGAAAACTGTTTATAGTAACGATTCAGCTGAGCCAGGTAGATGTCTCCTTCCCTGATAGCCAAACACACACACCCTTCCACAAAATGACTACATTTTACACCCTTTCCCTGGCCAGAGCAGTCCCTGTCCCCTTCCCTATTGGCTGGGTTCTCAGGAACTTCTCTCTTGACCACCTACTTTTCTGTCTCCTCCCCTCTTATCCGACCTCCCTCTCAGTCAAGTCTTCAACCCTGTCCCTCTCCCAGCTCTCAGCAGCACCCAACAAACCAACCAGAATAAATCCAAACCACAAACAACAACACACAGAAGCAACGACTTTCATTCCTTAACTTAGTAACCTTTTGGTTTCAGCAAAATATCACCTCATCTCTCAAAGCTGACAAAAACTACTGGTCTGTCTAGTTCACCTATGTAGTAAACCATTAAAAATTATACCTTCGTAAAAATAAGCCAAAAGGGAAAATAAATAGGAAGAAATCCAGTAGTAGGTCCAATATTTCTTTTTAGGGTGAAAGAGGAAAGCACAGACTTGCAAAATACTCTTCAAGCCAACTTTAAACTTAATGTGTAATATGAAAACTGCTCAGCTGAGTGTTACAAAGAGACCTAACCAGCATGGTTGAACTAGTTTTTTTGGCACTAATTCACAAATTCACTAATTCTGTATCATCTTTGTCATGAGCCACATGGGTACTACTTTTAAAGAACGTAATTGTAAACTTTATTCTGAGAATTTGGCCTATATTTGAAATAAAAATTTTACCCAAAAAATATATGAACACTATCTTTTCTAATGAGAAGAAAATATTGAAGCTGTGAAAAAGCTGCATGAAAAGCCGGGGCGGGGGGGGAAGAAACAAGTTTATGTTATCTTTCCAAGGGACATTTTAATAGATTTTGCACTTTTTATTCTTTCTAATGGACTGCCTCTTGTCTGATAAAATTAAAGAGGATTTATATACTATTCTAGCAAGGGTTGTCTTGTTTGGGGTAATATTAAACTCTATCACAAATAATTATTGATTTGGAATTATTCTGACTGATTTCAGATAGTTGGAAAAGGCTGCAAGTGGAATAAATCTCTATGTCATCTTCATGTTCTGAGTCTAATCTTGCCCTCATTCTGGAAGCGTCATGCATAGGTTGTGTTGACAGACTTTGCTTTAAACTACAAGTCTAGGATTCATGTGAAGGAGATCAAATGGTTTCCTTGTCATTGCATGAAAGTTTCATGGTGCTTGCTTCAAGGGGCAGTCAGAAAATAACACCCAAGCAGAAAATCTGTATCTGCAATACATATGAAGGTGAGAGAGCCTGGACTGCAGATATCATTATTTTGCATCCTCAGTGACTTTTGACAAGCTATCAAAATATTTGAAGATTTATATAACCACAACACATAAATGCGAACTTAAAGTGTTTCTGTGTTACATCTAGAGACCTTTATGTTCTCATAAATGAAGTGTTATGATTACCATGGGGATTAACAAATCTTTTCCTTGCTGGGTCAGAATTACTGTAAGCATTAAAAGTGCATATTAAATAAAAATTTATATCTCTTCCTTCTTTATAAATATTACCAAAATTTCCAGTTGTTTTGCAACTCTTTGTAGGCTCATAACATCTCTGGAAGGGATTGTAAAAGATACACAGTAAAGAATGATGCAACTCATAGATCAAATCCTATCAAAGGCTGCAGTGAACAATTTTTATTCATAGACTGTGTTCCTTTCTTCCATCTCAGATTAGGAAGCATATAGGTTGGGCTATTGTGCTTAAAATAAACCATTACTTCTTAATTTAAAAATATGCAACATGGATTCACTGGCTTAGTAACTAGGCCTCCATCTGAGGAAAAGAGAATCCAAAAAATGAGATTAAAACCAAACAAGATTAAATGTTCATGCCAAAAAATTGATGTATTTTATTTATTAGTAAAGAGGCAAAGAGAAGAAAAAAGAAAGAAAGACGGACATCTAGAAAGAAGTGTGCAGGGGAAGTGGGGGGACAGGGAGAGAGTGGCAGGGATTAGGTGGTAGTGTCTCGTTGCTCACTTCCATCTGCTCTGCTGGTGGTCAGGGTCCCCCACTGCTGCCCCCACACACCCCAGAGTACAGAATTCCATGGATTAATGCATGCTTTGGGCAGGTGGGAATGCCCACGTGTCTCCCTCGCAGGGTCAGTGTGACCCTGTCCCTCACAACACTGAGGGTCTGTTCCATCATCTCTGGTGCTCTGGGGCAGGGCTGGGGACCCCTTTGAGGGGCCTTTGCTGGGCCATGTCACCCCCTCTGCTGTGGGTAAGCTTCTCCCTCCCCGGGGGAAGAGCCCTCAGCTGTGCTCCTCTGCGCAGGGGAGGATGAGTGGTCACTGCACCTCTGACCACACACCCA
>VZRF01009391.1:557-66035 GCA_013396875.1 Vireo altiloquus
ATACTACACCCGACCGTGGCTCACAGGGTCAAGCCCCTCGATAGGGTCACTTAGAGTCCCTGTGTTCGAGCGCCATTTGTCGCGGCGAGGGAAAACTCAGACAGCTCAATATGAGTTATCAGCAAGCTTCGATTTATTGATTAAGGCGCAGCATACTTATACAGTTCATAATAGCCTAATGCATATTCTGTAACCTAACTATTCTATTGGATATCTTTCTAACTGTGACCCCGCCTTTAGTTTTCATTCCTGGTCACTTACATCCCCACTTTCCCACGCTCAGCTAACTGCAAGCTTCCCTATTAGTATTATCTACTAGCCGTAGTGCGGGGCATCGTGCCTCAGCCTCCCCCACTTCTCAATTTAGCTGAGTCTGATATTTCCCAGGCCCTGCTTAGCCATCAGAAAAGGCCTAGTGATTTCTGTCAGCTAACCAATTCCCCACATGGGCTCTTAAAAAAAAAACAAACAGTAAAATAAACTCAAAATTAAAATACAGAGATAACCAATGAACTCTTCTACTGTAGATTTACAACATATTGCTGGAATATTACATCAAATATTTCTCCATTTAAATTCAGGCGTCACAATACCCTGTTTAGACAATAACTAACAAATTTAGCTGGGCTGCCTATTTGACAAGTAGGCGAGACTCGTTCATTAAAATGCAAATATAATCAAGGTGAAATTTGGAATACATTTATTAAAGTAATTGAGCTTCAGTCAACTGTAGTCACAACACAGATTTTCAAGTGCCGTTCAGACAAAAGGATATGTCTAATTCTTCTACATTAATATCTTTATCAGCATGAACATTAAAAGAGTTTTCTGAGCAGTAATAATGTACTGTGGAATAATTCCAGTTTTCTCTGCAGGAATATATTATTACAGATAAGGGTCAAAGACATGCACAAAGAAGTGACCCAGCAGTGCACTGCACATACAGAAAATTGGTTGCAAGTGTATTTTCAGTGCTTGGAGTAATTATGCACTTACTAAATTACTCTGTAAATCCTTTAGAGACTCAAGGTCGTCAGTTGATTGGCCATTAAAGTGTTGGGGAATTGAACTTTTACTGCTAAGATTTGTGATTCTTGGTGCCTTTGACTAAGAAACTACATATAAAAATAAAAGGAAATCCTCTATTTGTCTTAGTTGTGATTTAAGTGCTAGTAAAACATTAGGAAGCCGTAATACTAATGTCAGAAACTTTTTCATCAGAGTAAAGACAAGCTAGATATTTACCAGTGTTTTCTTACATAGTTTCTACTTGTTAAAGTACCCTGGGTCATCTTCACTGCATTCAAAGGAATCACAGTAAGAATGTATTTGTCCCAGAAGATCAAATTTTATAGTTGATAACGTCAGATCTAGGATGTGCAAAAACAAATTTGGGGAGAGATGGTTATTAAAGGACTGATGTGATGCCAAACTCTTGCTCAGCTCAGCTGGTCTGGCTCCAGCCTGAACAGACTAGCCAGGAAAATGGGAAGAAAATTGCAAAGCCCTTGGCTGTCCCACCAAAGGACTGTATTTGATGCAATACAGTGGTGGTGTCGCCAGGTTCTAACTCTTCCTGCTCATCTACCTCTGCCCCATTCCCTGAGGCCGGAATTGCGGACCATTTATACCAGCTTGATTCTCTCTCTAAGGCTGAAGATTCCTGGTGAATATTTTAAGTAGTAAATAAAGTAATTATGTATCTATCAAGCAATGTATACATAGGTATTTCTCTAATCATGGAAATTGTTAGCCACCATTTCAGAAAATGGCTTATTCAATTTTCTTACCTTAATGGAATCAGCCTTTCTATCAACAAAGCTAATGACAGAACATCTCCTGCTCCAGACACTGTTAGAAGGAATCCTGCCTTTTCCAGAGGCTTACAGCCAATTGTAAATATAAATTAAACCTCTGTGTCACTACTCTGAAAGCCACCGAGAACACAGTTTAAGGCCTATTTCCTTTATTTTCATAAAAGCATTTCAATGTGCATCTGCAGCAGCTCCCTGCTAGACCCATAAAAGCTCCTCTTTGGGCACCAGGCCAGACCCTGACAAGGGTGTTGGGAGGCAGCAGCTGGGCACTGCCTGACTTGCTGCAGTAGTGACGAACTGGAGAGGAGCTAAGGCTTCCCAGGTGAAAAACGAGTGCAATTTAATCCACACTACAACTTAAACCATTCCCAGTAATTATTTTCTGTAGCAGAAAATGTAGTACAACAGTCCATCTTCTTGTAAACCAGAAAGCGCAGGAGCCAACAACTTTGAAACTACAGCAAATACAACTGAACTGTTTTCTGAGCAGACTAAAACTGTATTAAAATCCACTATAAATCTTCTAAATGGGCACTTTGCATTATTTGCAGCTGTGCCATCGTGAGCTGTGATCCCATCACAAAGCTCAGATAAGGCCAGTGAGCATCTGGACCCCGAAGATTTCGAAGCAATATCCAGTGAAAGAAATAGAGAGAACAGGAAGCTGACTGTTGGATTAAACTTGAAATCGACACCCTTCCATAGTTTTGGGGGCACCACGGTACTGGAGGGTCTGTTTTTTTTGAACATGTAGTAAAATGGAAGCTCTGACAAGTTGAAGGATTCAGGATGTTATGGCAATTCCCTGCAGGAGCACAAGTGTAAACACTACATTAATCAGATTTCAATTGATTACATGCCACTGCCCTCACTGCTGTTTCACTTTTAATACAACACTTTTTTTTTAATCATTCCAGTCCCCCAAAATATATGTTGAATGTGTCTGCTTTAGAACACATCAGACTCCACTGGAGCTGTTGCTGCATTCTAATGACTGAAACAATTCATACATGTCCCTTAACTCTCAGAGAAGGTGCTGTAACAGCTAAATAGCAAATAATTGTGAAACTGCAAGATTTTCCTAGCTAAAAGAAAATCCATAAGCACACAGTGCTTTTCTGCTTTTCTTATTTTCAGAGCACGCACAAAACAATAGGAGAGCAAACCCTGCATTTCTTGTAAACTGTCAACAGTGATACTGATTTACACCAGTGTTCCATTCTCTTATCAGCAAATACTGGACCGTCTGACCATTTCACTCAGGACTGCAGGGTACTACAGTACTACATTCAGCATTGTAATTTAAATCCAAGCCAGGATGTCCCAAATTTATTTCCATTCAGACTGTTCCATCACCTTTCCTGAGCAAAGTAAGGCAGTCTCATTGTAAATGAGAATTAGGGCATTGTTCACTTAAAACTTATTCAGTGAGTTATTACAGGGTGCACACATTATCCTGAAATTTATTTCTGAAATTACCAAAAGCCCTGGAGTTGAATTTACATGGTGGTGAGCCTGAGCCAGCAAGTTCTACTTTTGAGCTCTGCATTTGGGTCATGCTCTGAAAGCTCAGCATGTGGACAGAAAAAGCTTGCAACTACTCACAGTTCAAATGTAGATACTAACGCAAATTAATAATAAATTCTGCTTTGGTAGTGTTCACAACCAAGTTAGAGATGCCCACACAAGGAATCAGGAACACAGTGATGACTGCTCCTATTCAATGCTTGAATAATTACACACTAAGAAACAAATGGGTAAACATTCATCCTCCCACTTTTCTTTAAGACAGTGAAGACCAGATGATAATGACATTAAAAAGCTGTTAAATTAAGGTTCCGATCCACAGAAACTCAGACATCTGTGATCATTTACCATGCTGAACCATTGATGATTCTGCCAAGGAACTAAAGTAGCACCACATCAACATCTGTCTGGAGCAGTTGAAGACACAAACAATCTGAAATACCCACAATGTTTCAGATGTCAAATCCCATTTTATTCTCCTGCTGATGAGTACAATATTCTGTACTCAAATGTCTGTTTTAAAAACAAAACCAGGGCTTGCACAATGGGAAAGATACACATTATCACATGGAAATCTGACTGGAAAATAAGTGACACAACACGTTCAAGTAAGACATGAGCAAATTTGTAGTATGTTCATAGAAGGTTTTGTGATAGGCAATAAAGATCTTCAATAGTCAAACACCACCCACACTGTGATAGGAGATGTCACAGGGAGATGCATTCATGTAGTACTGCATATTTAAAGTGTCTCAGAGTGGTTTTCAATTAACTACAAAGGTGTTAAAACACAGATGCTGCTTCCATTGTGAAATGAGGCAGAACTTCCATTGGAAAATGAGGAGGTTCTTTAACACTGAGAAGCCCAAACACATTTGGCTACTGGGAGTTACAAAAACCTGTCCCATGAGGAGTATGTAAACAAAGGCGAGTGGGCGAAGTACTTCCAGAGCAGCACCAAAATTTCAGTTTTGTACTGATGAAGGGCAAAAAAATAGACCTGTGAGATTTCAGGGCTTTGCTTTAAATTTTTCTCCAAAAATCTGTGGGTAAGCTCTTACTAAAACATTAAAAGAAAAAAGAAAAATCACATAGAGATTTCTGGGTTTTCCATTTCCTAGCTGTAAGAATGTACAATAATGACTTTGTGTTCATGTTACCAAAAAAATTCACTGCTTGTTAGGTGGAATTTCAGTAAAGGCCCTGATCCTCCACCAGGAAATAATGCTGCTTCAAGATTTTCATGTGAAAGTAGAAACCAATTCTCATGACTTAATGCCTTGCTTTACTACATAAAGGTATTTACAGAGCAATGACATTTTACTGCTAAATAATGGAAAACTTGTTTTACATGTCAGCATTGTTCAAACATCCAGTGACAGTGTGTCATAGGGGTATCAGTGGGATTACACTGTTGTGTTTACATAGGTAGTAAAATCTAATAAGGATGAACTATTTCCACTTAAGAAATCTCAAGCACAAACAAATATTTTTGTCTAAAAGGGAAGGAATTGAAACTCAAAAGAACAGCCTCTGGAAAGGTAGAAATGGTGAGAGGAATAGCAGTCTTCCCAGCGATTGATGATAGAGATAATGGTTCATACATCCATACACTTAAATGGCTGTCTTTCCCCATGACTGCTGTCTAATTAATGTGAGCCATCATTCATGTAAAAGAAAAATTTTGCTTCTGGGAAAAAAAAATGCTGCAAACTGCCAGCAGTGACAATGCTAGAAACATGCCAATTAGAGTGATTTCTGCCAAGCAGCAAAAGGGCACAAAACGGTGGTTTCCAAGCAACTGACATGATAAAGTATTAAATACACTGGAAACTAAAATTGGCAGATAAACACTTCACCTCAGCACTGCCTCGCTCTCTCTTTGCTTCTTAACTCTACGCTGCCTCTCCTGCCTGTTCCTACAGATTCCACTGTACCTTCCAGTAAATATATGCACTAAGGGATGCCAGCTCATCACACTCCTAACACTGAACATCTTCTGTCTGCATATATTAGAGTAGCACTGGTACAGATTCACAGGTAAGGACAGACAAGGTCATAACCAGAACGCCAAAAATAACATGTTAAAGTCTTTCAGTACAGGCTGCCATTTCAATCACACTGAAATGGTTTTGTATCAAAGGGAGATCCACAGCCACTATCAGGAAAAGAAATAGAAGAAACTGCTCTTCAGGTTACAGTCAGTCTGTTGTTCCAGGCAGAAAGGATGGATTAGGAGAGGCTTGGCTTTCTGCATGTAGAGTGACTTATAGAGATCTGCCTTCAGGAAACTTGAGCCATTTTAAAGAGCAATCCAGCTCCTGATTTAAACCAGAAAAAGCAGCCAGTTGAACACTGTTGAACTGCCAGCAGTTTGACATTTCGCTTTATCTAACCAGCACAGCCCAGGGAAACAGGAGCACAGGAGGCATTTCCCTTAAACTCTGGCTAATTCCATGCAGAGGTTCCATATGCCCTTTGCAGGTAAAGGCTTGGCGGGCTCATGGAATAGCACAGGCACTTCTCTTTTGGGCTTGCAGCCCAAAGCTGTCAATTCCTAGACACTGAGGATGACCACAACTTGTCTTTTTACATGGCACCTATGCTTAGATGGCTGTCCTTGCAGAGTTTCCAGTTCCTATCATTTTTCATACCTCCTTTTTATACACACAAAAAAGGTATTTTCAGCCAGTCTCATTTGAAGCAATATGCTAAATTTTAAATACTACTTTTTTGTGAACAGGAGTATGTCCAGTACACTTGCATGGTCTTGGTGGGTTGAGTTAGTCTCAGAAGTGGCTTATGGCAACCTGCTTTTATTTATGGATTACCCACTACAAGTTTCCAATATTTTTGTTATCTCTCTTGCTGTGTAACTGTTCTTAAATGCTTCTGCAATTTTATAATTATAAAGACTTCTACTTTCTTGATTCTCATACAGTGCATCCTCATGCAAGCATGGATTACTTAACATTATTTCTGGATGCCACTTACAGGTGTCACTGGAACAAAGCAATAAGACAGGACCTCCCTCAGAGCTCAGTGTCATTTTGAAGTGGCTGTTGTAATAGATACAGGCTGTATTTGCTAATTAAACCGTCGAAGAGGAATTGTGATAGATACAAGCTGTTTAGAGCAATATTTAGTAACAAGATATAAGAAATATGTTACTTAAAACCACAATATCCTGAATAAAGCATACTGTAAGCCAATGTAAGCCAATTAACTATACAAGGAAAGATGCATGGCTTTGGGTGAAGGCCGTGGAAAAGTCGCCAAAAAGACCAACTGTGAAGAGGAAGACGTCAGGCCTTCATCCTTGCGACCACCAGAGAGCTCCGACGATCCCCCCAGCAACAGGCTGCGCACACGCAAACAGTATAGGAGGTGCCACATAACACCAGCAAATAAAGGGTATAAAAACCCCAGATGTAAAAGACTTCTTTGCGTGCCCTAGGCGGAGCGGAGACTCGCCTAGGCCGCCCAACACTGCTTCTGCTTGCTTGTGCTTGCTTAATAAATCCTAAATTCATAAACCCAAATTGGCTCTGGGTGAGGTTTATTGGCTGAACAATTTATAACAGCTGTGCTGCTTGAGTTTACTCAGTTCTAGTAAAAATAATGTCCTAAGGTGATGTTATGACGCTACTATTTATTCCTTAATGCTCTGCTCAATGCCCAAGGCCGCTGTACCTTTAGGATGGGGTCGGAGCCGTGGGACCCAAGGGTGGCTCGGTCCAACGGGCTGGGCCAGCGGGCTCTGGAGGGAGTGCACCGGGGACGCTGCACTGCTCTTTTGGACTTTTTTTTTCTTTTGTGTGTTCCTGCTAGCTGAAGAAAAGTTTTTTTCCCTTCCCTCCTCCCCCTGGTCTCCCTGCCCTCCTTCCCTTCTCCCCAGCCCAGGGGCCCGCGGGGTGGCCCCGGCTGGTCTGAGCCCAGGAATGCCGAACCCTTCACCTTCTGGGAGTGGGAGGAGGATCAGCGCCAGAGGACAGCAGGTTTTTCTTCCATCTGCCCAGTTCCGGATATTGGGGGGGACTAGTTGTCAACCTGTGTGGGTTTTTTTCCTTGTCCGGACATTTGTTGTATTTTGAGAGGTTTTTTTCCTGTTCTACCATATTTCAGTTTTTGTGTAAATAAACAGTTCAGTTTTTTCCCAGTTTTTGCCTGCTGTAATCGATTTGTCCCATTGGCAGAGGAAAGGAGGAGGCCCTTTCCCTTTGGAGGAGGTGCTCATTGTGGAGCATTTCTTCCTAAAATTTTGTCTCCAAAACCGAGACAAATAGAAGAAATGAAAACATAATTATTAGTTCAAAGCCACTGATACTGGAATGCTCAAGAACAAACGTGGTCTCACACGCTGTACTCCACACACTGAATCTGACACTGGGAAGCACTAAACAAATTCCTTCCCCTGTTCCCATGGTGTGTGTGGCTACAACGATATCCAGGAGGGGACATGGGTCTCCCAGAGTGACTGGGCACAACTCATCAGGGAACAACACTTCATACCTGGGAATAGTGACTGATAATTTTGAAAGATTAGTATTTTGCATTCTGTCTCATCATCCTCTTTTATATCTTCATGAGGACTCAAGAAAGTGTAAGAGAATATTACTGACAGGAGGTATGAGGTCATAATTATAAGGTTTGTTTTTAATTATGTTTTTAATGTGTAAGGCAGAATATTAAAGCTGTATGAATGCAGCTAAGTCTGTTCTGGTAATGACTCCTCAAACATTTCTGAGATAATTTTAGAATTCCTGCCATTCTGCTATGTCACTCTGATCATTAAAAAAACTTCCTCACACTTTGTTCTATTATACTCTTTCATACAAACAAGCTGCAAGATCACAGACTCTACTTCCTGTGAATATGTATCAATTAACATGCAATTAAGACAACTGCTGGGTGTCCTTTTCAATCAGGAGGAAAAGCAGCAAAAACCAAATCCACAAAGGTCATTAGTATTCTCTGACTCTCTGTAGTAAGTGTTAACATGCTGCTCTGCTAGCCTGACTGCTTTAATTGAGATTAAAAGTTGCTGCTCTGGAGAAGAAAACTCCGGTTTTCTTCTTTATTTCTTGCACTTTCCGTTCTGCTTTTTCCCCCCTAATATATCTCCTTTTTTAAAGTCTGAAATTATTACAAGAAGGATTGCTGACACGGCCTTTGATCCAAACCAGCAGCGTAGTCATTCTCACTTGAAATTATCTCCTCCTGCAACTTCCTATTTCAATATTTGCTTAAAACATCTGTGGGGTTTGATTTCTTTGCCGTTCTTACTGTTCTTTTGTTTCTCCAACTAGATTTAGCCAAAGTAACAAACCCTTATGGTGGAATGGTTAACACATTTTCATTGTGAAAATATTTCCACCCAGGCATTGGAAATCATGTGAACTTAGTTTTGGATGCAACTGTGAGTTAAATTTGTGGGACTAGAAGAAGATGGCAGAGGGATGTTTAACATGTAGGGGGTTTCTCACTTATCAGCCCTTCATACTCCGCTTGGGATATTAAAATGGAGTTCTTTCCATCTTCTGCATCAGGAATAAAAAGGATTCTCCAACCCAAATTTTATGTCCAAGAACAATTTCACAAAACCCACTGTCCTCTGTGGGTGTGGTGCAAGTATAGCTGATCAGGACTGAACAAACAATTCTGCTGATAATGTACATAAAGGGCCACAATCATGTCTGTCCCTTTAGCAGCAGTGGCTGCTGTAAGGTGGGCAGGGCCGAAAGACTAAAATCAGGGAGTTTAATCACTCCGGGAAAAGATGTGACATCAAAACACATTAAGATCAAATCTATTCACATCATTAAAAAATATGCATTGAACTTAATTTTGCAGATTGCATTACCATTAAAAATTCAGTGGAAGGCAAATCTGCATTTATCATAATGTGGCACAGGAAACAAGTATCCCTAGTAAAATCAGACTAAACAGTCCATCTGTTAGAGCAAACAACTCTCCCAGAGTAATGGGCTGTAGCTCACAAAAAGGCTTTCCCTGGAGATTCTAATTTAGTAGGTCATTTTTGAAAATAAAAATAAAATCAGAGAAACAGAGGCAGCACTGAAGTCTAGAAGAATAAGTAAGGTGAGTAGGGTATTTACTTCCCTGAGACACCCAAAGTTCCAATTGCAGCTGTAAAAGTATTAATCTTACATCCCCAATTTGGCTTTCATGATTTAGCCCTGAGAGTAATATTATTTATCTACTTAATACCTATCAGTGCTGCAGAGATTAATATCTCTGGACAGTGCTTGAACATACTTGAGTATTAGACATTATAATATTTATCAGATTAGCATTCCAAAAAGAGTGGTAATAATATTTTAAAAAATAACAAATAATTCAATTTAAACTGTAAGAACTAATACTACTGATGTGTAAAAAACCTGTAACTTGCATTGAAATGAGTGGTCTGTCCTGCTTCATCTAAATGCCTACAAATCAATGTGTTACTATTTAAGCCAAGAAAGTCTTCTAGTACCAATAAAATGAGGGTAATTTGCATCCTACAGAACACTTGCAGCTATTTCTCCTCCTACTCGTTTGAAAATAAAGAATGCAAAGCAACCAAAAGCAAGCACCTGCAACTTGTAGATCAAGAAGTAAAGTGATCTTTGGCAGGTTATCACCAAAAGAACTTTAACTTGACCTCAAGGAGACAATCCCTCTGAAACTTAGCAGAGAATAATGACTGCAGGCAAACATAACTAACAGTGCATTTATGGCAAAACTAAGTCATGCTTTACTAAAATGGCTTATCCAGCCTTCAAAATACATAGGATTTATTATTTTGTTTACAGTTTATTACTATTTTCAGTCAAGTTTATCAAGGAAAAATCCACTAAAATTGATTCAGTTGACTAAGTGAATAATAGAAATAATTGGGGGCAGAGATGGATAAGAAGGGAAGCATGTGAAATCTAATGTTACCACAAGTAAATAGTATAAAATTTGAAATTGCTCACACATAAAAATTTGGGAACATTTAAAACACTTAAATTTCTTGTGAAATGTAAAGCTCTGATTTCTCTACAGCAGTACGTGCAAAGAAGTTCCTTTAACTTCCTTGACTTGTATGCAGTTAATCTCAAACAATGCAAGAGCTTAATTTTTCTTCAACATATGCTGACACAATATCACATGTTGTCTTGACTGCCACATTTGCTTAGATTTAACCTAATTATTAATTTTTTATATAGATGTCTGTCTTATTGTTTGCTTTAATTCAACTATTTTTCCCTAGTGAATGCTCTTCAAAGACTTAAAAGTCTCAGAAGCTTGTAAACACTCGTGTAATTTGTATCCTGCTGGGGATGGCAGGGGTAATTTGTCAGCTTTATTTGCAGCAGGCTGTAACTAAGCCCTGGCAGATGAAAATCATCTTTTTGTACTCTTTGCTGTCCAATTGCAAATGAATCTCTTTCCATAGATTAACATTCCCATCAACAAAGTCAGAAGTTTCCAGAAAAATTTAGAAAACACTGGAGTCACCTACTGCTAGGCTTATTATGCAGTTTAGCAACTGTTTAAGGTAATTCTGAGAAAAGAGAGTGAGTGGTCTCTGTAGGCAAGTTTAGAGTGCAATCAGAATTTGTGAGTGCCACAGAAAAGCAGAGTGAAGCCTCAGCACTGTCAGCTTAAGCACCGCCTGCAGTGGCAATGGTGACACCTGGGTGACAACACATTTTTACATATTGAGAGTACAAGTGCCTAAATGGGAGTGTACTCTGCCAAAGCCTGTTCTCGATAGACCTCCCTGCATGTGGGGTTTTTGTTTTGTTTGCTTGCTTGGTTTCTAATGTTTATTTCTTTATTTAAATGAGACCATAAGAAATGTCCTGCTGGACCAGAAGTTTCTTTTGTCTAGTGGCAATAGAAGATGGTTTCTAGGTAAAGAATGTGCAACCTTGTACAGCCTTGCCTGGCTAAAGTTTCTGTGTGTCTTGGGTTCCTTCCCTTGACTCATTCCCAATCCATTCCCAATTCTCTAAAGGGGAAGAGCCTCTTCCCTGGTTCCTGTGGATCGGACTGAACGTCACCAAATTGAAAATAAACATTACAGCATTAATTAAGACCAGCTCAGCACAGAGAAGGTATGTGCAGTTTCAGGGTTCAGTTTCAATCACCAAATATTTTCTGAGCTGGTCATCACCTGTGACAGCATGGTGTCATCTCACAAGCATGGAAACAAATCTGAGTTCAAGTTTGAGAGGGATCTTGCAGGAAGTTGAGCAACCTCGACCTTCATGAAACTACCAGGCAGGGAGAAGAGCTTGCTCAATGGCCCAGACTTAAAGAACGGCTGCTGTGAGTGCTCATGGATTAACAAATGACAAAATTTACACATAATTTTCAAACTTAAGTGGTGTAAATAAATTTTTCTGCTGAGATGTAAACTGGAGCAAAAGTGTCTCCACCAGTCTGGTGTAGAAAAACTTTGTACGCCCGCAAGTATCTTTGGTGCACAAATTTATTCTCATAGAAAGTACCTTGTGCAACACGCAGGTAATGCTTTAAAAATTGTAATGCTTAAATGCTTAAGAAATGTAACTTTTCTCTTGGGAGACTGTTATATAGACTACTGTGTCTAACATAAAAAGAATATCCAATTTCTGAACCCAGGAATAGAAAATTACTTACTTGTAGCTGCTCTTCCCTGAAGATACACTCTGTCATAAGCCTCTATTCTGGGTCTTTGTTTTCACCCCCAAGGAAGGCACAGATCCGTAAAAAGCCTTCAAGTCAGACACAAGCACAGTTTTGGAACTCCCTTGACCATCAGTTTATTCAAGTGGGAGAAAAAGACACATTCCTGCCTATTTAAAAATTATACAGGTAGATTAATAAAAGACTTCAGATCACTCAGCTATGTCTGGAGTTGAGGCGTAAAAGAACATGAAAACGGTAATTCCTTCCTGCACTAGTTTTAGATCAAAGGGCTTATTCACTGCTTCCCAGTAATCCAAAGCTGAGGGCTCTCGGAATTTGTGTCCATATACTCGAGGTAGAGCAAATGCCCAAAAAAGAGGGCCCAGCAAACTCAGAGCTGTGGATGAAATACTTGCTCTGCTGTGTAGCTTTTGCACAACAGAGCAAACCCTGAGAACATTCAGGTACCTAAAAAAAAAAAAGATTGAAGGGGAATATTTTGCTCCTTGGAATCTTGACTTGGAAAGGCATAAAACTCTTTCCAAACCTGTATTCCTATCAAAGATTTCAGCGAAACCAAGGCTCAGTGTGTGAGGAGCAATGACTGAACTTGTTCACACACCAAGCAAGAGCTGCTGAACAGCCTCAGTGGGCACCCAGCCTTCACCTGCTGGAAATGCCAACCAGAGACTTTGGACGCAATCAGCATGGAGAGACTCTTAGGTTGGACTATAAGGAAAATAAAAATTAAGTATTTGTCATTACATAAATTTAATAATCATTATTTGGCCTATTTTTTTTCCAGAGATCAAAGTAATTTATCGTAACAATTTGTAATAAACAGCAGGTTTAGAATATTAAATGTCTTTATCTGTGAAACAGGCTTTCAAAAATAGACTGGATTTTAGAAACGAGTTAGCAGACAAAACACTTTAAAAATATATATTTCCAGCATAAAAACTTAAATATTTGGAACTTCATTCCCATACACCCAAGAACACAACTGATGTATCCATAAATAATGCTAAAAGACAAATAATTATTTCCTCTGATAAGCCCTTCTAAATTTCACAGTACTCTTGAGGGTAGAAAGGTGCCAGATGTGTGGAACAAACTTTGCAGGTAGAACACCTTCAGAGAAGGTGCTTCAGAAGCAAATTGGTTTTAAAAACTGAAGTTTTCATATTTTGGGCAATATTCAACTTGTATCAGCGGACATGGCTTTTGAGAGTTCAGTGAAAAATCCAATAAATTCTAAGGATTTGAACACCCTTTGATCTTTTTTTCTCCTTTTTAGTTACCATTTCCTTAAGGCTGTCTCCTCTGGCATGTCTGTAATCTGGAGCAGCACCCCCCCCCCAGCACCATCCCACAGCAAAAAAAAAAATAACAACTCCAAAATCCATGAACTTGTGCCAGCTTTCTCATCACCTCTGCTACAGGAACAGCATGGAACAGATTGACACTGACCAGACTTGTTTTGTTGTTTTTTTTTTTTAATTGCACACATTGTATTTATAGAAAATATTAGAAGACGCCTGATGTGGATACTCCCAGGAGCAGGGAATTTCCAGTCTGCTTTGTTCATGACACGTATTTGGTTTTGTTTTTCAGAAGCAGGTAAGTGTTGCCAGCAGTCAGGTACCATTAGTTCTACCCCTGATGACAAAATTAAAACAAATTAAGGGTCTTTCAGGCTTGCTCCCCACTGAGGGGGAGGAAGGGTGGGTGAGAACGGAGCCCTGAGGTTTCTATGACAGGAAAGCACTGACACGGTGACCACAGGCACAGTCTGGAGACATTTAGCCACAATCCTTTAAAGCCACAGAGATTGAAAATGTGTTCTCTCAGGTGCAAAATTTCCTCTTCTCCTGCCTCTGGCCAGAGAGCTCTGCCAGGCCCTGGGAAAGGGACGGAACTGTGAAGGGAGGGGTCACTCCATCCCCTCCCCTCAAGCACTCATAGTGTGAGTCCATCACCTTCCTCTCAGGAAACAGAAGGGGAAATCTTCCTTTCCTGCAGCATTATCTGTCATTACAGTGTCATGTATTGAAAAGATGCAATCCGAGCTTAAAAAGGGACATTTATAGAACAGGAGAACTCTCTCTTTTCAATTTGCCATGCAGATATAAAACCAAAAAACATTGCTGGAGTGTCTCATTTGTTAAACTCAACAATACATTATTGCGACAATCTGAACAGTCTTTGCAGCTTGGGTGTTGGTGGGGTTTTTTCAGTGTTTTTAACTTAAGAATACTTTCATTATAGCACATCCAATTTGCTTTAAGCCTTTTGCAGTGATCATTTCCTGCTTTCATTTTAGCAATGTAAAAAAACCTCATACAACTCCATATGTAAGAAACAATAAATTAAAAAACAAAACAAAACAAAGTAATACATGAGACATCATCATAAAGTGAGATTACATAAGGAAATGACCTGAAAGTTTTCTGTGAGAATGATTATGGTAATTTTTGAGGTGGAATTTGGCAGCTCCAGGGGAGAGCAAGGCAGCCAAGCTGCAGTGCTACTGCAGCAGGTGGAGCTCGATGTCCTCTGATCGTCCAGGACTCCACCCCAAAGGCCTTGGAGGTGACAAGAGCACACAGGAAGCCCTGGAATTCCTGCTCCCTGTCTTAGACAACTCCTCCAGTGACCTCCTCACCTCTAGAAAGGAAATTGCAGACTCCTGAAGTATTTTTGGGTGAAAAAAAATTACTTGTTTCAGTCAAACGCCCCTTCTGCAGACTCTAGATTTCACCCTGACAATTCCCAAATACTTCCACTTTCTCTTCTAGAAAATTCTGGAGATTAAAAACTGCTCAATTCTGACAAATCCATCCTTTTATTAATGTGTCACACACCTGTTATCTTTGCAGATGTCATTCTGTAAGTTTTGAGATTATTTCCAATTTTTTGGTTTGTTTGTTTAAGCTGGTGAAAGAACCTCTGAATTAATGAAGTTTTTTCATTCTGGGTAACTCATTAAGTTTATATGTTGTGTCAAAACTAGCAGATTGACACACCTATTTCACTCTTCTTCCTTATAATATATCACTCAACCAGGATTATTATGATAACATTTGCAAACTGAATGTGTTTTGACAAAAATAAATCAGCACATCCTCATCACAAGCCAATATTAAATCATCCAAATACAAGACTGACCTCAACAAATATATTTTTTGGGTTTTTTTGAAAATGTTTAGGCAGCTTTTGTAAAGCACCACATACAGAGATGGCTGCTGTAGTTCTGCAGGCAGGATTCTAACTGTTGAATTTTAAAGACAGTATTCTAGCCAAGCCGTCAGGATTTTTTTTTCCCTATTTCCTCTTTTATTGCTGCTGCTCAATACTAACCCTTCCTGCCCTCTCACTAGAAACTGGGAACACAGAAAAGATATCAGGACCAAAAGAGAATTTTCAATTAACCACAAGAGGCTCCAAGACAAAGGACGTGACAAGGAATAAACTGCAGAAAATTTAGATTTCTTTCAGAGCAAGACTATTTTAGTACTTAGGAAAAAAAGGGAAAAAGCCACAACTAAATCTGCACCAAAGACAAGACACCTGATTTGTTAAGGCTGTGCTGTACCATATCAATAATGCAAAGCACTTTGCAGTTGAGGATGTCTGTTGCCAAGGGGAGCACTTGGTAAGAGCTGCTGCTGCAGCTTCCACACGGCTGCTCCAGCCGAAACAGTGTCGGCACCCACAGAAAGGGGCCTCATCCCATTGTTTTTCCATGCGTAGTTTTAATGAGCAAGGCAGCTCCAGTCCTGTTGGGTGTCTCTCTGCACTCCAATGGACATGCTTCTGTCAATAGAGACACATCAGCCAAATGGAAGCAGACAGCTCAGAAGTCAGACAAAGGTTGCCTGCTAGTGAGGGCATGAGGAAGGAACTTGAAATAAGTAAATTCAATTTCATGTCTGTTAGGAATTTCTTCTGACACCCTAAATAAAACATTTAGCACCTTATTGCAGCTAGCAGAGGTCTTTTCTCGACTGCAATGAATTCCACAGCTCACTGTGCCTCCAATTCCTGTACCTGGAAAGGGAAATAGAACGCTTCTCTTCCATAAACATTCACAAAGCATTCTGATATTATGGTGACAGAAAGCACCCGTACAGAAAGAAGCCCTGTTGTTTTCGTAACAAAACCAGCTTGAATAGCTTCATTTTGTTTATTCCACCCATTTGCTTCAATTTCTCATACTCCTGTGAGAAATCTTTTTATTTTCTTGCCCCCAAGGAATATTTTCTAATTCTGGTAAGGTTGGTAGATTTTGTAAAATAAATGGATTGAATTAGTCACCGTTGCCATATTATTGCTATCGGTGCATTTACCCTACAGCAACTTTTAACTCTTTAAACAACTACATAATTTGATCTGCCATCTTTATAGACTTCGTAAACTCTTTTCATTCAGACGATTTAAAAATTATAAAATGTGTTCTTAGAAGTCAATACAAATAAGGAAGGAAAAAAAAAAGTTTCCAGCTGGGTATGACATCTCTGTGTATCACCTATCTTTGTCTTCTGTTTCTGTTATTTATGTGGTCTTCGGACATTGTGCCTGTAATTTAGATATTTGCAGCCCTTTTTGCACATTTTTGGTTGCATACTGGCAATGACAATATTGCTCAGCCTTAGCTAATGTTTTCTAGATATTTTCTCCCTACTTATGTCAGAATTACAAATCTTGCCAAATCTCTCAGAATACCAAATGTCCCAAAGCCATTCCCAATTGCTAAAAATCCATTCTACTAGAAATTAATGCAATCACTGTTAAACAGAAAAGAAGAAAACCCTGTCTGCACCATAATACTGCTCACTTCCCCCTTGTTATTAAAGTTCAAAATAGATTACAAAAGTGCTGGAAAAAACCCTTCAGGCACAAAGGACACTCAGAAAGCAGAAACATCCAGAAACATCTTTAAAAAATTTTGTTTCCTACTTCTGCTAGTCTAACACAGGATTCCTTATTGCAATGTTATGCTAAAAACATGAGAGTTCATGAACCAAGGCAGGAGTACCTAATAAAATTATCAAATCAATATCTGCTACAGCACAGACTCTCTATTCAATCCAAAAGCAGCAAACAAAAAAAGAACATGTTATTCTGTTTTATTTCAGAGTGAGAGTAAAGTTAATTTGAAAATGAATTGGGGGAAGACACAGCTGGAGAGCAGAGTTACCAGCCTCAGGAAATTCAAGGAAATGTAATTGACAACAAATTATCTCTTTAATTACTTTTGACCAAATCAATAAGAAGCATAGAATAAAGAGCATGATGACTGCCACCTGGTAGAGGACAAAAGAACACCAAAGCTGGAAAGTAACACAAAACTAAAACCCAGCCGTGGTCAGGACAATCAGAGCACTTCTCTTACCAAATTAAAAAAAAAAAAGAAAAAAAGAAAAAAAGAGAAAGAAGAGCGTGAAGGGTATTAGCTCAATAAACAAACAGTGCATGCAGAAGGTAAAGGTTGTTTTTGGCCACTTCTCACTGTTCTCAGCTGTGAAGACTGTTAACACTTTATTATGTTGTTCACTACCAAAATGTCCCATTACTCAGGAATCAGAAAGAAAAATCTCCAAGACCTCTCGTTTCCTCCTGAACCTTCATGACTTCTCCCATGCCGGCTTCTATTTACTAAACACCAGTGTAGGAATTCTTTACTGTTTGAGTTTAAGGCAAGCACTTATTCTTGTCAGTGTGTTGATAAACCAGAGCAAGATCTTACCTCTCCCTTGGCTTCGTTCCCAGGTCTGAGCAGGAATACTCACACCCAGAGGTCGTGTGTGTGTAGCTAAGCAGGGCTGGATGGGACAGAATCCTCTGGCAAGGCAGAGATGGAGGGGCTGCAGGGGCTGCACTGTCATCCAGCAGCAGTGAAGACTCTGTCTATCTTTAATAAATAATTAATAAGACATGGTCTCCATTCCCACAGTAGTTTAGCAGTTCAGCACCTTTAAGACATTAATCCTCACAGCAGCAGTGTGGCATTATCCTCTTTTGTCTCTCTGAAGACTGAGGGTGGAACAGGACAAGTGCCTTGTCCCGGGTATTCCAAGCAGGGCAGTGAACCAAAAACCTCCATCTCAGCACAGAAGCCCCACATTCCCCCCCACAGCCTGAATGTTCCAGCATTTGTCACTGTCACTGAGGAACATGAGAGGACGCAAATTGCTGAACCTCCTCCTCTCTCCTCCACCACGTTTTAGTTTAACATTCCACAACTGCTCTTCATGTAGCTGCTGGGCACTGGGGTTTAAAGCAGATTTCAGATGTGCCGTCGACACCTCACCCTCTGCCTTTTTCTTATTCGCAACTCCTCAGAGACCTTAAGATCTTCAAAATTTCAAACAGTTTCTTTAAAAGTCTTGGCACCTAAATGTGAGCAGGAAAATGTGTTCATTTTATGGGCTGAGTAAATGAAATTTCACTCTGATGTGACCTTTGCTTGGATTTTTTCTTGGAGGGAAGCAGAGTGGTCATTTTCCATCTTCAGAATCCTGCATCTACATTCACAGCACATATGCTGGAATGGCTGGCTCAGCTGATCTGTTCACCAGCTCCTCACGAGGTGTCTGACAGCGATCATCTGCTTTATCCCCTTCACAGCACAGCTATGAGATAAAATTCTAGCAGAAACTAAATTTTATGGCACCAACAAAGTAGCATCAAGCTGGCCTGTAACTGAGCACTTGAATCAAGGGTTAAAAAGTATTAAAAGTTGATATTGTAGCTAGCAAGGTAGAAGCAAGAAACTAGGGTTTAATTATTAGCATATAGGAATAGTCCAAGCAGTTGGAGCAAAGACAATGTATCATGTATTTGACTCACTTATGTTCTTAGAAGCGACAGGGAGGACATTTAGCTTTGTAAAAGGGCAGGAACCGAAGAACACACCTGGCCTCCAAGATAGCTGGGCCCAGGAGACGAAGCCTAGATCATGACCAAAGGGTCAAGAAGACCTGGCAGTGGAACAAAGTAAAGAGGAAGACTTCTGACTTCATCTTCAAGAGACCACCGACCCAAATTAAAGGAAGAACTGCGCAACCGTAATGAACATTCAGCTCATTTTAATACAGAGCAGGGATAGGTGATGCATATGTACAGGCATCTCAAGTGACATAGATGAATATGTAAGACCTTTGTGAATATAAGGAAAATCAAGGCTTTCGAGAATTGCACATGCTTTTTGGAGGGTGACCTCACATGTGTCCAGCGCTGCAAAATAAACATATCACTTTTCAGCTTCAAAAAGTTGAAAGGTTTCTTTGTCCGAAGCACCTTTAGTGCATCACACTAAATTTTCTGAATCCTTCACACGGGGATCAAACGTGCAAATGGAGCATCTTTGTTGTCCAAAACCAGTCACATTAGCCAGAATTTCAAAATAAGTGAAAATTTGATATTACAACACAATTTTTTCCCCTAGGAGTATATGTCTTACAGTTTTGCATAGGTCTTACTAAAGTGCAGACATGCCTAAAACATTATTAGTTTTTCAGTGAAATGGAGCTGACTTGTAGTAGAAGTACTACCCTTGGCCCAGAAAAATAAAACCCTCAGAAAGATGAACTACTTCCTATTTCAGTGTCAGACATAGAATGGAAAAAAAAATATTCAAGTGCCAACACAATGCAGACAATGCAGTGAGATGTGCTATGTAGCCTGAGGTGAAAGAAAGGGGCTTTGGAGTCCTTTTTCCTGTAAGCTGCTTGTCCTAGGTTACAATGTAAGATGTGCCCAAAAGTGTGTATTCTATCACCATCTTCATGAGCTGTTGGAACCAGGTGGGGCAGTGCTCCCTCTGGATTGTCTCCTGTTAATGGGCCCATCAATGCCTTGCCCATGGCTCAGAGATAACTCACTCCTGGACTATCTCCTGTTAATGGGCCCATCAGTGCCTTACCTCAGAACTCACTATCCCATTGTGAGATGCTCCACCCAGAAGAAGGAACCAAGCATTCCATCCTGGATATAATCCGAGATTTCAAACACCATAAGCAGCCTTTACCACTGGATTCCCAGAGGACAAGAGCTACATAGCTACCACTGGACCTTCTGAGGAAGACCAGACTTTTCTCCAGGATCACTGCTCCAACAGAACCACATCCATCACTTCAGGAGGACTGCAGCCATCATCTTATCAAACTGCCACTGCTACCCTAACTAACAGGGTATCAGGTCATATCTGACTCTGCCAGTTTAAACCAGTGTTTTTCTGCCTTGTTATATGTATATGTATATATATATATATATGTAAAGAACTATTATTCTTATTCCCCATATCTTTGCCTGAAAGCCCCTTCATGTCAAAATTATAATAATTCGAAGGGAAGGGGGTTGCATCTTCCATTCCAAAGGGAGGCTCCTGCCTTCCTTAGCAGACACCTGTCTTTCAAACCAAGACACTGCTGTATCCCACTTAGCGAGTAAATGGATTTCTGGCCAAAACCATTGTCATCACTGAGCCCATTCCCACAGAAAAGCATCCCCTGAGAGGTCCTGAGAGCAACCATGAACCACCCCATTGGTTTTGTCCATAAATAGAAAAACTCATTCTGCAAAAAGAAGTGAACATTTTTCATAAGATCTAAAAATCATTTTAACCCCCAACAACAAAGAAAAGCATATTAAAAAGATACAATGTCAGGCTTCCTGGAATAACTGTCTCAAACATCAGCTGGCCAAGTATGACAGATTCACATGGAAGAAAGAGTTGGCTGTGCTTTGTAACAGACATTATTTCAAACAAACCAGATCTCAGAACTCCCTTGATCCAAAGAAAAGTGGTTTTAGTTGGCTTAGGGAGAGAAAAACTATTGGTAGGATGAACAACTAATTATGGTTAAATTCACCTCTGGAAGGAACTGGGGATGGAAAACAAGCCCTGTAAGCAGAACACACATCCTTTTAAAAAGATGCAGTTTCTCATCCAGATAGACAATATCCTAATGCACAAATTACAGATTCTCTGCTCGAAGAACACAGGCAGATGAATCAGAATCTCTCAGCAGACAGGCGAATACAAAATTTGTTTGGTGTTACTCTGCATGCAGTGATATACCTAAGGTCAGACTGCAACTCTCCATATGGAGGAGTTAGACAACAGGAATAATGTAGTAGGATCATTACAGAATTTATCAAATCATGTTTTGTCTATCAAAACTTCAACTTCTGCATTTATCTTTCACACTGTCTAATCTTCTTGAGATTCTAAACCTATTTTAAAAACTCAAGATGATTGAGTTTGTATAATGAGAAATTTAATGACCTGCAAAGTGAGTGCATCTGCCAGCCCTGAAAGTCATGTTTTCACCACATGCACGTCACAATATGGGACTGATGGTTCCACTGTTACTTTTCCAGGCATCCACTCCTATTGCCTCCTTAAAACAAACGTACATTTTGGCATGTAAGTTGAAGACTAAGAATATTAAAATGCTTAAATGTTTCTTACAATATCTTTCTAATAACATGTTGTAGAGAAATACTCACATTCTCTAAGTAAACTGAAAATTCAGAGTTTGCAAACAAAAAGATAAGCAAATTCTGAGCCACTGTTTAGTTTCACTCAGGCATATTTTTGTCAAAGGGTCAGATTCTCTGCTGGAATAAAAATCCTGACTGAATGTGTATTTTGACAGGGATGAATACAGTTCATACTGCAACAGCAGAAGTGTGTATCCAAAGACCGGCTGGCACCAACTCCATCCACAGTAAACGAGACAGATGAACACGTCAAGTATCTTAGTGGCTACATTTGATGCAAGATTATAGAGCATCCTTTAATCCTGATACAAACTCCAAATCACCCTTTATAGCTATATATACAGAACGTGTTTTAAATGTAACACGCAGAACACAATCTAAATGTAACATACAGAACTAAAAATGAACTCTCTTTATTATGTATTTCTAATTTATACTAAAACTTTAGCATTCAGGCACACACATCCAGGCTGGACATCAGTTTATATTCATTAACATTCTGGTATAGATTTGATTGGTTATCTGCAAACAAAGCCCTATCTGTGACTTAAAAAAATATTAGTATTTAGGCATTACCCTACACTTCTCGTAAGTGATGTTCAGTCCAAACTGCCAAAGGTCCGACACGTAAACAAGGGAATAGCCTCAATGAAACTTGCCTTTCTGAAAGACAGCTATTCTGAGCAGCAGTTTGTGATAGCCCTGCCATCTGCACACACAGCCTGCCTTGCGTCTGTGGCCCATTCTCTGTGAGTATTGCCTTTGTGTTGGTTCCCTCGTTTGTGTCCCATTAGTTTTAAGGCTGGATGTCACACTGCTGTTAAATCACTGTTTTCAAGCAGTGCTGTCTCCCAGCTGACCTCAGAGTAAAGGCACAAAGACTTCATTCCCTCCACTTTCTCTGACAAGCTGGGGGTGCTGAGAGCCTCTAGGACATGCAGCAAACTTGCTCTGACTCACCACACACCAACCCAGATCTCACACAGATAAAAAAAATGAACATTAATTTACGAGAACAGCTCGAAGTGGAAATACCTGAATGGAAAAAATTACATACACAACATATCAGTGAGAGCAGCTTTCTCAAAAGGGAAGGATTTGAACAGTTCTGATGAGCTAATGGAAGCAGCAAAGTGACTGTTTGGAAAAGCTTTTTAGAGGGTTGGTTTGGGGTTTTTTATGTTTTTATCTGCTTTCACTAAGAGATGAAGTGAGCTCACTATCAGCAAGAGTGATTTCTGACTGTCAGACTGCAAAGCTAAATGAATTTTGTGCTTCTGAGCTTTTAGAAAAAGTCAGAAAAAAAAAATAGAGCTTTCATCTGATGAGCCTGGGCAGGGATCACTAGGATCCTGGCAAGGTTTAATTTCTCATTTTTCATGGATTAACATAATTGTTTATATAGTTCAAGCTGTTGCATAGTGACACAAGCTCTAAACAGGGTGTCAAGAAACAAACCCAACCAAACAATAACAGTTCCAAGATGCAGCAATGCCTCTGGTGGGTGTTTAGAATGAGCTTATTTTACAGAAATCCACCTATGAGCTTGCCCAACAATGGCAGCAGTTGTGGAGTAGAGCTCGGTGGGGATGAGGAGCCTCCAGTGATGTACAGCTGCCTGCACAGAGGAGTCAGCTCCCTGAACTGTGATGAGCAATTTGTCTCACAGCTTTGATCCACTGTCATTTTGGCTGACACTGACTCCAGGAATTAATATCTAACATTTCAGGGTAACCTAATTTAAAAAAAAAAAAAAATGGAAGCAGTGTGTGGTAGATATCTGTAGATAACCTATCACCTGCTGCAGGTGTTGACAGCAAAATATCATATCCCCTGTTATGGCACAAAAGCTCTCAGTTTCTTGAGCATATAAATACATAACCCTACCCAAGACAAAGTATCAACAAGGTAAAGCAGCATAAAGGACAAAATATTTTAACCATATGCTCTAAGCTAACACTGTATTGGTCCTACATATGTGAGAGGCTTCCTGAGAGGAGGAACAGATCCTTTATTTCAGCTACCTACCCACTGGAAAAGGAGATCAGTTCCATCACAATGGAATCAGACTAGAATATGTTTGGTGTTTAATTACAAGACAGTTGCTACAGAGCTTTAATTATATTGTTAATGTGATAAGTGCACTGCATGAAAGCCATAAATATTTCTTGTTCTGGCTGAACTGATCAACACCAAACAGAACAGTAAATAGTGGCTTTGGAAGACATTTAGGAAGGGGATATAAACCCTTGTTAAATTCAGCTGTACTGTTATGCTGTCGTTATGCTGCAGATGGATCACAAACCCTCTTTTTCAGTGTTTTCAGCAAAAATCTTTGTCATTAGCAAACTGACACTGAGTTGTGGCTTAAGGTTGTCATGCTTGGCCGTCATGAACCGAAGGCAGCCACACCATTCTTCACCAGCCAGTGAAACTGCCAAGGCTGCAAGAAGGTACTGATCCTAACAGCTCTCAGGGAGCAACCTCTGGTCCTAACCTGGTTCCTTATTCCCCTGTATCCAAGCTTGAGAACAGCAGAAAGTGAGAGGAGAGGAACATTGCTGGCCCACAAATACACAAGTTGTTGGTTGAATTGTGGACGAATTCAATCACATGAAAAAGTCTTATTCTGACAGTATCCGATAGGACAGGTTTGACCTCCTGCCATTAACTCCCCCATCATAAAGGTAAAAGTTTGTACTTTAGTTTTAGGCTCTGGTTGTGAGGTAACCTCATTTATTCTTAAAATAAATAGCTCCCCAAATGGCAGGGTGAACAATGAGCCCTGAAGATCAATTGTTATCTAATAAATCTATAAGTCTTCCTCTATCTGAACTGGGAACTATCAGGTTCAAGGGGTACAAGCTCTAGAGAACAGCTTTGGGAGAGAAGAATCATCTGAGAGCAGAAGTCAAACTCACTGGATTCCTGAAGCACTGGGAAGGAAACGTTGATGAACACTGGAACTAAATGATGCCACCTGGAGAGATGAGGATCCTCAGGATGGCAGACAAATTAAGCTCTCTGATCACTGTTGTACCTGCAGTGGAGAAATGAACCACTGAGGCCAAAACTATTGAAGTAAATACACTTCAGACTAAAGGACTGCAGTCCAAGGCCTGCTCTAACAGATGAAGAATGATATGATTTCACCCTCCCAGCAGTGCCACAAGCCTTAGCTCAAGGCTAAAGACACAGAAGAGAGCACACAGCAACTAGCATTGGCTTCAGTGGGCTCTGGAACGTACTGCAGTCTGACTTTAATTGCAGAAGAGAAAATATTACAAATAACCCTAACAGCTTTGCAATCCCTTTGTTTCAAACACAAGGATTGTTATTTGGAGCCTGATGTAACACAGCTAGAATGTGCCTTTTATGAGTAAGGAAACTTAGGAAAAAAAGTCATTCTTCAAAATGGAAGATTTGTAATGGATGCAGTGTATGAATGAGCCATTATGAATTTAAATGTCATATCAGCTTTATGAAGCGTCTTTTGACCCCTAAATGAAATTGAGTAGGTGCGAATGAAGTGAAATGCTGACAGACCAAAATCTAGCAGTGTTTCACTTGGAGAACTGTGCCTTACTCCACAAGTACTCCTCTGAGGTTGATACACAGGCATATGAAATATCTCAGTTCTCCACGCCAAGAAGGATTGTGGAATCTGCCTTTTCTGTCCATTAGACTAGCAGAGAGGATGCCTAAACCTTTTAGCAGCAAGTCATTGAGGAATTAAATTTAAAACCTCCCTCTTAATACACTGGAAAAAACAGGTCCAGGCTACAGTACTTGAAACAACGTGATAGCCCAGATTTCACAATCAACACAAAGCAACTCCTTCCAAATGAATGGAATGCAAAGCAACGTAAAACCCCCATACCCTGCCTTTGAGCTCTTAGTGTAAAGAGTAAGTTACAGCTGCCTAATTAACTTGACTATTGCCCCCTAAAAATACTTTCTATCTTAGCTCTCCTTCTGTGCAAATAGCATAATGTTAATTTAATGGAAAGGTCACATTATGCTACAAGGAAGGGAGTGACATTCCATTATGTCCTTCTCTGCCTGTTCACAGCCCTCCCCCTACTGCTGCCGTGCATGCAAGGCATTTTCTATAGGCATTTCATGAATAATGAGAAACCATCTATCCAGGGAAAGTGCTGCCTTCCACCGCTTGCTGTTGCACATCATTCTGCAGTCTCAAGGAAAGTGAAACACCACCCACTTGATTGTACACAAACAGTTTTTCCTCTGCAAACCAAGATTTAATTATTGCACTTTCTCCATCACTCCTGAATGCCTTCATTCACTTTCCCTGCACAATATTCCAAATATTCAAATATTCCAGTCCAAGAACAGGTTTCAAAGTTCTTGCATGTGGAGCAAGCTACCCTGAAACTCGTTTTCTTTGTGAGGGGAATGATTCCTGGTCTGCCATGCAGTGTTTGGGGGGAATTAGCAAGGTGTCCTGGCTAAACTTCCACTTGCTTCAGCTGCTGTCTGCTCACTGAAGTTCACCTCTCCTTTTCAGCTGGATCCATCATTCTTCATAATTTTCTACCCTGCTCTCTCAAGTAGCTTTGCTCTGCTCTGTTGGTCACAGTTAACCAGGGATGGCTGATGTGACCTCTGCTTTCAGCCTGCAAAGTGCTAGTGGAATCATTTGGGGCAAAACTGATCTATGAATATATGATTCTTCCTAGAAATGAGCACAACCCAACGTATCTACAGTTCTGTATCAGTTCTGATTTTCTTGGAATATAAAAATCTCCACAGTGATCATGTTCCCCTGCCCCTAATTAAATACTTATCACTTCCTGCTAGTGATCACAGAGCAGTTTCTAAGTTCTGCATATGCAAAAGAGCTCAGCTCTCCCTCCTGAAACATTTTCTTAACATTTCAGTTACGCACACATTCATTCAATTCCACTGAACATGACATTAGAGAAATCCACCAGTGCCTGGTAAGATCAGCATTAACATTCCTTTGTGCTGAGTGACACAAAGGAACCAGAAGCTCATCCATAAATTCCCAAGTGTTAACCTTGCTGTCCAGTACAAGTTCTAAACAGAGCCTACCCAGAATCAGGAACTACCATTTATTTCTTACATAGAACTTCCAGTCAAATATGAAAAGCTTTTTTCCATTCTCACCCAAAAGTAGCCATTCAATGCAGTGTTTACAGTTACCAAAAGTAATTCTTAGCTGCCACGTTGCAGCTAGGGGAGCTGATTCTCCAAATACAGGGAATAGTTTATTGCCTTCACTGTATGAACTACAGAGCATTTCTATGCTCCTTTTAAGAGAAACAGGCACTAAACCTGTGAGAAATCTAGTATTTTGAATATTCACTGCTCAGTGTAACCTTTGTAGTGCACTTCCGTCCTGCCCCAGGCAGGATATTGCAGCTCAGTTCCCAAATCCAGGTGAGCTCTGAGGACAGCACAGCTTTAATCACAGCAGTTAATGCACCATGACTGCACCAGCAGCCTGACATTTGGCAAGTTTACTGAAACCTTCATAACAATGCATTATTACATTTGATATACTTCCCTTAATTCATTATGGAAGCAGCCTTTAGGAACAGAAATTGAACTTTTGGAATTGATTAGACTGTTTTGAGCTTTAATAGCATGGAGATTGTCTGGTCCTTCCTGAGTAGCTGCTGTTTCACAGATATGTCAAACTAATTTGGTGATCATAAACCCTTTATTTTTATAGAACATAACATTTTCACCTCGTTAGGCTCAGGTCAGGAGTACCACCTTGCATTTAATATTCATGTTAGACAGTAAAACTAACACTCTTAACCAAATTTTAAAAAGCCCATTCTTAAAACCATAGTTCCATAAGCACGCGCCCCATGTCGAGTCTGATTTTTATCAGCATTTTTGTTTCACACTCCAAAAGACAAAGCAAAACACTTGCAGGAAAAAACAAGAGCTTGGGATCACAAAGCTTTTTGCTATAATACCAATTTTACACTTTCCATATGCAATTACCTAAAGATAATTCACTTTTCTAAGTCGCTTTGTGTGCAAGTACAAGAAGGGCAATGACTGTCAGTCTCACAAGGCCATGAAGAAAAACACTCCAACAAAACTCTCATTACATGAGTGCTTAAATGTTATGGTTAACAGTAATAGAACCAACTACTTCAGCACTGAAGGACTGCTGCTCTTGTAAAACAGAATTTCTAATACAGGCTGACTACAGTGGCAGAGTAGATCACAGTTCAGAATAAAAGACAAAATTCAGAAATTCTGCACCACCAGCTTCACTATGCCTGCTAAGTAATCTCAGATATTTGGCTGTCAGTGTTGTTATTCTCTTGTTAGAATTATTGCAGTACGATGTCATATTTCCCCATTTCATCCGTGCATGTGTGCAAATAAGAAGTTTACTTCCTCAGATATGGCATCACTGACACTTTCCAACTTTTCGTTAAGGGTTTTTGAAAATTAAACCCAAGTTAGAAGAAATACATTTATGGTTCAGGCTATCAAATAAGCATAATTAATAAAACCAACATTAGCCAGTGTTCCGTCTAACAGCCTAATAAAATGTTTGTTGAAAGAGGCAGAAAGTTCTCTTCCATTGAAACTTAAACATGTATCGAAGTTTGATGAAATATGTCCAAAACTGAACTTTTCCTCTGCATCATTTGCTCTCTTCCAGTCCTATGACCACCTCACTACATAGCTTCTGTTTATCTTTCATTCCACTCCTCCTCTTACCAACTCTCACAAACCAAACTGCTGCAGACCACCTAAAGCTATAACCTTTTCTTTTATTGCACAGGTAAATTATCCTCACCTGCTTACTCACCACTTCCTAATACACCCTCATACCTCATGCATTTAGGCTAACTAACATTTAATAAGAGCACATAAAAGCAGAAATACAATGGCACTTTATGGTTACATTGCAAATATCTGGTGGGTCAGTGCCTCCTTGGATAGGGCAGAAGAAAGTAATGCATGAGAAGGAGCCCAGGCCTTAGACTGTTTATTTCCACAGAAAACCCCTCCTAATTCATCTTCTGCAACAGGAAACACATATTTTGCTCTTTTAGAAAAGGAAAAGTAGTGTAGTGCTACCCTTGCTAATACAGTTAAAGGCGGCAGGGGATAGCTGAAAATAACACTTGAGCAACTCATTCTGTTTGCTGGAAATGACATTCCCCAACAAACATATACAGCCAGGGTTCCACTGGCTTGCTGAGAGCTGTAAGTGCACATCAGTTTTCATCATCAGAGGTGAAGCAGAGACATCACCTCAAATGGAGATTGCGCATGAATCCTGTCCTGCCTGGAGTTACCAGCTAGTACACGAGTTATGGACGGAGCTTGTAGGAAAAGCCATTGGTGCAACACCCACACCTCATCCTGCCCACGAACACTGAGCAGAACAGCGGCTTCTCTCTCGCTTCACTTGAGAAAGGAAAAAAAAAAAAATCAAACAGTTCACAATTTGTTAACACCAAAAGGAAAAAAAAACCCAACTCAAAGAAACAAACCAGAAACAATAAGAAAAAACATAACATCCTTTTGCTCCCCTCAAAACAAAACCAAACAAAGCAGAAAAGGAAAGTAGAGAAGGTTAGGCCAAGAAAAACTATCTGCAAAATCCACCTATGGTAACGAGGGAAAAGAAATCTCCATGGAAACCTAATTCAGGCATACCTGTGTCCCCACTGCACGGCAGAGCTTTCAGAGGGAGGCATCACACACCGTGACAAAGTCTTTCTGACATTCCAGGTCTCTCAGAGGCACCAAGAAATGCACCCTTTCACTGCACGAGCAGTAAGAGTCTTTTCTTCAGTGTGACACACCAACTCTGAATTTGTAACCACACACAGTGCCAGTGTAGTTGCACCTGCTTTTTTTGTTTTATGCACTCCAAACTCACCATCACTAACAGGTTTCTCACCTTTCTTAGCAAGGTGAGAAACTGCAGACAATTAACCAAGGGCAGTTTTTCAACTACTGACTTTTCTCGCACTCAGGAAATTTATTTTGTTCATCTCTGCAAGATTGTGCAGGCCATGACACAATCATGGGGTAAAAACAAACCTGTTTTGCAGATGCTTTTAGTTTTCACACTGGTCCCCATGGGGGGAACATGCAGCAGTCAGAGCTTCAAATAATAAGAAAAAAACCACCCCACACAATTATGCCTAAATTCTTTTTCTTCATTCCCAGTGCTTCATCAGAAAAGCACAAGGACAAACAAGATAACTGGATGACTGGGGAAGCTGAAAGCATGACTCTAACTGCTACAATCTCTTCTGAACACTCCCTGTTTTGTCTTGTTCCCTTCATTCTGTCCAAAACACCACCCCATACCAACACTGGAATTTTTGAGCTGACAGGTTGTCGCATGAGGAACCTGGCAAAACAGTACAGCAGGAAAAAAAGAACCAAACAAACGGCCTTAAATCAAATCTAAATTAACCCCTGTGAACAAAGCAGGTCTCAACATTGTCACTTCCATGCTGCCAATATGCATATTTTTAATTGTTAAAGAGATACTCAAGTGTTTATCAATGAAGACTTTGAGACCACCTCTAGGAAGCAGTGGAAAATGGGGAAGGGCCCAATTTCACCTGTCAACAAGCAACCAAAATACCCCAAGAGGTACCTGAATCTGAACATCTCACCATATTTGGATCTACCTCATATAGTTAACACAGAAAAATAATCTAGAAAGTATTTTGTTCCTTTTCACTTCCAAGGACAGCTGAGTAGTTTATGGAAAGATACACTGGGTTATCCTCTCTTAATAGCATTTTGTTGAAATTTCATGTTCATTAAACAGGAAGTTTCAAGGTATGTCAGAAGCTGCAGTGCTTTTCGTTTTTTTTAAATGACTTAGGCACTTCCCAGATACAGGCAGGAGACCTGTGCTGATCAGTGACCTCGTACTGGTTCTCAGTTTAGGAAGGATTAGGAATGTCACCACACCAGTGTAGTCTGGACAGACCAGTTTCTTTATTTCGGAGAACACAGGAAGATCATCCAGCACCAGTGTTTTCCTGCTGTTCCCAGAGCAATAAGAAATTGTGACTAACCTTCACATAAGAGAGATGACAGGAAAATAAAGGTCTTTGCATTGAAAGTTCTGCTGCAAAATACATGTTTTTATTCTTCTAGAAAGCAAGGTTTTAAATTGGAAACACTGACAGATCTCTAACTGCAGCAATAACAAATAACATCAGTGTAATTTCTCTTGAAAGAAATTGCTCTGCTTTCTCATCCAGTTTCCAGCTTAAAACCTTTCATTGCTGAGGCTGTTGTCAATCTTATCTAGTGACCCATTTACCCAAAGCACAGAATTACAGAACAGAATATTATGACAAGTACAGAGCTGGCTTTGACACTAATAACACTCAAGATTTGGTGGACTCGGATTGTTTTTAGTGCTTGGTCAGAAAGGCCACCTTTCTTCCATGCAAAAAGTCAGCAATCCACCTCAGGAGTTTTGCAAATGAATTTCTCATGGCAATTAAGGGGAAGAATCTATCTAGCCATGATAAAAGGTGACTGACAACACTGTGCACCGCTACATTACGGAATAAGAGAAAGACCTTTAACACATTGTTCTGAACACTTAGGAAATCAAAAATACAGTCTGGAGAGCTACATTCCATGACTTTCAATGAATCAGTGGTGTCTGCAATGCACACCCGACCTTTGAGGTAGAGGGGAATAAAACTCAGACTGAACCAAGTAACTTCCAGTGATGTGTAACAGAGGGTTGAAGGACTCCGTTTCACATGGACTGACATCAGCTGATATTAATCCAACACAGAACCAGGCAGCCCTTCAGGGTGTCACCTCCCCAACAAGGTTTGGAAAATACAAGAACCTGAAATCTACTGGGAAGATGCCTGGGGCATCAGTTCTGGTTAAAAAACATGGTCTGTCCAACTCCCCAGGCTTCTCCTGGCAAGCAGAGTGGCAAGGAGCAGATGTAGAAAAGCCACCACATGGGATAACAGGCAATCTAAAGCCATGAGGATCACAGAATCCACATCATTGTGGAAAAAGGCCACTCGATTCTGCTTGGATACTGCTGTACAGGGTGGGTAAAAGAGGTCTCCTTATTGTGGGGTCGGAGGATTTTTATTTTTTGTGGGGTTTAGGGAGGGTTTTGTTGTTTGGTTAGTTTTTCAAACACAGCTGTTACACACCCTGAGCTTCCCCTGTCCCTCACTGGTATTGCCAGTGGGTTGGACAGGGTTTATTTTGTTCCAGTGTGTTGCAGTGGAATGCAATTCTTTCACTGTGCTGGCCCAGCTAAGTGTTTTCCCTGTAAGACAGCCACCACATTCCCAAGGGACTACAAAACAACAGCTTCCAGTGCGGCAGTGAGAATATTCGAATATCAGCTCTGTGTTTCCTGACACCAAATTTACTTAACAAAGATACAAAAAACATGCATTAACATACAGCTTGTCTGAACATATTTGTTGCCATTAAGTATATTAAAAAGCATCCTAAGCATGCAATTATTCTATGTAATATCTTACGGCCAAATTATTTTGTGAAACCATCCACAATCCCTCAAGTGGTTTTCGCTCTTAAAATCTATTTTTTTAACAATATCAGTTTATAAAGTGGCATTTGACAGCAGATATTAACATACTCAAGCCCTGTTGAATTCACAGGGCTTTTATAATCTTCTTGTTTACAAATTTTTCTGTCATTCATGACTGCAAATCATCAGTTGTACTTGTAGCTGAAGAAAACAGTAACTCAGAAGTCAGAGATGTGTGCAAATGCATTAATCAGAGATCATGATTTTTCTACCAGGAATGTCATGCTCTCAGATGCCTATAATTAGACATATCCAGTACCTATAATCTTCTAAGATATTTAAAATATTATGGGGACTGCTCAGTGTGTGTAGGAATGGAGCAAATTAACAGTATAAAACAAAAATACAGGTAAAGCAAAGTATTTTTAATCTTGGGCTATAAAATCACATTTCTGTTCTAGAAGTTCTGAAAAAACCTACAAACAAATATTTCTGCAGAGAGCACTGACAGCCTAAATAATGAGACCCGATGTGTGAGCAGCATGAAATCCCTGGGCCTTCCCCAGGTTGGGGGGATGGAGGGAAGTAGAGGACAGGTCAGATTACGTTTTTTTTCCCCCCTTCTTTTTTTTTCCCCCCATCTCAAGAACCTTTCAGCAAAAGAGAAAAGAATTGTCAGTCTGAGAGTTCCAACACTATGCAGTGCTTTCAGCCATGCTCTGCACAAAGAGGAACAGCAGGTGAGACCATTCTCCTCTGATTGCTTCATGAACCTCAGGCACAAGGCACAACCACACATTGAGTAATCTGCACAGTTCATTTTCTATTTCAGTTGGGTGCTTTTAATTTGGTCAAGTTAGACAGCCAAGTTCAAACTGGGTTTCAGAGCACCCTTCATGATCAAACCCTGATCATTTGTAAAAATCATTTTACAATACCAAACCCATAATCAGTACCTTGAATTAACCAGTATTTTCAAGGTTACCAGAATTTAAAAGACCACATTTACAGCTAAAAATTCTTGAAAACAACTTCTATTATTCAGCAGAAATGATGTTTTAGAATTTAGGGACAAGAACACAGGAAACACTTACTGGATGAGGACAGGCAGCCAGATGCTGCTTCAAGTGGAATATAAAAATGAAGTGAATGCACCTGTTGTCTGGAGCCAGGACTGAGGGCACAAGGAGGCTACAGTGACTCCACTCTGCTTTTCCAGGGAAAATTGCTCAGTACAAACCAGCCCAAACACCTCAGAGAGCCCCAGCTCTCTGTACATGAGCCAACAGCACTGAGGAAAAGAAAACAAGCAGCAGAATGCTGCAAGCTCATCTCGAGATCAGCAGCACAGCTCTTGTCCCTGTGGTTTGTGAGTATTACAGGACTGAGGAGACCAGGAGATAATCAGTTTGTTGTTTGTGTGGGTTTTATCAGAGAGAGTCTTGCCTGGTTCCCTGGCACCTTCCCGAAACCCAAACACAGAGGTGAAGTGAAATGTAAAACAGTTAATTCTCCATCTCTGAAGCCATCCCTACTTATCTAAGCTGTATTGCAAAAACTTTACTTTTGCACCATTCTTTTGCTCAGCTTTTGAGCTGTTTACCCACTCCTCACCTGCCAGCATTTATTCCTGCTTCTTAATCCATCCTTTACCCTCAAACCCTCACTACAATTCCTTCCTTCCATTTTCAAGACTTGCTACCTTTCCCTGAGTATTCTCCCTTAAATGCATCCTCCTTGTCTCACATTTTCCTTTTCACTCAGCTACTGTCCCTGCTCCATTTTAAGTGCTCTCATTAAGAACTTTAAAGATCAGTTTCAAAAAGCAAATTCCCAAGCCACAATGTAACCATCGAAACAGGCCTGCTTTACTTACAAACACCCTGTACCACCATCAAATATTGTATCTTGTGATAGGTTTCCTGTGATTATCCACAGGAAGGCATAGAAAATTGTTCCAAGCATTTACTTAAGCAGAAATAATGATTTCTTTTCCCTGGAAACAAGAGCTTACTTCAAAGAAAAGTCTGTCCTGCTTTAAAAGGGATTCAGAAGAACTGGGCATACCTGCACAAGCTGCCCCAAGGAGCAGAGGTGAGTTTCCTTGGGTCTGTGTGGAGAATCTCTCCAACCTCCTGACAAGGCTTCCCAGGGGGTTGAAGCACCTCTGCATGAACAAATTACTGAATTCTGAATAAATTACTTTTCCCTCCTTATGGTCATTTTCACAGAACATGCTACCTTGGAACTTTGCTGCCCCAGGTCAAGACCTTTCTTTCTTCCTGAGCAGAGCCAAGCAAAGCCTGAATGGGCACCAAATCTCAAGGATTCAGCACTTTAGTGGCTGCTGGCACCTTTGTTCTGCTGTTCCCAACCTGATCTGGGACCACAGCTGCCTTGAGTTTGCTGTTCCCACCGGCATTTGCTATCACAGGTACCTTGAGTCTACAATTTCTAAATGCATCTGGTACTGGCATTGTTCCAGAACAGGAGCCTTGGTGTTTTTTATTCCCCAAGTCATTAAAGCCAGTTGTTTCCCATTTATGAAAACACACACAGCTGCCCAAACTCTGAAGCAAGAGTTTATAGTTTTCTAAAGGGCAGCCCAGCAGAAGGATCTGCAGCTAATTAACACCGCACGAGGTCTCATTCCCCTCAGCAGCCCCTTGAAAACAGAAACAAATCCTGAGAGGCCAGGATGCCATAAACCTAACCATCCTCCTGGGGACAACCAAGAACACCTCCTTTGTATTTATATGTCAAATAAAACCTATTTATATCTATTTCTAACTGCAGCACCACCTCCCCTGCCTGCAGCATTCATGCCAAGGGCCTCCCACCACCCAAATTCCAGGGGCTGGGGTGAAGTTTCCTTCCTGGGGCCAAGGGGGCCACAGACTTGCCAAGGGTCATGGGGCTGTGGCAAAATGTGGAATATATAAAAATTTCCTAAGGAAAGTGTGGAGATTGATAAAAGATATGGATGCTTTTGATGTTTGATAATTGTATATTCCCAAGCCTAATCAACAGATAGCAGCTAATAACCAAGCTCATGCATTAGAAAAAAACCCCAAATTCCTAGTTGGTAGAATTGCCTTGTTAAGTTTAGGGCTTGACACGTTTCAGTGATCTCAGGCTTACGGGGAGGTTAACAAAGCTTGGGGAAAATGGATGCCCGCTGATAGTGGACACAAAGAATGCAGAATTTATGGGCCATCTGGCAGAACTCCCAGAATGAGGAAGGCACTAATAAACCCAACTCGGCAACTGTGCTGGAATCAGCTCCGACATCTCCTTGTGCCCCACACAAGATGCCCTGTGCCCCGTGGCAGAGCTGCAAGGGGGTTCCTCCTGCAAAACCCACACTGGGGGACACCAGGAGTTTTCTCCAAGCATGAAAGTCAACTCTGGAGAAGGATTTTTTTATTTTTCTTTCAGCTGAGGGTCAAGCTGGGGTGTCCCCCTGCTGAGGGGGGATTTTGCCATAAATGTGTTTTGCCTTTAGATCAACAGAACTTCATCATTGCACAGCACTGATGGAGAGCCCAGTAGTTAAAGCACTGGAAAGGAGAAGACCTGAATGTCATTATAACAGTAAGGGCAATATTAATCAGTATTTCAATTAATTAAATATAATCCTTGGCTACTCTCCCATGCGGCAGCTTGGGGTACAGAACAGAGCAAGCCCAGCCTCCCCACCCCCTGGTGCTGCTCAGCCCTTGAGAAAACCCATCAAACCTCGCTCCTCCCACAACTGTTTTCAGTAAAAGCCTTTTAAACTCCCCTCAAACCTTGGCAAACAGGCTGTAACCGGTGCAAATGAAAACTCGAGATGAATTTAATACTGTACCTATTCAGCCCTAAAATACAGGGCCGATCAGCAGCAATAGCGCATTATTTGAGGTATATGATTTCCAGCAGATTGGGTTTTTAGCCTGCTAAGATCACTCCAACCATCTGAATCCTGTGAGTTCTCTAAAGGGACAAGGTATCTGGGAACATCTCCTCCCTCCCTCCTCCCTCTCTTTCCTCTCAGCCCCAAAAAAACACCCTTTCTATCATTTCCCTGCATTTTAATCTGTCCAACTCTTCCTTGCTATTACAACTTTTGATTTAGAGGGATATGACCAGACAGGAGAAGTGGGGACCCACAGTGGGGTTGAGAGGCTCCAAAGGCTGCTGAAGAAAGCAGGGGGCATTTGCAGCTGGGCAGGTTCCCCCCACCTCATTTTCTTCCCTGGCTTTATATTTTCTACAGGCTGATTTTTACCCTCAAACCTCATGCACTGCTCTGCTTTTCTTTTCAGGAAAAACTTCTCAGGCACACGGTGGTGGAGGCCAGAGGTGCTCATCCACTGGCCTACTAAACTGGGGAGCTGGAAATGCAATTTCTGCTACTTTTCTCATTGGATGAAGTTTAATCATAGGTGTTTCCAGCTGAAAGGAAATATTCCAACACCCAGTGTTTGAGGCAGCCACAAGAAATATCACAATTTGGTAACAATGACCCTCTGTGCACCTGCTGGTTTTGGATGTGGGCTACAGGAATGATTTCAACTGAAATACTGGAGAAAGAACTGGTTTCAATGAATTCCTTAATATAAATGATGACATCTCATCTGGAACTGGGATTTCAGCTCGGACAACCTTTGTCTGCAGCAGGGTGGAACTTGCTGGGGCTCTGGCTCCTGGAGAGTTGGGACCCAGCTGAGACACATCACCCCTGCACCCTCTGGGCCTGCGAGTCAATGCAGGAGCTGCAGAGGAGTGGGTGGGCACAGAGGAGCCATCCCACACCCCCACCCTGCAGGCATCAATGCCGTCACCCTCTGGAACTGTGCCCAAAACTCACTCTGCTTCCCTGGCAGGTCCATTTTTTAATGGCTTTAAAACAACCTAAGTGCCATTTGGCTCAGGATGCTCAAGAGCCTGGGGGCCAGGAAGGGCACAGAGGGGATGGAGGAGATGTGTCCTCCTGAGGCTGGATACTCCCTGTCCCTCCTGGTCTCCCTTCCTGCAATTTGTCTCCCATCCCAGTGGCACCTGCACCCAAGGGCAGCCTGCAAGCCTTGGGGCAAGGCTCTTGCACAAATCATCATGTCTGTCTCCAGGCCCTTTGCAATTAGTTTCTCCCAAAATTTGTCCATGGGGAGCCCACCCTGCAAACTCCTTCCTGGCACAGGGTTCCCTCTGGAGCACTGAGCTCAGAGATGAGCACGTGCCTGTGGCTGGCTCCTTAGTGCCATATCCACAGAAATGAGCTCCCTCCAAGACACAGGGCGATGTATTACTCATAAACAAACAAAAAGGATCCCCAAAGATGGATTTATAGGTTTATGTTTTTGGAGACACTCCCACTATCTTCCTCCCGCAGCCCGTGGTGGCTCATGGAGCTGAGCTGTGTGGGAGCTCCCAGCTCTTCCCTTCCTCTGCTCCATTTCTCCTCCACCCTGTTCATCTCTAGTCCCATTTTTGAGCAATACTCCAATAACAACAGGTCTGCATTTGTTTCTTTTTTCCTTCTGTGTCATTTCTCCATCCAGCTTACAATTTTGGCAGCAATTTAACAGCCTTTACAAATTATATTCCCATCTTTTTCACAGTTATTGTTAGAGGAGAAAGTCCCATTTTTCCACTGTGATCCTTCAGGTTTCTGCTGTCACTGTATTTAAGATTTTTTTTTTTTGTCCTTAGCTTTTATTTTCTTATCCCTCAAGGGCAGCCTTGGAAATTCAAAGCTGTTCCCTGCCTATCAGCGGATCTGGTATTCTCTTTTGGCAGTTCCAAAGTGACTGTCTCTCTTCCTTCCATCCTTCCACCTAAATGACACCTTTTCTCAATAAATTACCCTTTGTCTCTTGGAGTGATGGTTCCCTTTGTGACAGTTTGGATGTGTAATAGTTGCATCCCAGCGGATACCTCCAGAACCGTCAACTAACAGGCCAATGCAAACCCACTGGTGCAGAAAATAAAGAGATTTATGTATTTTGGGCTTTATTTTCCCCCCTCCATAGTTGAGCTGTGCTCTGCATTTTCACAGCTTCAGTTTAAAGGTATAGGTTGCTCATTGCCAAAAATACCCCTCTCCTGGATTGGAGGGATGGCTGAACTCCCTTTTTTGCAGCATGACATCCCTTGGGATCCCTGGAAAATGCCTCCAAGTGGCCAAACCCACTCATGACACACACACACACCCCCCCACCGATGCAGGGCTTCATGGATTGTTTATGCTACAGAGGAAACATTGATTTTTGCAAACACTTCCTAACAATAACAACAGGGATCGATTTGTGATGCTGTTGCTCATGGTTTTGCTAACAGAGGATAAATGTGTGGAGCAGCAGCTTTGAGGTGTCCCTCGGCTCCCTGGAGAAGGGATGCAGCACATAAATCTTGAGAAATTTGGATGCTCACACCCTGCTCCCATCAGACGACAGTGGAGATATCCAAGCCCGTGGCTGGCACAACATCATCCTCTCTGGCACCTGCAAGCTGCCCAAAAGCAACAGATTGAACATTTTAATAGAAATTATCAAGATCCAGCCCTTGGCTTTAGCAGCCTGATACTTTTTTCTCGCAGCCCTGCTCCTTCTGTCTCCTTTCCAAACACCAGACAAGCCAAACACTATTTTCCGATCCCAGCATCTGGCACAGAGCTCTGGGCAAGCCTCTCAGCCTGTCGCTGGTGAGATAAATGAGCCCGTTTCAGCAGCTGACTTCATAAAAGTATATGAAAAGTAGTTAACAAAAGGGTACTTCACAAAGAGGGGAATGCAAATGCAACTTCCTAGATAACTAATTAACTGAAGGAGGCAAAGGGGAAGCACCTTCCCATCTGTGGAAAGAGATGTCATTTTGTAGAGGCTCTAATTAGTTCTGCCCCAACCCACAGCCATTTGGTTGTGGTGCTCACAGGCTGCTCCAGCTCTGCAGCTCCCCGGGCTCTCCAGGTGAACAAGGGGAGAGCAAATCTGGGGGAAAAGCTGCTTCACCTTGTTAAAGTCCCCAGGAGGGTCATGTTTTCAGCAGGGACCCAAGCAGCAAACAAAGCCGGGGCTGTTTTTTGGAGGTGGCCTGCACAGCCATCCAGAGCCACCCAGCACTGTCCCCAAGGAGATCACAGAACAACTCAGGTTGGAAAAGACCTCTAAGGTCATCGAGTCCAACAATTAATCCAGCACTACCAGGTCCACCACTAAACCCAGCAGTGTTTAATGTAATCTCTTCCACAGAGAGGTTTATTTTTCAGGTTGCTGTGGATGCCCCATCCCTGGAAGTGTCCCAAGGTTGGCTTGGACAGGGCTCAGAGCAACCTGGTCTGGTGGAAGGTGTCCCTGCCCATGGCAGAGGGGTTTGAACTCAGTAATCTTCATATTCCCTTCCAATCCAAATCATTGTTGGATTTTCCCCCCTCCTCAAAGCTTTCCAGCCAGTTTTGGGCATGAGCATTAGATTTTGCTATACCCTGAGCTTAGGGTTGTACCCCTGCTTTGGACTGGCATACACAGCTCACACAGACGTGCTCTCCGGGGAACATGGCACCTGGAGGGAGCACCCTGGGGTCCATCCCCACCGTGCCACCACCCCCATCCGCCCCTTTTAAGCTGTTCTCTTGCAACATCAGCTTTTCTTTTGCTCCTCCGCCTGTGAGGATCCCTTTGCAACCTCCAGCCTGCAATGAGCTCGGCAGGGTTAACGCTAGAATTGGGCGTACCACGGGAATTAGTCACCACTGGGACCTCAGTCAAGTGTTTTATTTAATGCCCTTTTCCAAAGATACTTGTACTTGAAAAAAACCTGAAGAATACAAGCTCTCTGCTAACAGAAGTGACTCAGAGGAGTGGTGAGCACATGCTACTTAAATGAGAAGTGTCTTCTGCAACGTGGATGAGGAGGCGAGAGGGGCTGCGGACAAAGTGGGTTTTGCAGGGAAAAACACTCAAATGGCTTCAGTTTGCGCTGCCAACAGCTTTGCTACAGCAGGAGTGGCTCAGTTCACTGATGGGTACTGCCCGCCAGTGAAACTGCACCCAGGGGCTTGGCCAAGGTCTGATGTGCCCTGGTCCCAATCACCAGAGCAGCTCTGGCATTCAGTGCATGGAGCAAATCCATGCCCAAAACACAGAGCAGGACAATGCTCTGCTACCAAAGGCCACACTGTCCCTCACAGTGCTGTCCCACCCCCATGCATGCCAAGAACTCACTCAGCAAGAAGGTCATGGGACACTGCCAACCCCCTGGAGCTGGCTTTGGACACTATGTGCCTTTACCAGGCATTACCTGTGCCTGGTGCACGGGTTTGTGCAAGGAGCAGCAGGAGCACAGACATGTGGGGGTAGCCCAAGTCGCTGTCTAAAACCAGGACCATCCCTGTGCCAAGCATGGCAGGTCACTGTGGGGACATCAGAAGAGCTGGGAAGTTTACAGGAAAGAAATGATGATTGAGTCATCCCTTCTCAACACATCACCTCCCACCTGCATCCAGCACTGGCATCACTGGATATTAACAGACTGGGCATTGTCAGCAGCCAGGAGATGCTGTGCAGAGGGAGGGGGACCAGAAATAAAGTTTATAGGGACACAAGCCTTGAACTTTCTCCGGACTGACTTCTAGTGCATTACCAGAATGGGGGGGATTGGCTGCCAAGCAGAGGTATTTGGAAATCCTCCCAGCTCTTTCCCAAAGAGGACAAGGAGGAGGAGTAGCCTGAGCTGAGCTTGGTTCCTCCAAACCCTGTGAGGCCCCCGAGGGAGCAGCTGGGAGAGGGGACCTGCGGGACGGTTGAGACAGAAATGGTGACTTTGCACAACACTGTGCCTTGGTGACTCGTGACACTGCAGCAGTTGGCAGAGGCTCTCTGGAGCTGCACCCGGGTATTATTAGACCTGATGGTTTTATTTCTGCTCAAGCCAAAGTTCAGCTGGTGCAGTCTGAGCTCTGACACTGTGATGGGTGTTGGATGCATCCTGTCCCTCCAGAAACACTCGGTGCCGAGGGTCACCATGTCCCCTGCCTGCCACCATCCAGCCATGCAGCTTCCCACAGCAGGGTATTTTGTAATCCTCCTTTTGTTATCACTAAAAAGTAAGAAAAGCAATGACCATAAATGATACTAAGCCAGGGCATGCACAGCACCAGCTTTGCCAGATCATATGACCTTCCTTATTTACATTCCCTAGGGAAATTTCCTCCCCACTTTGCAGAGCTTGAGCTCTCAGAAATCTCTTTGCTACTCTCCTGCCAGGGAGGTTGGGGGGAATGCAATAAGAGCCTACAGATTATCTGTATCAAGCTGCAACACATCCCTCTACTCTTCCGGGGTCAAGCACCATCTCCCCCTGTGACTGGCCCAGGCTTGCAGAGGAGGGAAGCTGGGAACAAGCAAGGCCAGGAACTGGCAAGTGAAAGCAGCCGGGCAAAGCGGGCACTGCCAGGAGCCCAGAGAGATGGGGGATCACTCTTTGCCATTCCAGAATCTGTGGGATGGGGGGCATTTACCTGAGCCACTGGGCAGCAATTCCCAGCAGGCACAGAGCCGGCACCTCAAAGCTGCTCAAAACTTCCTCCAGTGCAACACTGAGCCTGTGCCCTGAGCTCACATAAATGGAAACAGAGAGGGAAAGTCATTAAGAGCTCTTCCATTAACACCATTCCTGCCAAGCCCAGGGAGGCTAGGGTTTTGTCAGATTGTGTTATCACCGTGACTTCACCGTTTCCGAACCTTGAAGAGATTCTTCCCAAAAGTGCAACCACCCCCTCACCCGCTTCTCTTTCAATCTCCAGCTATTTTTATTTCACTCCTTGAGATAAAGCTACATGTGAGGGGGAGGTATTTACACACACATGAGAAAGTATCAACGCACATAAAAATAACCTGATGATTTGAGAAAGACATTTCACTTACACAGAGCTCTCTGGTCCCAATTCCATTAAGAACAGAAAACGCTGGAGTTATTGAGGCTTGTGGGAGGTTTGTCGTTGCTCTCAGTGTGGATGCAGAGAACATTCTCTCTGCTCATGCACAGGGTCTGCAGCTGGGGGAAACAGGCAATGGATGTGTGCTCAAGGGGGAAAAAGAGCCAGATTTTTGTGTTCTTAAGAAGTTCATGGCTCACTGTGGAGCAGATATAGTGGAGATGAATGCCTGCAGAAACACTCCCATATGCTTATTTCTTTCATTACACATTTCCAGATGTGTAAGGGCCTGTCTTCACATTGCTTTCATGCTTGAAATACATTTTTTAAGGGAAAAAGGGAGGAGAAAGACAAGCACCCAGTGCCTCCAGCTATAAGCTGATGCTGCCTGCTCTGGGAGTTAGCTGTGCCCAGGTGTGAGGGTGATGCAGCATCTGCCCATCCCATGGGGTGAGCAGATGAGGGGCTCACACACCTGCTGCTCCCCCTGCACACCCCATGGGATGCATTTAGCATCCACTGATCCCCAAATTTGGGATCCATTGGGCAAGAGCACCCTCTAAGCAGCACATGAATTCAGAAGGGAGTGAGCTCACACAGCGAGGCAGGAGGGGCAGGCTCAGCCAGCCTCAGGGAAGCATCTCTGCCAAAATAAGACGACTCCTGAGCCCTGGGGACACGCTCTCGGTGTCACTACAAGCCACAGCACGCCAGGACATCACTGCATCGGGGCTGCACCAGCCAGGGAGCAGAGCTGAGCAGCACATCCTCACCAGGCCGTGCTCGGGCTGGCTGCTGCCAGCCTTGTTGTGACTCTCTTTTTAACAGGCTGCCAAACGCAGCATTCGTGGTGACAAGCAAAAGCCTTGTTGCATTACCAACGCCCCACCGCATGCTATTATTGTTATTATCTGGGTTTGTGGGTATAATAATAACACACCAACCTCCCTCCAAAATAATCTGGCGTTTGGAGCAAAGATCGGGATATTTGCTGAGCGTCCCTCACTGTGATAAACGAGACCATGCTGTGTCCTGCCAGCAGCATGGCTGTGAGCTGCACACCCCTCAGCTGTGGGGAGCTGAGCTGCAGGACGGCTGTCTCCAAATCACTCTGTAATTGCAGGAAGAGATAACAGGAAAAGGCAGCGCTCCGGCAGAGCCTGCCCAGCCAAGGTTGTTTAAAAATACCCTGTTCCAGCCCCCATGGTTTCTGCAGCTCTGCTGGGAGTCAGGAAGCCCACGCTGGTGATGAGCAGGTGCTCCTTGCACACTTGGCCCTTTTAAAAAGCTGCTGAGATCTTACTCAGGATCTCTTCTCCCAAAATTTAAGGCAGCTCCCAGCTGGGAAGCCCTCTAAATAAACACAACAACATGCCCTGACAGTGACCTCCATTTGGCGCTAAGCACAAATCCACCTCACCACCCACGGGGAGCATCACCCTGCCTGCTGATGGACCCATCTGCTGGGATGAATCTGACAACACTGGAAAGAATTTTAAAAGGGGTATTTAAAAATAGCTTGCCCAGAGATGGGCTGAAGGCCCAACTGCCCCAGGATGGGGCTCGGAGCAGCAGCTTCTGACCCAGCTGTAGGTGCAGGTGCTGCTCATCACCGAGGCTTCCCACACCACTGGTCCCCGCCAGCAGGAGCAGGGAGGGACAGGGAAAAAGCTTCCTGGGAGTGCCAGCACTGCGCCCCTGTTATCCCCAGCCCATTCCCCCGGGAGGAGCACAACCAAGGCTGGCATATTTGCTGCTATTGCTCACGGTGTCCCCCGAGCCCATCCCTGGGAAGTGGGACGCGTCTGAGGGGACAAACCAGCCCGCACACGTTTCCTGGGCCGTGACTCACCCAGCTTAAGTAAACAGCCAGGTAAACAGGCTCGTTTTACTTTCAAAACAAAAACAAGGAGCTGCAAAGCCCAGTTCTTCCTCCTTGAGTAAGGACGGTGTGTAATCATCGGCATTTGTCCTCCGGGTGCTCCCGTGAGGTGCCAGCACTTTAAAGCCTGAGAGACAAAGTGACATATTCAGCTCAGAAGAGAAAATGCTGCTCACCTGCGAATGCCAAGGAGCAGGAAAACAAAAAGCACCTGAGGGAAATGCTTGCTGCTGGGGAGGCTCCAAAACCTCACCTTGAAGAGGCATGGGCAGCCTGTCCCTAGGGCAGAACAGCTCTGGGCATAGATGGAATTAGGGGGGATTTGTAGCCAAATGCTGCATTCATGCACTTGAGGGTCTCTGCATCCTGCAGGAGGTGGCTTTCCAAGGAGAAATAGAGCTCTAGACATGGCATTGCACTCACACTGCAACACCCAAGGCTGAGCCCTGACACCTGAGGTATGCCTATGGCTTCTTTGTTAGAAATGGGTTTGGGCAACCCCTCCAGAAATCCCTGTCCCAAAAGGCACCTTCCCAGGGAGTGGGTACTGAGGAGCCCTGACCTGACCCTGTCGGGCTTGGAATCTGTGGGTCAAATGACCTCAGATGAGGCCATTTCCCAAGCCATAGTGATGTAAGGATCTCACTGTTTGATGGCTCCTCTTATTTCAGTAGCAGGTGGTAGAAGCAGGGGGGAGGAAAAACCTATAAAATGTTTAACATCCCTTTAGCTTCGATTTATCTGAAGAGAATTCAAACAGCACAATTTCCTCCAGCCATCTGGATGCCACTTTAAAAGACGTTTTCTCATATCATTGCAATTTCAGAAAATCTTGTTGTACATCTATGGAAATGCAAGATGCTTCCCCTAAATTGTGCATCAGTGTGAAGCTTTTTAAACCTCAACAGCAGCTGATGATATATTTTGACAGCTCCCAGACGGCTCCTGAGAGAATTTCCCTGTTCCAGTACTACCCGTGCAGGGGGGCCCAGCTTTGGGAGCTGCAGTCCCACAAGGCAAAGCTTTCTGCTTGGTTTTGTACCAATTTCTGCATGGTTTTGCCTTGTTTTGCTTCAGTACTGGGAAGAAGTTTCCCTTGCAGATCTCTGAAGCTGCTTGCCCGAACACTTGGAGCTGCAGGCAGTTGCACATGGGTGCACACAGGCACACGTGTTCATGGTTTGTATTTCCCACTCACACACCCCAAAATAGCTTAGAAACACACTGAACTGCTCCAAAACCTTAGAGACATCTCAAAGGTCGTGATAAACATCCTGCAAGTGGGGAATCTGGAAGAGGAGAAGGGTTCTAGTGATGTCCCTGCTGCTCTCAGCCTTTCCTAGATGCCCCAAACAACTGAACAGAAAGCTGCTCTGTGAAGAGAGATAGCCCCAAAAATCCAGCTCCACAGGAGGGAGGAGGCATTTTCTTCAGCATCCTATTCCCAGGGGAGACTCCCAGCCCTCGGCCAGGTGAGAGAGACATCCCAGGCCCCAGCCCTGAGCCTCAGCCCTACCAGCCACCTCCGAAAGCATCCAAACTCAAGCACTGATTCACAGCCAGAGGAAGTGCACCAAGAATGAATCAAAGGGTTAACACAGGCCAGGGGGTGTTTGGTGTCAGTCACCTTAGAGCTTAATAATCACACAAATGCAGCAGGAGTAACTCTGGAGCAGCCAGTTCATCCAGGGGATGAGCTGTGCCTGGCCAGAGATGGGACAGGGGGTGACTACCCACTCCCCCCTCGGCATGTCCTGCACAGGGAGAAGCAATGGGGCTTAGAGCTGGGGCTTTGGGGAGCCCAAAACAGCCCCCACCATAGAACTACCACAGCACTGCTCACCCCAACACGTCCCCACTGCTGCCTGGGTCCCACATCCCCAGCCTCAGCAACAGGACAGTCCCAGGATGGAGGAGTCACTCTCTCCCACTGGGACACACTGGGAAGGAAAAGACAGGCCTTTAAGAACAGTAGAGATTTTGGCCTAAATCCAATGGGTTTGCTTATTTTTGAGGATATTAATGATTTTTCCCACATGGTTCCCCCATGGCAGAGAAGGGCCCCATAGGAAAAGCTGGAGCTGACACTGAGCCAAACCCCTGCCAGAGACAGGCAAAGTTTTTGTCATCAAACACCCCAAGATTTTGGAGGGGTCCGGCAGCTCACCTAGGGCGTGGACTAAACTTGGGTTTAGTAAATCCAGGACTGGGTCTAAATCTGGCAAATCAAACCTGAGTGGATCTAAACCATGATCCTGTGTCATCTTAGAGCAAGAAGCCCTGTCTCAAGCAATTCTTGCCATGCACAGCTCTGGGAAATCGGGGACATTTCCAATGGAGAAATAAGTTGTCCCTGGGGACCAAAAACCCCACATCATGAGAGCCTCAGTTTCCCCAAGGACACCTTGGAACACAGGATGCATCCTTCAGGTTTGTACCAATACCATCAAAAAACAGCCCTGGGGACTCAGGTGAATGCTGGTTCTGTGGTGTTCTTCCCAAACCTGGCTCCTGCGGGATGGAGCCCCTTGCAGCTTGCTGGGAAGAGTTGAAATGCTGAGCACGCCTTCCTGGCGTTCGCCCTGATTTTCAGAAATTGCATTAAATCAGTATTGCTGCAAATTGCTCTCTTTTTTTGGCTCCAGCTTGATGTAAAAGGAAAACAAATGGAGTTTTAAAATGCAGCTAATCAAGGAGTTAAAGAGAGGTTAATCCTAATGGATTAATCAACTCGCAGGAGGATAGGAAGGAGGCGTGGGTGAGAAGGAGCAGAGAAGCAGCCAGGCCTGGTTCCTCCTCCCAGGGGTGATGGAAAGGTTCAGGGAGAGTCTGGAGACAGCAGTGATATTCCTTCTTCCACCTGGCTGCATCCAGCATGGGGACCACAGAGGAATAATGTGTCCTGGGCTTAGGTACGTCATCCCTGAGAAATGTACTCAACATCGATGCACTCAACATCACCCCCTGAGGAAAAGAGTGAGGAGCGTTTGACTTTACCAACCTCGCCTACAGACACCAAGAGATGATAAAACCCAGGATGTGGGGAGGTGTTAACCCCCTTGCAGAACTCAGGATGGGAGTGGAAAAGGGGTTTTTAACAGAGCAGAGCTGTCCCAAGGCTTTCAACCACTGCCTGCACTCACCAGGGCTGCCCTGACCCCCCTGCAGGGTCCAGCCCATGGTTCCTGCCACCAAATCCAAACATCCTCCTGCCCAAAACATCAGCATCTGCCTCCCAGCACAGCCAGGCATCCTCCATGGGACAAAGCCTCTTTATTGGCAGCTAATTGGGCTTAGGCATAAGAAGGGCTTGAACATCATTAGTGACAGTGAAAGCAAGGAGGTTTAAAGAAGGTTATTAATGATATACACACTGTATACAACAGCATAATTGCCAAAAAAAATATTAGTTCCATTAAGTATCATTATCAAGGCCTGGAGCTAATCATTTAAGCTTAATGAAACCAATATATTTCTCCAGCACTGGCAGCAGTGCTCATCCCTTGGAGGGAGGTGGCAGCCAGGAAGGCTCGAGCTGTGCTGTCCCTGCAGCTTCACTGCTGCACCAGCGCCCTGCTGGCTCTGGGCTCCGTGTTCCCCAGAGCTGAGCCCCCTTCCAGGTGCTTTCAGCAGTGATTCACTCCCTTCAGCATCAACGTTTTGCTGTGGTAGCTCGAAGACCTTCTGCTCAATGACCACAGAATGGTTTGGATGGGAAAGGACCTTGAACACCATCTCATTCCAATGCCTTGCCATGGGCAGGAACAGCTTCCATTGCTCAGAGCCCCATCCAGCCCAGCCCTGACAGGCCACTCATCCCGCTGTCTCCACCCACACCTCCCTCCTCTCCCTTGTTTTGAGCAGCCCTTTGGAGACCAGAGGAGAAATGATTCGGAGCCAAGGCGGCTGCGATGATCTCACTGCTAATTATGCAGAGAAGTCATTTTGCTATGGCTGCGATGATGAAGTGATATGAGAGGAGCAAAACCCCACAGCCACTTTGTGCATCACAAATTAAACAGAAATAAAACCCAAATGAGCAAACCCAGCACCTCGACCTCTGTGAGCCACTGTGGATGCTGTGCTACCCCCAAACCCACTGCAATTAAGGACAGGCAGCTCAGGCTGGGATACAATTCAAAATCCCATCAGCTCCGCTTTCGTCTTTGTCCATGTCTGTTTTCCACCCTGGTCCCAGCAGCGGGATCATTGCTGCAGCAGGACTCACCATCATTTTAAAGGGGAGCTTGGGATTAGCACCATCTTTTTTAAAACCACTCACACCTCATTTTACCTTCCCACTGGAGATGATTTAGCTTGATTTATCCTAATTACTTGTAATTTATTGTTTTAATGAGCTCTCCTGCAGGCTTTTTGTGCTTCATAACCACCCTCCTTGGCTACAATGCATTTCAAGGAGGTCTTTTAATAAGGAGAGGTTTCCAAGGCTGCCTCGGATAGGGAGGTTTTTTGTTTGAATATGAAAGAATCAAAATTAAGCCAAAATTTGCCTCTCCTCCAGGATAGGTTTGCTGGGGAGCATCTGGCTTGGAGCAGGAGGCTGCATTTCAGCACTTCACCCAAATGGCAAGAGAGCCCTTAATTATAAGCAGCCTTTGCAACTGGGTTTAAAGACTGACCAGAGTAAACAAATAGGAGAAGTCTCCTTCATCCAGCTGCAGCTCAGGAGCCTGGAATTTGGGGCTGGGAGGTGTTGCTGCCCAGGGACAGCTGCAATTCCATGGATAGGTCAGGGATGCTCAACACCAGGATCACCCACACTGCCCACCCAGGAGGGTCTGTGCTGCCAGGGGCAGGGGGGGTGGGGGTCACAGGGCCTCAGAGCCCACCCAGTCCCCTGCCGGGGTGGACACAAGGTAGAAGCATCCAAAACACAATGCCATAGCCAGCATTGCTTTACCCACAGAGATCTCTCCTCCCCTTCCCTCTGCTGGGATGGATGAAGCTTCAGGAACTTCTTGATCTGCTCCTGGGGACATCTGGTCAGCCAGGGTGGGTTATTTCTGTGACATTGGGTTCTTCCATTAGAAAAAAAAAAGTAGCTTTTTGTTTCTCTGTCCCCACAGCCATCACATGGCAAAATGTCTCCCTTTGGAGACATCCAGAATAAAGCAGATGATACTTCCTTTGCAAGTAGAGACAAAAACTTAATGAAAGCAAAACCTCCAAAGGAGAAGAAACTCCCAAAGAGAAACATGAAAACCCCCAAATGGCTTCAGCTACAGCAGAGAAACACCTGGGTGGTTACAGGATGCTTTCTCAGGGAAAAGGGACTGGCTTGTACTGAAGGAGCTGAGATTTGTGTGAGAAATAGTGAGAAACTCTCAGGGAGACAAGGATGCTCCATAGGGCACTGGGAAGGAAAAACACCTACAAGTGTTATACCAAACCCCTGATGCAAACCCAGATGGATTCACTGCAGGAACAGGAACCAGCGGCCAAGCAAGAGCCTGGAGAGCTGCACATCTCCTGGAGGGGCCAGGGGGGCTCTGAAGCCCCAAGGACTGAGCAGGAGGATGCTGGAGGAAGTCAGGCTGAGTTCCTGCATGTGCAGAGGCTCCTGGAAGGGATGAAAAGCACAAACAGCCTCATGAAAAAACAAAAGGGTCTCTGTAGGCACCCCAGGACCCCATAGCACGCTCCAACAGGGAGCAACGAGACACATCAAGAGCATCCCTGTAGGGTGAGCCAGCAAGGGTGTCCCAATCCATGGGCACATGAGGGTGTGAGAGCGATGCTTCCCAGAGCAGGGATAGACACAGCTCTGCAAGCTGCTGTGCCAGACACTGCCACATCTCTGCCCAGCCACCGCCTGCTCCCGACACAGGAGTGGGCAGTTGGAAAATAAGACCAACCCTGTTCCTCTAGGAGAAGAGATCAGGTCTCTGGAGGTTCTTGTGGATAATTTACCCAGCTCTACATGTTGCCAGCCAAAATAAATCAATTCAGCTTTTGCTTCCATTTTAGTAAAATAAATCCTCTGGGACAGGCTGGGAGCTGATGCCCTGCTGGGAGCCACGTGCTCCCCATCCCAGCCCTGATGGGATATAAACTGGACTCAGAACCCCTTGGCCCCACTGACCCATGTCTCTGCCTTGCAGGGGGCAGGTGGTCCTTCCTTGGCAGCTCAGCACAGACAGCAGGACACAGCCAGGAGGTTTATTGAGCCTCCTGCCACCGAGCTGCCTAGAGAGCTCTCCCGCAGCTTGGGTGACCTTATCCTTATCGCCTCATGTCCTTCAGCCCCTCACAGCAGGCAGCAGGTCCTCCAAGGCTGGTTTCCCATGATGTAGCCCCTTATCTCACAGTGCTGATCCCTCCCCATCAGCCCATTCCAGCTCTGTATTGGCAGCACTGGGAATCATCCACTTGTGCTGCGGGAGGGATCACAAAAAATTTTTCCCAAAACATAAAAGCTGCATGGACCACCCACATTTCCCTCCCGCTGCCCAGGAGAGTTTTGCTGGGACTCAGAGCTGAGCTTGCAAGCTCATGGTCCTGAAATGCATCAGGAACTGCTGGATTTCCACCTCAGCCCCAACTCCAGAATCCCTCCCCTGGAACAGGCACACTCCTTTCTCCTGCTGCTGCTCCATCAGTGCCAATTGCAAATTGCCCAGCATTGAACTATGTAATCCCACCAGCTCTTCCAGATGTGGTTGTGCATTTGATGAGAACCAGTTTCTTAGAAAGAAAGGGAAAAAAAAAAAATTTCCAAGCACCTGCTTCTGTCTCCTCCCCATCCAGAAACAGCCCTGTGTTGGCAGGATCAGTGCTGCTCCGAGAGCAGGATGTGAAAAGCCAGATTAGGATGGTTCTTCTGTCTCCTTCAGCATTTGGTCTTGAATAATGTGGATATTGGCAAGTCTAATGCTGCTCCAGGAGAAAAAAGGGACCACTGTCCTCCTGGAACGATTGGGGCAGGGCTAGCAGAGAGATGCTGCTGTGGCTGGAGTGCCCCACGCAGTGTGAATTGCTGATAAACACAATCCTGCCCTTTCTCCCTTGTGTGAGAGGGGTCCCAAAATGCACAGCCAGGGTCTCAGTCCCTCCTGGGCTCCCTGAGGCAATCCCAGACCCACAGGATGCTCCCCTCAGTCACAATCTGCACAAGGTCTGTCCCTTAGAGCTGCTATTAATCCATGCACCATAACGTATTCTGACACCACCTGTTGTCCTGTAATTGCTCTGAACCCACAGATGCAATGTCACTGCAGAGTGGCCACTACTGCTCTGTGTTATAGGGCTGATGGCTCCAAACCAACATCTCACACACAGGTGAGGGTGAGCAAACAGCTCCTACCCTCCACCAGCCCCAGCTCTGCTCACCCTGGAGCCCCAGAAACACACAGATCCCACCCCATCTCCTTAGACACAGGGGGAGAGGCTGGTGTAAAAGTGCCCCAGTGTTTCCAAACTGATTTTTCTACTTGCAGAAATACCAGCAGGGATTACTTTAAAACCTCCTTTGCACAGATAATCAGATGTTACTTGAGAAGAGCCTCCGGATCTCCAGTTACAATTATTTCATTAGGATGTCATACGCCAGACCATCCAAGAGCTTAGGAAGCTGTTGTCTACACAGGTCCAAGCGTGCTGCCCATGGAAGAGGTCCTTAGTGCTAATTGCCAATGCCAACCCCAGCCATTAGGAAATTACTGCTAATGCAGCTGACAACAGCTTTTATAAGACACTATTCAAGAACTCATCAGAAAGCAGAACCAAATAAAGCAAAAAGCAATTAAAGAAAAACAAAACTCACCCCAAACTGCAGGATCAGCAGGAAAAAGAGCTAGAGCTGTTGTGTGAATGCAGTAGCCCCAAAGCTGAGCCTGGACCTCCCTTTGTCCCAGCACCACTGTTGCACCAGCTTGGGGCCCTCCCCAAATACCCCACGATGGGAGAGGGGCACAGCTGTGGCTCATTCCCCCCTGGCAGCTCCCTATGGGGTCACAGCTGGCCCCCTGCACCTGCAGCCTGCTCGGGGAACCATCCTGTGGCAGACACTGGTGCAGGGCCAGGAGTCCACTGGGGGACACCCAGCCAAGGTGCTGAGCCTGAGTGTGTCCCCAGGGGCTCCTTCAATGAAAAGGTTAAAAACTGCGGTTGGGCCAGGGAATATTTTTTCAAAAAGCTGATAAAAATAACTTTTTGAAGGGGTGAAGAAGGACGGTTTGTGCTGGAGAGGCGTCACCCATAGGACCTGATGGCTCCAAGGGGCACAAGGACACAGGGCTGGAGCTGTGACTCATGACTTTTGGTGTTCCATCCTGGTGTCAGTATCACATTTCAAGGATTATATTTTATTCATAAAAATTGCTGTGCTCACAGCTGTGCCTGGCAGAGCTGCAGTGGCTGAGCTTGGGGCTGGCTATGCACTGCACAATTGGGGGGTCTCAGCTCTGTAACAACTGGGGGAAGTTAAATATAATCTGCAAAACTGGGTGAGAGTCCCCAGGTTCGCATCCATGACCTGGAACGTGGGTGCCTTCATGGCAGGCGGGTGCTGGGCCAGGGTTTACAGCACGTGGTGGGTGTTGTTGGTGACTGCATCCCAAATGAACCAGAGTGGAACATGTGAGGCTGTATTTTTAACTCCGAGGTCCTGGTGACATGGAAAACTGGGTGCCTGGCCCAGGTGCTGCACAGACTGATGGAAATTTTCCTACCACCCATCGCCACCCCGGCTGTGCTAACCCCAGGCAGTGCAACGTGTCAGCAAATGGTGCTTTGCCCCCAGTTTTAAGGCTGTACCCAGAACCCAGTAGAAACCATCCGCAATTCCACTGGTAAGTGTTTCCCCATGGGGCTGCAGGTGGGGAGCTGGCATGCTGAGATGGAAATGGGGATGGGGCAAACCCAACTTCCCCAGCTCAGAGCCTGGTTTAGCATCCCCAAGCAGGAAGAACATTTTCAACCCCTTGAGAGGGTGAAGACAGGATGAGCCCACAGTCCTCACCAGGTTTGATGCCTCCTCAGCACAGTGTTAGGTGGGACTAGGAATTCACCCATCAGTGCAGGCATCCCCACACATCTCTCTTGTCCTTGCCTTCATGAGGATGACCTGTGCCAGGTTGGGAGGTGGCACATGGTGACGTTACCCCTCCCACACTCCTACACCCACCCCACTGGCTCAGCTGAGACAAGCAGAGGCTAAGAACATCAACTGGGTTTTATTCCTCAAGTCTGACGAGTGAAAGCACAAATCCTCTTTGGAAATAAGGAAAAAAAAAAAAAACAAAACAACACCAAAACCCCAAACCAACGTTTAAAGCACGCAGACGGTTTCTCAGGATGGAGGCCACACCATCAAGCTCTGCTGCTGGACGTGTGTCCTTTGCAGAGATGTAGTTTTAAAAAAACCAAAACAACTCATGGCAGAGGAAAAGACACAGAGCTACGGGTTTCCATGTCAATTTTAAAGAAAAAAACAGGCCCTTTTTTTGTAATTGTAATAAATATCCCATCCGAGCTACTCGAAGCAAACAATAACCATAAGGAGGAACATCCTTTCTGCTTGGCCCCGTGGGCACAAAATCTCTACCGGCACCTCAGACCGCTACAAGCCCTTGGGGACAGTGGCCTGGCACCCGGTGCATGCCCCGGCTCTCGGCTGGGGGGGCGGGTGCTGCCATCCCTGCGAGCGGCACCCGTCACCCTTGCCGGAGGCTGTCAGGACGCCGCGCCGCAGGGGACGGGGGAGGGGGGGAAGGGGACAGGGGTGCCGGGGCGCGGGAGGGTCGCGGGTGGCTGCTCAGGTGCAGGTGGCCTCCTGGCTCTCGACGGGGATCTCGCTGCCGCTGCTGCCCTCGCCGTACTGCTGGTAGGGGGGGATCTGGGGCGCCTCGATGATCAGCAGCCCCTCCGGGGACAAAGAGGCGAACACCGTGATGGGATCCACCTCGTAGGGCAGCCTGCGGGGGGGCAGGAAACATGGGAGGGGTTAGGATGCCGCATCCCTGGTGGATCCCGACCCTCGGACCCCCAGGACGCCAGAACCAGCGATGCCGAGGCAGGAGCCCCGGCGCCCCAGAAAAGCCTCTGTTATTACCGGAGCGCCTGGGAATGTGCGGGGGATATTTAGAGCGGGCGCCTGGCCGGCCTGGCCCCCGTGGGAGCTCTGTTTAATCTCCCCGGCAGATGTGTTTGACGGGATGTCACTGCCGCTTGTGCTGCCGCGGAGCGGGAGTAAATCCCGGCCGTGCCGCAGCCCACGTCAGCCGCGAGCCTTGCCCGTAAAAGGAGCCCGAGCGCCGAGCAGGAGGGAGCGCGGTGCTCGCCCCAGCTTTCCCGTGGGAGTTCGGGATGCACAGGGCTCCTTGAGGGTGGAAAAGCGACGCTGAGCTGCTGCCAGCCCAGGAAACCCTTCCCATGCCCTGGGCTTTGATGCTTTTCCCTCTTAACCGTGCGAGCCCCGCGGGTGCGGTCTGCCCCCCACATCGGTCGGGGCTCGACGGCCTCCGGGCTCGCCTTCCCGGTTGTTGTTGCCAAAGTGAGCCACGGATGAGTCAACGCGATAGCGATCTCTCTGACATCATGGAGATGCAGGGATACGCAAGGGATGTGCTCGGGGTTGGCGATGGTGCCAGCCCGCCGTGCCCGGCTGCACCCCGGGGGACGGCTCCTCTTCGCACCCCTCCTGCTCCCCGCGTCCCGGCCGGCCCCAGACGCAGCCCCGGGCCCGCAGGAGAGTGACAGAGCGCCTCCAAAAAGGCCTCCTCCTCCTTTCCCTCCCTTTGGAAATCACTCTGTGTCCCGACCCAGCCAGGCACGTGCTGCAGAAGGGCAGATTTTGGGGTGAAAACAGTCCCTGCAAGTGAGAGCTGGGGTATGGGGACTGGCAAAGCGCAGCCAGGCCGACCGGTACCTACTGGATTTTCTTGGTGAAGTTCTTGGAGACGATCCCTCCTTCCACCTGTTGCTCCTCGTGTTTGCCTGCAGGGAAGGCCAACACCCCACATCAGCACCTTACCAGGAGATTATTTTTTCCCCAACAACCAACAACAACTACACCCAACAGGAAAGTTTCCCTAGCAGCTGTTTCCCTGCCCCAGCCTTCCTCTGGGGAGGGCTCAGGAAGCCCCTCAATGTGGGGAAGGAGATGCTGGACACAGCACAGCCATATTTCCAGTGGGAAACTGGGGTCTCGTGGTCTGCTGAGAGCTGGGGCTTAAGAAAATAAACAAATAATAAAACCTTTGTAGGTGGCAGTATCCTTCTCGGGCCCACTCCCCAGGATGGGCTCCTTTCCACCACTCTGTCAAGCTGGGAGTCCCTGTGCCTGGACCATCAACCAGAGGCTGCCTGGACCCCCGTGACCTGTGGGTTTCCCCCTGTGGTGCAGTGAGCTCCAAATAAACACCCAGAGCTGTGTTAAGTGGCAGCCCCCAGCCCTCCCTGGTGATCCCAGCCTGGAGGACCGTGGGACAATGGGGAATATCAGTGCCAGGCTGATGGGACACTGAGGGCAGTTGCGGGCACCCCAAATGTGCTGGACCCCACACCCACTGTTCCCTCCATTAACTGACTCTTCGGGAACATGTTTCTGGCCGACTCAGAGCCAGGCTACGCTGGGGGCTGTGGAGCAGCTGCTCCCTTCTTCACAGTCTCTCCCTAGACCCCTTTAAAGGGAATCTCCCTCCCTGCCGGCCTCACCCTAGCTATAATTAACCGACCAGAGCTGGGGCCCCTCTTGGCCGCTCGCTGCAGGGTGCCGCCAGACAGAGCAGAGAGCAGGGTGGCTTACACCGAAGGACACGTGTCCTTTCTCATTCTGGCAGCAAACCACCACAGCTTGTGAGCCAGATACCCCCCGACACCCAAACTGCCTCTGGAGATGCCCCAAAGCCCTGTTGCAGCCCTCCCCTGCTCCCGAGCACGGGGCTGCTGCCACTGCCTTAAAATAAAGCCGGTTTTGGCATTTTGCAGCAATTCCTTGAGCTGGCAGTGCCACCTCCCCGGTGCCTTGGCTCTCACCTGACACCTCGACGTAGCCGTCCTTGGTTTTGACCGTCAGCTCCTCGGGTTTGAAGCTGTGTACGTTGACACACACCTTCCAGGGCTCGCGGGGAAAGGGCGCAGGGCTGCGGCTCTCGGGGTACCCCCCGAAGTGGGTGCCGTAGGCGGGGGCCATGGGAGGGGTGCGGCCGAGACCGGCGCGCAGGGGACCCGGCCAGGTGGTGGTGAGCCGGGGCCGAGCCCAGTCGGGCCAGTCCGCCGTCAGATCCCCGGGGAAGGGCGACAAGCCGAAGTCATCGTCCAGCAGGCGCGAGGTCAGGCCGGGCTCCCGGAAAGGGTCGCGGAGGCTGCGCCTGCCGGGATAATGGCAGGAGAAGGGCATCTGGCTATCGGCCATGGCTTCCTTTGGAGGGGTCTGAGCTTGTCCCCCGGGGGCTCTCCAACGGAGCCTCAGCCTCTGTGTAGCCGCTCCTGGCTGCAAACTTCCCCCGGGAGCCTGTCCCGGAGGAGACGCATCCACCCCGGGTGGGACGTGGGTGCGCGAGGACGGGCCCTCCTTCCCGGCAGCAGGTGAAGGACGAGGAGAAAATCAATTCAGGCTGAATCACCCGGAGCTGGAAGAGCGCAGGAAGGACGGAGGGAGCTCTCTGGCCGCGAGAAAACGCTTCCTGTCTGGCTGCGATCCCAGGACTGGGGAGAGGAATATAAAACTTCTTGTCAGGAGAGGGGAAAAAAAAAAAAAAAAAAAAACAACGAAACCAAATATCCTGAGATTAAAAAGCTTCTCTCTCACTTCTCACTCTCCAGCACTTTATGTGCAACTTTCCCTGCTGCTCCCGGGTGAGGGCTGCAATAAATGCCTGAGCCTGGAGCCCAGAAACTTCTCTAACCTTCCAGCCGTTGCGCGAGTACTATTTATATGGATTTCAGAGGAGAGGGGTGTGTGTTTTGCAAGTCCTGCCCTGTCAGACGAGTATTTTGGAGAGGATGAAACAGCCGTGGAGAATTTGGGCAGTGGCAGCTGACCTCTCCTGTTGGCCCGAGGATCCCGGCTGCCACGGGGCCACGGTGCTTCGGCAGCTGCCCCAGCCCCTGCCACCCCCTCCTGTTGCTCTGCCCGCCCAAAATAGTCCCCAAGCTCACTCAGGGCTGGCTGCCTTCACCCCAGTGTCACCTGTTAAAAATACCGTGGTGGGGCTGACCAGGCTGCTCCCCTCACTGTAAAGCCACGTGTGCCCGTGCCACCGAGTACCACTGTACCGGGAAATGGGTCACTGACGGCACCCCCAGCGCAGCACGGGGAGGATGGTGGGATCCCAGGAGTGGGTGTTTGGGGCGTGCGGGACAGGGGACAGGATGACCCTCTTCAACACCGCTTCTTTTGGCCATGTTCACTAGTTGGGCCCGGAGAAACATCCCCTAACTGCAGGAAGGAGACGGACCCCGGAGAGCAGGCAGGACGCTCACGGCGCTGCTCAGCACCTGCCTCCTCCTCCTCCTCGCCCCACCGCATACCCCGGCCCTGCCGCAATCGCGGTACGGGCAGGGCGAGGCATTAATCACAGCCGCGGCCGGGCTAATTACAGGGCAGCGGCGGGAGCGGGCCGCGCGCTGTGGGAAGAGGCTCGGCAGCAGCACTGGAGGGGGAGTTCCCAGAGAGCATCCACCCGGGAGACACGGCCTCGAGCAGGGCCGCGGGCGGGGGTACGGCTAGCAGGGACGGGGTCCCCGTGGAGGGGATCCAGGCACGGGTCCGCTGGGGAGCGGGGTGTGCTGGAGGATGGGATGTGATCGGTGAGGGTCATGTTGGATACAGAACCATTTCCTCATGCTGCATCCGGGCTCTGCATCATACTCCTCTCCAGCATCTGCAATTTCTCTAATGGACTCTATGGAAGTAATTGCAGCAGGAAGACTTTAATGCAGCACAGGCTGCGCAGGGATCCAGCCGCTGATCACTCCATGGCATTAATCATGGCAGCATCACTGGGAGCAGGGAGGTGCCTCTCCCTGGCCAGGGCAGGGCTGCCCCCTGTGCATGGAGATGCCTTGGCATCACAGGGGTCTCGCTGGTGTCCGAAGGGATGCCTGGGGGTGCCTGGGGCGGTCCCAGGTGCCAGCTGAGTACTCCTGCTGCAGGGTGGCAGCTGCTATTGGAGGGACTGAGCATCCCGCTCCATTCCCTTGTTCTGCCCGGCTGCCTCTGCCTGGCTGGGGGCTCCTGGTGACCGTGCATGACAGTACAGGGACAGTGCTGGGGGTCACTGCCACACACAGCCTGAGCTCAGCTGGGCACCCCTCAGCTTGGCTGGGGAACAGGATGGCCCCAGCACCCAGCTCTGCACACACTTGGGCAAACACCAGCCACAGGGTAAGAAGGACAAGCCCCGAGGTTTCAGGTAGTCCCACGATCCTGCCGTGTTTCCAGGAGCCTCATACCATCCCCCATCCCACGTTTCCCACATGGCTTCAGGCCATCCTCCCTCCCCAGCCAGGAATTCTTCCTGTCGCCTTGTTCATCCCGCTTAGTCACACGTCCCCTCCTCCCACCTGCTCTCACCCTCTCTAGGCCATCTCAATTTAGCTCCTGTTGTCATTCCAGACCTCCCGGCTGCCTCCCAATGCCAAGCCACCCCTCAACATCAGCTCTGGGAAGCATGAAGTGCCCTTACAGCCCTCCTTCTCCTCCGAGCGACTTGGGGATGCTGCCCTGTGTCCCCACGATCCATCTGTGCCACGTCCAGACCTTTCCTGGGTGCCCATCTGGGCCCTACTGAGGAGCATGGGGACATGCTGCTTCTCTCCTGGGGGCTTCCAGGGTGCTGGAGAGTCCCCATTGCCCCCGGCTCCTGCCAAGGAGGTGATTGTGGCAGGCCCCTGTGGCATGGGAACTTTTGCGGGGCTTGGAGCAAGGGCTGTGGAGGAAGGGAAGGGCACAGCCCCAAGGAGAGCACTGGTGAGCCCAGCGTGACCTCCAGGGAGGGACGGATGCATTTCTGGCTTGGTCTCACAGTGCCCGAACAGGGTGGGGAGATCCAAAGGGCCTGGCAAAGGGCAGCAGGAGCCTAGCCCAGCAGGGAAAGGCGAGCTGCCAGAAATACTAGCCCACAACTTTTTTTGCTTCAGCCAGTGCCCTGAGGAGCCAGTCCTCAGCAGCTGGGAGTGGAGGCACATGCCCTTCCCCACAGAGCAGCTGAAACAGCCTGAAATATCCCACCGCACACACTTGTATCCAAAAGGAACATGATGCAAAGGAAATACTGTCCGAACCTTTATTGGAATCTTTTTCTAACCAGGCTAAGAACTCAAACACCCAGGAAGACTAAAGGATACAGAACACATGTGGATGGAGAGCAAGGGGAGCTTTACAATGAACTCAGACGAACAGATGCGCCGGTGTCATTTGGGGTGGAATCAGCCAACAGGCAGAGAACAGAGACATTGTTTCCCTCATGGCTTTTCTCACGTTTTGGCTTTTGTTCAAAATCTTCTTCTCATTTCCCAGGTTTCAAAGGTGGAGAGCTGCCCCGGGCTGGGGAGGGTATTGTTCCCTAGGCAATAGCCCAAAAGCTGGGATGCTTGACCATGACACTGTTGCTTTGGAGACCCTCCCAGTCATGTGCAAACTGCCAGGTAGCAGCAAAGTCATGAGAATTATTTATTCTCTGGTGAAGAGGTAATAAAACCCTACAGGACACTAAAGGGTAAACTTGAACCTGTCCCTTTCTCAAACCAATACCCCAACAGCCCCAAGGCTGAGCACCCAGCAGCTCCCAGACAGCTCTGTGGGAACAGCCCAGTGATGGGCACTCGCTGCTGACGCTGGAGCCATGTCCACACTCCACCAGTGCAGGCAGCTCTGCCCAAGGAGCAGAAACACCTCCCACTCGAGCGAGCAGAACAACGACGGCAGCCTTGGTGGAGCGACACCAGGGCAGGGTGCATCTCATGCTCTTCTCAAAGCTGGAGGAGGATGCCTGCAGCAAGCTCCACTCATGTTGGAGACAACAGGGGAGGCCTCCCCAGTCCTGCCCTGGCTACTGAGCTCACGTCAGGGGAAAGCTACCGGCTCTGGTACAAAGTCTGGGGAACGGGGAAAAGCAGGACATGGCACAAGGATCTCAGGATGGGGCAGGGTGGACATCCTTGCTTCCTGGAGGAGACCATGGCCTGTCACTTCAATCCTATCCCCTTCCTCATCACTGATGCAAAGGGTGACAAGTGTCCCGTCCCCCAGCAGTGGAAGATCAGAGAACTCCAGGGGTTTTTGGTGATGGCAGCCCTATGCCACGTGGCAGAGGAAGAGGAGCAGGGTTATTCCTCCACCAGAACTGTTGTGTAACCACTGAACTCCCTGTACCTTTCCAGGGGGATGTGATCTGTCAACAGAAGCTGGTTCAAGTACATGGGGAGTTTTCACCTGCCTTGTCCATCTCCATCATGAGGTTCCTCTCTAAATACTGCTGGTGAGATTCAAATGAGCCCAATTTGCCTTCCTCTCTCCGACATATCTGGCAGCATTCAAAGGCTCCTGCCTTCATGAACCCAACAGCATGACCCAAATAGCCTTTTTAAAAGTAATGCTCAATAAATAGAAGAAATAAATATTAAATAGAGGCCAAGTCCTCTCAGCCCGTTCAATATATGTACAATGCATAGCAAAATAACAGTGGTTGGCTGTTGCAGACAAGTTTGGTACAAATTCAGTCTCCAAAACAACAAAAACATTGCGAAAATTGCAGTCAACATAAAGCAAAACTCAGCCAAGTGCTGCAACCAATGCAGAAAGAACAGAACAGTGCTTTGAAGCATCCCTTATCTTTGCTTCCCAGCAAACCTGCAGAAATGGTGTTGGATTTTCTGGGGCTGGGAGAGGTGGGACAAGCCTCCCTTGGTGGGACAAACCCAGAACTAGGGCAGGTCCAGTGAATGAGGAGAGTTGATGGCTCTGGGGTCAAGGAGTGGGTGCTGTGACATGTGCTCTGCCAGGGAAAGGCTGCAGGGATGCTTGTGGGATGAATCAAAATTATGGGTGGGAAAGAACCTTTGAGTGTGAGACAGGGCTTCGAAAAAACAGCCAAGATATTATCCTGATTGTTGTGGCCAGCCCTGAACACCCTTGTGTGTCTGACCACAGCAGTGATTCACCAAAAAGATCGAGCTGCCTTTCCACCAGGTGAACCTGCTCATTGCAGAGAGCACCTGCAGCAATCTGAGATGTTGGATGCAGAGCAAAAATCCATAAAAGCAGTGAATGAGAGAAACAACATTAAAAAAACCCCAAAAAACCACTGGCAAAAGGCACAGAGACAGAAAAGCTCACAGGCTCCACGCAAACCCACAGAAATCCCGGTCATCCACTAACAGGGAGGGTGTACTAAAGCTTGTACTAAAAATATTAAATAAGTTAAAAAATAAATAACACTGAGGGAAACTCACACGTATATGCACACGTGCACACACACACACACAGACTTGGTCAGGTCCGTCAGCAGAGGCTGGATTTTGCAAGGACCTTCCGCAGGGATCACTTTCTCACCGTCTCATCTCTTTAGTTTTCCCATGGGTGGGTCACCGTGCAGGGATAAACACGGCAGGGGAGTCCTGGCGACGGCATCCTCCCAGGGAAAGCGGCGGTGGCTGTGCGGAGCAGCCAGGTTTCGGGCGGAGCTGGCGGCGGGGCCAAGGCAAACAGCGCGGGGCCAGCTGGCACCCGGCCGGCCACAGACCCTCGCCGTCACCTCCCACACGTCCTGGACCCGCTTCTATGGTCACATCCACCGCACTCCTGCACGAATCTAAGGAAAAACCCGCAATTTCAACATAAACCACGCAGCTCTGTCCCGCGTTCCTTTGTCCGTCCCGTGCTCTCCGCCCTGCTCCGGCGAGCGCAGAGGGACACAGTGGCAGCAGGAGTGACTGTCACTCCTCCGGCCACCTCACTGAGAGGGGCCAGAGCTGTAAACCTTTACACGAGGCCGGCAGCATGGATACATTTGAACAAACAAACAGATCCAAAGATAACTTAACGTTAGAAAAAAAAAATAGAATAAATAAATACTGGTCCATTCTGACATACAATTAAAAACAGAATAATAATAATATTAATAATGAAATAAATAAATAAATAAATTGAAGAGGTTTACTCCAATGCAAGTCTGCTTGGGAAACCCCAGGAGCGTTTAGCTGCCGCAGACTTTACAGGCAGAGGCAGTCCTTGATGTGGGGATTAGCTGGACAGGTGCAGGAGCTGCCGTCAGCCCCACATCTCCTGACCCACAGGGGCTGGATGCTGCTAACCCTGGCGTTGTGCTTCCATCATCTGTCCCCAGCCACAAGGACTCCAGTCAGTGTGAGTTTGGTATTTACACTAGCTGCACAAAGCCCCTCTTCTTTTCTTTCCTAGTTTTATATCTTCAGGCTTGCTGCTTCCTTGCTACAGCTCCACGTGTGCGTTAAGGGGTGCTAAGGGGCAGGAGGCTGCTCCTGGAGACACTGGTAGAGCTGGGTAGATCTGGGTTCCCATTGCTGCCTTTGGCTCTTCCCAGGGAGCAGAAGGATGGGGCATTTCAGCATCAAACTGGGAGAGACTCTTTGGGGAAGAAGCATGAGGTTTTCAGCCCTTTTGAGAGGGAGCTCACTGCAGAAGGTGGCCAAGGGGCTGCTGTTAGGGCCAGCACAGGAGGGAAGGCAGTGGCATCTTGTCTTTGATCCCTCAACCACAGCCCTGGAGCATTTGCCCAGCCCTACCAGGAATGCTTCTCTCTGCATCCTAGAAAGAGTTTTTCCAGAAGATGGACACGTCCCCACTAGGCCACCAACCATACCAGTGCCCAGCTCTCTGCCTCAGCCACCCTCATCCTCACATTGCCTGCAGAGTGCAAGGCAGGGGATGAGGCTCTGGGAAAAAGGCCATTGAAGGCACAGGACAAAGGGGACCAGCACTAGGAAGGGTACTGGGAAAGAGGCCCCTGAAGTAAAACTTCCCCTTGTACCACCCAGATGGAATTCCAGCCTGTGCTGCTGTACTTCCCAACAGATAACAGATTGATAGGCTTGCTGAGGTAATCATCCATTTCCACCACAGCCTTCCTCCACTTCCTGCTTTGTCCCTTTCCCAGCTGCCAGGGGCCTGTAGGTAACTCTTTAGATGGAGGGGCAGTGGGCGGTGGGTTGCATTCCTTTCTACCCCCTCTCCTCCCGCAGATGGTGGCTCCACTATGCCCTTTTCTGTAACACTTAAACAACATACCTCCTTGACTCATTAAGCCCAAACTCGTTAATAATCATGCGGGATGGAAGGGGAGGGGATGGAAAAAGGCAGGGAGGGAAGTCTTAAGCCCAAATTAGCGTCTCTAAGCACCCAGGTGTTGTAAGAGAAATAAACTCCTCAGCACCAGCTCAGCCTGTGCTGGGAGAAGCCTTTGTTACCCGGCAAAACACAGTAATTGCGCAGGCAGCTGGGCTGGCAGGGAGACAAAACCCCAGGGCCCAGGGCAGCCTGTGACTCCCTGGAAAAACAGGCAATTAGTGGGGGGCCCTTCCTGTCCCCCTGCACTCCTTCGGCCTCCCAGTAACAAACTGGGGCATAAGTGCATCCTGCTGCAGCCTTGCACTGCTGCTGTGTTGCTGATCCTGCCCCAGGGCAGCTAGAGGGGCTCAAGGAGGAATGATTTCCTGGAATCCTGCTTGAAATTACTGTGTGTTTTGAGGAAGGGGAGTTGGGGTCCCCTGGCTCTTGCAATGCCCTTTTAACCCTATGTGTTCTGACTGCACCCCACAACTGGGCTATCTCTGCATGTCCCTCTGGTCCTACCAGCAACACACTCCAAGGGCAACGCTTCCTGAAGAAAAACCTAAACCCAAATTGTTTGAGGCTTCCTTCGAGAAGGGAAGCCCATGGCCCCTGTCCCCCACATGTGGCCTGGCCCTTGGAGTACAGCACAGCACAGCACCACGTCCCCTCTGCCTTGCACTCCACCAGCCCTGGCTCTGATTCAGACCTCAGCAGGTTGTTTGCAAGCGAGTCAGTGCTGGGGAGATAAAACAACCCTGTGAAAGGTGCTGCTACCTGGTAGGAAAGGGCAGGAGAAAGAGCAAACAGCCTTTTTTTTCTCAGGAAGTACGTCAGGAGGGATTTCTAGCCTTCTGTTTACAGCAGGGACTGGCTGACTGGCAAAAAATAAATATTTTCTCTGCAGAGTGGGCAGCAGCTCTGGAGAGACGTGAAGGACCTGATATTTGCCTTGGTGGCAACAGCCATCCCCCCTATCAGCGAAGCTTTCCAGCAAACTCTTTCCTAACTGGGTCTGTCCCTCCAACAGAAGTTAAATTTGTTGGTTCCTGGTTTGTCAGAAGAGCAAGGAGCAGAATTCATTCCTTTGGACCTGCTGGTAGTGCTTTGGAGAGCAGTAGCAATGAGGAGATGGGAGCATCAGGGAGGATGGAGCAAGTCTGTCGTGACAGACTCTCTATAAAGCACCGACCCTTCTTCCAGCCTGGCCTGGGGAGTTGGGACTGATCCACCCACTCTGCTCTGGGGCGAAGGGGCTGCACCAGGCGCTCCAGGGCTCTTGCTCTGAACCGGGGAAGGGGACCCGGCAACGCCACCACATCAGTATCGGGGATGATTGCTATCGATGGCCAGTTAGGTGGGAAGGAAGTGGAGAATGCCAGGAATGTGGCAGTGACGCCAGCACCCGGTGTCAGCCAGCGGTGGCACTCCCTAACGACGCAGGCTGTCCGAGCTGGCTCCTGAGTCATAGCTCCTGCTCCTGCTGCGGCTGCTCCTGGGGCCTGAGCTCCGGCTGCGGCTCCTGCCCTCGGCGCTGCTGCTGCTCCAGCTCCGGCTCCGGCTCCTGCTCGTCCGGTAGCTGGAGTAGCTCCGGCTGCGACTCGGGGAGCGGCTAAAGCTGCTGTCCCAGGAAGAATAGCTGCTGGCGCTGCTGGAGGAGGAGGGGCTGGGGCGATAGTAGGGGATGGGGCGTTTGCGGGCACTGTGGGGACAGAGAGATGTGGGTTACCAGCAACACAAGGACAGATTTACTGCCAAAATCTCAAAAAAGCACTATTTACTCTGCGTAACACTCCCAAAAATGTGACTGTGTTTGCTTAAAAGAAAAAAGAGATCAGGTAGCCGACGGGCTTTGGGATTCAAACCACCCACCCCACAGCNCAGGGAGACCGGGCTCCTGGAGAAACCTCTTCTGGCAAGGGCTGGGACCCAAGGACAGCCCACATCCCTCCGGAAACAGCCAGCTGAGCCTGTCTCCAAAGGATAGGACAGCATCCCCTTGCCTTGTGATGCGCCGAGCTTCAAGGTGGCTGGGAGAGTCTCTCCGGCGTTTCCTCAGGGGGGAATAGGAGCGGCGCCGCCGCTGCTGCTCGCGGTCCCGGTGCGACTCCTTCTCACTGGAGCTGTACTTGTGCTCCCGCTCGCGGTCCCTGGGGACGGCACAGCACGGGACCTGTCACTGCACAGGAACTATCGCCGCATAGGGACTGTCACTCACTGCATGGGAACTGTCACTCACTGCATGGGAACTGTCACCACACAGGACCTGTCGCAGCATGAGAACTGTCACTGCATGGGAACTGTCACTCACTGCACGGGAACTGTCACTGCATGGGGACTGTCACT
>VZRF01009391.1:67117-178003 GCA_013396875.1 Vireo altiloquus
GTCACTGCATGGGGACTGTCACTCACTGCACAGGAACTGCCACTGCATGGGAATTGTCACTACATGGGAACTGTCACTGCATGGGAACAGTCACTGCATGGAAACTGTCACTCACTGCATGGGAACTGTCACTGCACGGGAACTGTCACTGCATGGAAACTGTCACTGCATGGAAACTGTCACTCACTGCATGGGAACTGTCACTGCATGGGTTCTGTCACCACACGGGAACTGTCACCGCACGGGAACTGTCACTGCATGGGAAATGTCACCGCACGAGACTGTCACTCACTGCACGGGAACTGTCACTGCATGGGAACTGTCACCACAGGGGCTTTGTGGGGTGGGTCAGGGATGGGGAGGCAATGACCTATGAAGGCAGAGATGAGCAGAGGATGCTCAGCTCCAAAAGGGACAACTCTAAGCATTCTGCTGGCATCACCCCTGAGCCCTCACATAGCTGGACAAATAGTCTGGACAGATGGACACCATTAATGGCATCCAGGGGTTCCAATGGTGTCTTCCATTGCCTTTGCACTTCCAAGCTAAGATGGCTTCCAGGGACCTGTGCCTGTGGGGGCAGTCTGTATTTAGCTCTTGCTGGCCATGCTGCTGGAGCTGGCAGGAACAGCCTTGCAAGCAGGCCCCATGTGAGCCAAGGGCCTGGTAGCCCTGCAGGGCTCTACATGCCTCATCATAAGGAGTGCCAGGGTTGCTATGGTTTGCTCTTTTGTTGAATTCCCATACACATCAGCACAGGCCCTTCTGTGCAGTGTGGCGGACTTCACACACTGCTCCATGCCATCTGCAAAGTAACACGTTACAGGTCAAGGGCCTGCCTGATCCCTGCATGCAGGAAATGTTCTCCTTACCAGCACAGGAATTGTCAAAGCCTGCAAGAATCAGCTCTGGGAATGTAAGATTTTGAGGCTGGAAAATGTTCACAGCAGCAGAGATGCTACCAGGAAAACCTGCCAAAGGCATCTCTAGGGTTGAGCTGTGAGACTGTTTTCTGTGGTGCATGAAGGGAGTAGAGGTGCCTGGACTGCGCTTCCCTCTGCAAGGCTGTGAGTGCCAGCCTGGGTGTACCTGACATCTGCCCTCATAGCAGGGGCACTTTCCAGGGTCTGACAACTTTTTGTCAGAGCTGTCAGACTCTAAAAAGTAGAGTGTCTCTCCTTGCTGCAATCAGATCCCTCTCCGACAGGAGCTGCAGCCCTGTTGCAGGGGCTGCTGGCTGCATAGGCATTGAAAGCCATGGGCAGACCCAGCTGGAGCCAAGGGATCTGCCCACCACTCACATCAGCATGACAGTGACAGGGGCAGGGGGGAAGTGTGAGGCAGCAGATCCCACATGAGTGGACAGCTGTACCTGCTATGGCTGTAGCGGATGTAACTGGGGCTCCGGCGAGGCCTTGAACTCCTACTCCCAGGACTTCTTTTGCAGGATTTGGAGGAATAGCTGGGGGAACGTGAGAAAGACCTGGAGACAGGAAAGAAACATAAAAGAGTTAAAGATGCTGTATCAGACTTCTCCAAATCATGAGGGGGAAGAATGTCCCATTCTCCAGGGTCTCAGCCCAGCTTGGCATGTCCAGTTCACCCCAAGACTCGTGGATCCCTATGCACCCCCAAACTCTTACACCTCCCCTTGCAAGGAGCTGGCAAGAGCTAGACATTGCCCAGGGTCACAGAGACAGCCGTTTCAGCTGGCCTTACCTCTTTCCCGAGGAGCAGGACCTGCTTCGGGAGTACCTGGGAGAGGCCTTGTGGTGTGAGGAGCGGGAACGGCTGGAGCCAGGGGAGGATCTGCCGGTGCTGGTGTAGGACTCGCTGCGGGAGCCAGGCCTGAGTGGGGAGCTGTGGGCTGGGGATGGGAGGAAGTTTCGCTTCTTCTCCTCTGAAGAACTGAGACATGAGGACAGGCACGCTCTGTGAACATATATTTGGATACTTTTTAAAGCTGTGGCTGAACTGGGACTGGTCCCTGGCTGAGGGGAGCACCACATTCCAGCAAAGAAATATTCCCATCCTTCCATTCCCTAACTGGAGGTAAAAAAGACTTCTCAGCTCCCCAGGCTGCTCTTGCAGGAGACCCCATGTGTGTGGGTCAGAGTCCAAGAGCTCACCCTCTGGGCTCTGCCAGGGAGAAGAGGTGTGGAAGAGCTCTCAGGTGGCACAAGCAGCAGCTCATCTGTTCCATGCCCAACACACCAGAGGTGGCTGGCTGGCAGAGCCTGGGTCAGGCCAGGGAGCAGTGCTGGTCCTGGGCAGGGAGCGAAGTAAGAAGTCCTGGAGTAAGGGAAAGGCAGAGAATGGCAGGGCAAGGGCTGTGCTCCAGCCTGGCTGTGGAGCAGCATGAGTGGGCACTGAGCAGGCATGTCCTGTTGCCTTTGGACAGCGCTGCATGAATTCCTCCTCTTCCAGAAGTGCTCTGGGAATGAACTGGGGTCAGAGCCCAGCAGCCAGGCAGCCTCCCAGCAGCCAGGGCCAGCTGCAATCCCAGGTCCACCCATGTGAAGGCAGAGTTATCCCACTGGAGTCACCATGTGAAAAGTACATACAGACCTAAAATTTTACCCTCTGGCTGAAAAAATGAGGCTTGTTCTTACTAACACCCATTCCTCTGGCTCCCTCCTGTCACATTCAGTGCTCCAAACCATGTCCTGGCTCTAACTTTCAGCCTTTAGGACCCAAGGGCCTGAGCTGGAAGAGCTCCCTACAACCACTGCCTGAGTACAGCCCTGGGTACCAGCCACCATGCTTCAGTGCCCTCATTTGCAACATCCCCTGGAAAACCCCTGGGAATGGGAGGCGGTGATGGAGGCTGGCAGCTACTCCCCTCTCTTGAAAATGCCCTGTGGCCCCAGTGCAGGGCTGCTGCTATGTTATCCTGAGCCAGCCAAGTACTTGCCCCTCCCTGTGCTCCCCACTGGCAGGAGATGCTATCTTGCCACCCTGGACCTGTGCTGGATGAGCTGTGAAGGGGAAGGGACATGCTGGATTTGGCTCATTGGAGAGGTGAAAGAACAGCCCATAATAATCTTAGTGAAAACAAGCCCCGCTTCCCTTCCCCACAGTAGGCAGAGGGGGAGAATTAGCATGGCAACCCCCAGATGCCCCTTTCAGATTGTGCCCAGAAGGGCCAGAAACTTTTTTTTCACATGGCTACGCCCAGCTGAGCAGGGATGTGCTGTGGACACAGCCTGACCCAGGCCCAAACCCTGCATCAGCCACAGTAATGCCAAAGCACTGACACGATCAATGTCCAGGCATGTGATGGCTGGGTTTTATCTTCCTTCTCAGGCTACAGTACTGGTCCTTGCTGGGTTCTGGACTCCAGACTGGCAAGACCGTGGGTCTGATTGGTACCTGCCTGCCTCCAGAGCACAGGAAGCTCCCTGCCAGCTCACCACGGCAACTGGCCAGCGGGCAGGAGACAAAGAGCAACAATGTACCAGGTATCGGACTGCCTGCAGCGGCTACTGGTAATCACTGACCTTCGGTCTTGTCCCTGGGCATCTGGAGACAGATTTTCCAAAGCTGTTCCCTTGGTCTGGGAAAAGCAACTGGTGAAGGAATTTCCTGAATCAGAGCTGTTATCGCTGTTGGCCAGTTTGGGCTTCCTGGACGAGAAGGCATGGCCAAAGCCATCATGGACTAGACTTCTTTTCTCCTGGCTGTCCTTTGACCTGGATGAGCTCGTTTGAGTGGAGGGAGGGGAGGAAGTATCGTTTCCTGAGTCATATTCATGATACTCTCCATTCTGGCTGTCTAGGTTGCCAGGCGGGCTGTCTGTTTTGGTAAAGAGGTCAGCAGAAGACCCTGACTGAGAGATCTGAAAGCAAAAAAGCCATTTGGCATTGTTTGAATGGTTTTTTGGGGGGGTTGTTTTTGGTTTTAGTTTGCTTTTTTTTTTTTTCAAATAAACCCAGAAATTTTACCATCATGATGCATTGAAACAAAAGGAAAGGAAAGAAAAGAAACAAAGTAAGAAAGAAAGAAAAAAAAAAAAGAAAAGAGAAGAAAACAAAAGCACATATCCCTAAAAGAAATCCACAGTAAGAAGAAACTTATTTTCCCCCTGCTATAATAACGGGAAGATTTAGAGATCATGCAAAGAGTATCAGCATGCGGTTCATGTTAAACAAAAGAGTTCAACAAAGTAAGTGGGCAACCAAAGAATTTAAATAAATAACTAACTAAATTAAAAAAATGTAACAGAGGACAAAACCCTTATTTAACCTTAAAGAGGGAAGGAAAAGAAAAGGGGTTATATACATATTAAAAAACCTACATAATCCTTGCAAAGAAAAGAAAAATGAAACAAAAACTTAGATGAGTGAATTTTTTAAAGCTTCCTTAATAAAAAGGCTGAACAAATGTCACTAAAATAAGCAAGAAAAAACCAAATCAAATCAAATCAAGGGCTTCTGTACAAAGCAAAAACTGGCAAATAAACAAGTTTATCACTTTGAAATTAAAAAAAAAATTTAAAAAAAAGAAAAAAGAGGGTGAGGGAAAAAAGAAAAATCCCTTTGGAAATAAAAGGTATACACATACTTCTTTGTGTGCTTTTTACCCCCTGAAGAAGATATAGCTAATGCGCTCAAGTGACCTCTAATAAATTCCCTGGTGTCTTGCGGATAGCATCCACTTACCCATCAAGAACTCCTCCTTTAGTAGGTAAGGTGTAAGAAAAAAGGAAGAGCGGGCAACATAAGTCCATCATTAGAGTCTCAAATTACATGAAAAAAACATAAACCCTCTCTTCAATCCACACTGCCAACTGTTTGCTGCCTCCTGTATGCAAATGTCATGACTGCTTTTTGTCTGCTCGTTTGTCTCCCTTATTATTCATTTTTGTTTCCTTCTGCTTTAAATTAGTCTGTCCAGCCCATTCCTGGAGGCTGATGGCTTGTGCTGAAAAGTCACAGCTTGCACTAAATCCCCTTGGGTTGTATGGAAACGACAAAGGGAACTCGAGTGAGGGAAGAAGCAAAAGAATAGAGGAGGAAAAGTATCCCCACGCTGTGTAACAGAGACCTGTGGGGAGGGGGATGGCAGCCCTGCTCCTGCCAGCCTCTGCAAGGGGGTCCAGCCACACCCTGGCTGGGTTGCTGAGCACAACAGGGCAAGCAAGGACCTCAAACTCACATAGGCTGACCTGGGCAGGGCTATTTTCTGGGACCTTGAGCACCACCAAGGGGATTTACACCATTTCAGTATTTCAGAGTTCAGTTTTAACTCCACTGGCATTTACCTGAGCCAGCTCAGGAATGTGCCAGCACTGGGAGTGAGGTTATATTAGTGCTAACATCTGCCCTTGCAATGGGGTGAGAATTAGGGCCACATGCACATCTGCACTATCATGTGGCTTCCTCCTCTTTCCCTCAGAGCCTCTGCTCTCCTCAAACCCACCATGAGGTTTGGTCCAGGGTTTTTAGTGTCTGGACACACAGGTTTGGCTCCCCTCACTCAGGGTAGTCCTCCAAACGTGTTTGCAGCAAGCCGTGCTCCCTCAAACACATGCATGTGCCCTCATGCCACGCTCTGGGGCACACAATGCCCCCATCTATGCCATGCTCTCCACATTGGGGACCTGGGCCATGCCCTCACCAATCTGGAGCCTTCTGAGCCAAAAAACCACATTGCAATGTTGGTGCTATCTCAGGCAGCAGAGACCTGGATCAGCTGTCACACAGCCGGCACAGGGCCAGTCCCTTTGGAAAGCTTAGCTCTGGGATTGGCTCTGAGGATTTTTCATCCTCAGAGAGGCTACAGACTTAGTAGCTCTCATGACTCAGTCTGTGTCATGTTTCACATGGATCTCCTTCATCCTATCAGATGATGCCTCCATATCCATGCTCCTGCCTGTGGCATTCAATCTGTGTCCCCATGGAGAGCTGCTCTCGACCCAGTTCAAGGGGCTAACTGGGACAGGGACAGCTGACTTGGACACAGGTGCTGAACCAGCAGTGACTGAAACCTGAGCAGAGCTACCAGCACCCACTGCAGCTGTCAGCACAGTCTGCAGAAGGATGACTGCCCATGACACTCCGGTGCTCTGAAAACACCTGGAGATGGAGGATCTCCAAGTACTTTCTGCATTGCCAGGGAGAGAAGCATTACTGCTTCTGGAATAAGGGACTGGTTCGTCCCAGCAAATCCATAATGGAGTTCCCCATCTCCACCCCACACTAACTCCTAAGTGATGCTCAGTCTCAGCTCAGAGGAATCAGAAGAGCCAGAAGCAGCCATGGGAAATGAAGTGATCCTTCTTCATTAGCCAACTTGCACCTTCAATGCAGAAGCCCTGGACACAGCAGAAACGTCTCCCAAATGTTCCCAACTAGGAATGAGTGGAGACACACATTGCAAGTCCTCATTTCAGCATCTGGTACTGCTCCTTGCTTCTTCTCAGCTCTAGCAATTCTCTACCAGTCCTTACTTACGCCAGCAGAAACTGGAATGTCACAGGAGCCTAGGGGAGCCAAATAGTCAGCTCTGCTTTTCACCAGTTCTTTCTGAAACCCTGATGCCACATCCAGAGCCCCAAGAGATCTGACCTCTGTGCTGTGGACCACTACACTTGCCCCAGCCACATTCCAGAAGATACAGGCTTGCAGTTTCAAATATGGTACTAGATATTTTTATTAAAAGATGGGTTTTGGTTTGCATTCGAGCTGAATCCTAACCCAGAGACAACCAGCTTTTCACTTACAGGCATAAAAGCACCATGTGAGGTACTCCCTGGCTGGAGGGGTAGGATAAGCATGGAGTGAGCAAAGGGGTGCTCCAAGGGACACTGATCCCAGCACCACACACAGAAATACCTTCCTTATGTTCCTTCCCAGTTTAAACTGAAAGGCTGTTATTTCTGCCAAGAAATACAGCAGTTTCTTGGCATTTCTAAACCAGCTTTTCAGACTGACTCCAGGACCTGGCATACTTGCTTCTGCTCTGCCTTGGCTGACATCTACCTTCAAAGCAGCAACTGTTGTCAGCACATCACAAAATCTGTCAAATGACCGGGAGGATCAACAAGCCTCTCTTGTAGTTCAACATCTGTGGCAGCAGTGCCTGGGAAGAGGCAGCGTGGATATCAGTGAAATATGAAGCTGACAGTCTGGGTGAGGGCTGGAGGATCTGGATGGGGTGACACAGCAGCTTCTCAGCCCCACCACTCTGGGGCCCCAGGCTGTAGTCAGTAGCTTCCTGCAGGCTCTGGGGGAGGTTCTGTCTGGCAGCAAGAGCCAGGACAAGCCTCGGGGTGCTCAACTTGCCTGTCTGCTCAGACCAATTCCCCATATTCCCTACTGCATGACCTTGACTTTGCTTGTGGTCCCGTTCCACTGTTTCTGAAAGTCATGGCAGCCACCCAGGATGGAAACAGAGTACCACATCTAAAAACACTGCACAGAGCTCAATTGAATCACACCATTCTGAGTGATTCTGAATTCTAATGGCTTTTTACTTTTCTAAGGTGGCTTAAAAGAGCCTGTTCTTTCACAAATCTAATTCTCTCTATGTGAACATTTGGATTTTGCCCCACACACAACCCCTAATAAGTAATTAAATAAACTCAGTGAACTGCGCTTCATCCAGCTTTCAGCAGGGAACCTACTGCTGCCCTCAAGGGAACCCAGGATATGTATTTATTGGATTTTTTGTTTCAAATCATTATTTAATCAAGATGGGGGGGAGGAGCAGAAATGAGGCCCTCACTTATATTTCAGACAGTAATTCCAAGTACAGTCCCAGACCAAGAGGCAGCATGGTCTAATATGTTACAAAAATACAATCACTGCTCATCTTCCAGTTAAACTGAACAGCTCCATTTTCTGTGCCACAAACAGCCCTGAGGCAAGAGACGACAATGCATTGTCTCAGCCATACAGGGACAGCAGCGTGGCACAGCCTCACTCAGAGCTGCAGGACTTCTTTCAGGGGTCTTTTTTCTCTTGTTTTGCAACTCACTTCAAAGTGGGGTTAATTTCTCTTTCAGAGGGGAATAATGTCTGTCTTTCTCTCTTTTCCTAGGCATTGTGCTAATGAAAGGAATAAAACACTTGTGTTGGTGACCCTGGCGAGCCCTGCTCTCGGCAAGGGCCCAGCTGACATCTGCCAGAGCTGCTGGCACAGGGACAGCACCTGCTGGGGGCTGCTGGGGATGGGCTCTGGGGCACCTCCACCTGCCAGAGCTCGGAGGAAATGGGTTCACCTCTGCTGATAACCCACCCCAGCTGAAAAGCCAACTTCTGATTGAGTACAAAAAGCAGGAGTTCTGTAGGAATTCAGTACAACCCCTTTTTGCACAATTATGAGTCCCTGACTTGAGGAACATTGAGTGAGAAAACACCCTTTCTTTTTGTTGGTTGGGGAGTTCAGGGTGAGGCTTTCTCCACCACAGGGGCTAAGCTGAGCAGGGAGGCAATGACACAGCTGTCCAGAGCAGGGAGGCAATGACACAGCTGTCCCTGAAAGCTGCGAGCTTGGGCTGTTTGGGGCTGGATGGCTACACTGCTGAGCAGCCTCGCTCATCAAATACATTGCTGGGGGTAAACTCCAGGGAATGCCAAGCAAAGGTTTGTTCCTTTTCAAGGATCTTTTCAGCCTGCTGCGGTACAGGCATTGTATCCTCACCTCAGCTTGAGCCAGGCTGGCACTACTTTGGAGCAAGGGTTTGTCTTCCACCACCTCCTTTGGTACCTGTACACAGCCCAGCCCTCCAGTGGATACAGGCATCGATCCTTTCCCCCAGCTGCTGCTCCCAGCACCGAGCTGTGGATTTGTCAGACAATAAGCAGGGGTAACCTCAGTCCCCCGGCTGGGAGGGGAGAACAGGAAAAGAAAAAAGAAAACAAATTCCATATTTTCAGAAGGTTTTGCCTTTCTGCTCTTGAAGGACCCTGTTTGCTGTAAAAACATGCTGCCTAGCACTTGAAAGAATTTTTTTTCCTATGTAAGCCAAAATCCAGGCTAGAAAACGGCAGCAGCAAGCCAATATGCAGGTCTGCCATAAGGTTTCCTGAGCCCTCCAGCACATGCTGTCCCAGTCCCTGCACAGCATTTCCCCATTCTACCGTCCTGCAGACAGGAGCATAAAGACAAACAGCATCATTTGGACCAGCTGTACCCCACTGAGCTTCATTGGAAATCTGGCTCAAGCCTGTGATAATTTGTGGCATCACAAATGAGTTACAGTGAAAGCAAAGGAGCTGGCAAGGAAAGTGTATGCATGGTGCAGTTATCTTCATCAGGAACAACAAAGGCAATTAAATCTGTGCCCTGCAGGTATTTATATTGCACTGCTAAAGGAAAGCACAGTGGCACAGTCATCCATCTGTGTCGGTGTGGAATAAAGTGTCTGCAGCTGAGCAGGGGTATTCTGTACAGAAATAAATGCTGCACATCACCCACAGCTTCTCTCTGCCTGCTGAGGCACAGGCCCACAGTCCTGCTCTCCATAGGTGGCTATTGCAGCTGCATGGGATTAAAGGAAAATGAGAGGGAGAAGCTTGGAAATTCACTGCCAAAAAGAAAAGTAGCAGGGAACTTTAAGGTGTTTCTGCATGTCTACATGCATGCACGGATGCATCAGCTTTTGCATAAAGAGGGGAAGAAGTAGCAAGGTAGGGGCACAGGCAGGGCATTGTTTTGTGTGCTTTATCCTCCAGCAGTTCCAGGTAGACCTGGTTAGAAATTGTGGCTGTTTCATTACAGATGAATGAAGACAAATAGGGTGGGGAAGATAGCAGAATTTACCACAAAGCACTTCAAATTTTCAGAAGAAAGCATTATCTCATGGAAGTTTGTGAATTGTCTTTCTAGATGTTTCCCTGTATCTCCGTGTATTTTTCCCTGATCCTCCTTGGACACTCCCTTTCCTTTGGAGATATGAGTGCATCCCCCCAGGTAAGGACAGTTTGGAAGCCCAGACCAGATGGAAGGATAGAGAGTGTAACATACCAACTTTCATAAAGGACTGAAACATGGCATTTTTTAATCCTAATTCTGATTTTTTTCACAAAATCTTTTCTTTTTCAGCTTTTTTTTTTTTTTTTTTTTTAATATGTGACCAACATTCTGCAAGAGCCCACTTTCATTTCAGGCTGCTCTCAAAGTCTGACAGAACTAAGCTTATTCATAGAGCAACCATTTAACTCATGAAAAGAAAAGGCATCAAAGGGTTGTGTATAGTCATTAATAAATGAGACTAAAGGTTCCCATTCCATTTTTCCCTTGCCAGTTTGGAGTACATGACATTTAATGACCTTATTCAACAAAATTTCAGGGGCAGCTCTTAACCAGGGGCTTCAATTTGAACAAGTGCTTAAATGTGCTCTTGAATGGTGTCCCAAGAGAATGTTCTTCTTTTGGAGACAGGACAGTAGTGGGTTTCATCAGTCATTTTGTCTTTTAGTCTTTAAAATATGTGCCTAAGTTATTAACCCTTACTAGAAAGAACTCAGGAGTATCCTGATGACTTTTACTTTCCATCCACCCGCTGCATCTGGAACTGTCAAGCTCTTTTCTTCCCTTCCCTGCAGCTTGTGGACTCATTTACCTCGACTGAAGCAAATGGAAAAGGGAGAGCAGGATGCTTGAGTTTAGCTCATTTTAAAGCCTTTAAAATTTTAAATTAGAGTTTACTCTTTCTCAGGAAACAGAACGGCTGGCAGTTGGCCTCACAGGGCTTTGGGAGCCTGGCTTCCGATAGAGGGAACCTAGCATTAATTAAAAACTAGGCTTAGACTCAAAAGCATTTATGAAAAATATGCCACTTGAACCAAACAACACCCTGGTGACATGATGCAGTCTGTGGCTGGTTGTTTTTTGGGGAGGAGCTCTGAACTCAGCAACACCCCCAGCTCATGACAGCAAGCTTCATACCTTGTTTTTCTTCCTTTGCGTGTGCGTGCACACATCAGCGTGTGGTGTGAGGTTCTGCTCTCCACGCTGCCTTATAAGGCTTTACAAGCACTGACTCATATGGTCCCACACACTCTATAACGAGAGCAAATATGCATATCTATAATGCTGAGAGACAGCTTGTGCCTGTCTGTACCCACGTACAGTCCCTGGGTATTTTGATCGGCACGCTGTCTGTGTGGGTGAGGGGGTAGATTCTCTCCTATCTGATGCAGCTCTTGCGTGCGGCCGAGCTATTTCCAACTGATAACTGGGCCTGAAGGAGAGAACGACTTCGGGGCTTGGAGGACTCCATACTCAAAACACCTCTAGCATTACACATCCACGCCTGTGACTGTCGGATTTGGCACTACCTCCAGTCCTGTGTAGCAATTTATCTCTCCAGAGTCCCTATCTGATACCAACACCACCGTCAGGGCATCACACCTCTGCTTTGCTGTTGCCAGGAACAAAGGGGAAACATGCCACAGAAAAGGAAGACTGATATCAATCTCTATCTAATATTTCTCTCCATCTCTTCCTCCCTCAATTCATGTATTATATCATCTCTTTCCATGTATGTGGAAAAACATCCCAAGGCACTGAGCCTGATTTTACCCTCAGCTGCACATGCAGTTCCCATTAGCATCAATGAGGGCTGCTCATAAGTTCCAAATTTGGCCCCTGGGCTTGTCAGTCCAGAGCAACAGTGATCCTAGAAGGATCCTGATAGTCAGAAAACATCCCATGCCAATAATCACCAGCTCAATAAATGTAAATGTTCTTTTTGTATATGTTTGATACCCTTTTTCAGCCTGAAGAACTAAACCTTTGGATGTAAAGACCAGTGAATTAAGTTCACATCCAGCTGAGCAAAAACTGCATAACAAACACTTCCCTTTAAAATATTGTTGCTGGAGGACACTTTTTTTTTTTGCTAAATGTCCTCAATTCATTATTCATAGGCTAAAGACTTTGCAAGATTTTCCCTCTCCAGCCCCATCCTTAGTGTGAAAGTGCTGAAGGAGGGAATGACTTTACATACATTGGAAAACAGCACCATGAATTAATAATAAAGTTTAACCAAGTTCATCTAACATCACTATAATTGAGTTATAAAAATTTCATATCAGAATTCTTGCCCAGATTCCTCTGGCTAGTTCAAGCAAAGAAGGACAGTGTGTAATACTTACGACTTCCTTAGAAGACAGGAAGCTGTAGAGTGGGAGGGTTTGGCTGGGTTTTTGACTGGCCTGACCCTCTGCAGAGGAGCTTCTCTTTGCCGTGATCTTTGAGTGGTGCCAGGAGTGTCTTCGCCGTGTTTTACGCCCTTCCTCCCGAGACCTGGCTCTGTGCCTCCAGGAGACAGGAACAGCCAAAATGTTATTCCTTAGTATTGCAGTAGTGCCTGTTACCAGCTCCATACAAACCCCTGGCAGCTCTGAGCCAGGACACTGTGTATGGGACAGTGTTCTTCCACATGACTGCTCTGTGGAGTTATGATGGAGAGAAAAGGGATATTTTGCTTTTCTACTTTAAAAGAAAAATAATAATTTTGCATCCAGGCTTTGGACCTTAACCTCAAATTTCAGCTCCAATGCATGATTTTATGGTGGCTCAAGACGAACCATTACCTTCATGCACCCTAAAATGTTCCTATGGTGATACACCTCCAAGAGAAAACACACTCTGCTCTTGCATGAGTGCCCCTCCAATTATTGATTGCATTCCTCCCCGCACTGATCCTCAGGTTTTCATAAGAAAATTCCCAGTGCTTAGGAGGAGTGAAGTAGGAGAGTGGGGGTGGGTTGTTCAAGTGCTTTGAGAGAACATGAAACATGAACTCATTATGTGTATAAATCACTTGCTATTGCAGCAATGCCGGGTCTAGCACCAGCATCCACTTAGCCAGCCCCAGGATGCATCTGTCATCCAGAGGAGAGATTTTAATAAGGTCAAAGACAATGGCTATAGATTGCCATAGGCAAATAGATTTCCATTGCTAAGACCATGTTTAAGGGTTTCCTGGGACATCAGCAGTACAAAGCCCTTGGGCTGGGGAAGGGACACTAGATTGGAATCAGCTGTCATGGGCTGATCATCAGCAATGGGGATTAGAAGTGACTGTCAGACCAAAAGCTGCAGCCACTGCTTCTGGAGGCTAAACTCTTCCATGGCTGAGACCACAAACAGCTCAGCCCCCAGAAAGTGACATCGCTGCTACCAGAATGGGAAGTGGCTGCACAAAGAGCCTGGGGGTCACACAGGCTGTGGCAACCACATCCTTGAGCCCACCAGGAAGTGTTGAGGCGCTGATCTGGGGAGCGGTGACGTTACCTGCTCCGGCAGCTGGGGGAGTGGGAGTCAGAGCTCTCCGAGCGAGAGTGGCAGCGGCGATGCCGATGGGATTTCCGGGTGCGCCCACGAGAGCTTTAAGAAAAGAAAGGAAAACCAGCATTAGGTTAGCAGGTGGGGGAATGCAAGAGCCTGCAGCTGGAGGCTGAAGTCAAAAATGTTCAAAGCAGAAGGGAGGTATGCATTTTAAACCTAAGAGATTGGTGTACGAAACACTTCACAGAACATCAAGGCATGAGAAATTCTCTGTCCCTTCATCGGTGCAATGACATCTTCCCGAAATCTCTGCTAGCATTTTACACACAAGCTATTAGGTTGGCTCTGTAGCCTGCTGGGGGAAGATTTGCGGACAAGCATGTAGGAGTGCAGCAGCCAGCACCCATCCATTCAAGACTTTAAAGAGCCATGTGCTTGCCTTTCATCCTGCAGCCTACTGTATAACAGCCAGGCAACTGCCCAAGACCTTCCTGTTGCTGAGCCTTGGAGGAAACACCATCTCTCTGGGCAGCCCATCACATACCTCCAGCCCTCTCCGTAGTGCTGGCTCCTTGTTAGAGAGCAAGTACACAAGTACAAACTCCAGGTGATACAGTACACTCAGTAGCAGCCAACCTTCCCCGCGTGCCTCTCCAGGTGGGAGCACTTAGCCAGTCCTGTGGGCAGCTCTCATGGTTGCTACACAAAGTACAGCTTCCCTAAGTACAGCCTGCTTTGTGCATGCTTCCTGCTTGAGAGACAGAACCATTTCCCTGGCTTCTGACAGGTGCCCAGTCACCAGTGCTGCCTTTTCTGACAGGGCCTGAGGACAGTCCCCAGCAAACTCTGTGTAGGAGACAGAGGTCCAGTGCCCTGCTGCACTTCCCTTTGCACCACCAGGCTGTTTCCCATGGATTACCTGGCCCCGTTACTTAAAGGCTGTTGTTGCCCATGCCAACAGCTGAAGTCCTGGATGCAGAGAGCAGGGTGACATGGATGGCAGGCTAGCTGCCACATTCTGTGCCCCTCCCCTCCCATCTTTGTTCACCACAGCAGTTATTTTAGATCTGTCAGCATTTCCATCTGCTCAGGCTGGCATGGCTATGCTAGCAGGCAAAGCTAGCTGTGGGTGAGCTGGTGAGAAAGCCTGGCTTCATGGCCACACTACACAGTCACTGACAGCACAAATACAACCTGCTTGGAAACCATTTAGCAACTTGCTGGTATAAAACCCAGCAAATATCTGCTTGAGAACAGCTTCTCCTTTAAGACAAAAGGGCAGCCTCCAGGGCAATTCCTTCAACTCTGCTTGTCTGTTTTCTTTGATGCTTTTCACACCCGATGATTATATTTTTAAAACTTTGCATTTCGGGATCCTCCATTCTAATTTCCATACAGCTGAAATCAGCAACACTGAATGTCTTTCACTCACATGGTGGATTTGTGTGAAAATCCCCGTGTCTGCTCATCACCCCCTGCACCAATCCCTCCAGTTTGTTTTCCCTTCCTGCAGAAGGGAAAACTGGTCCTGTGTGATTTAGATAACCAGCCGCTCAATACAAAGATAAGTCAAAGCAGCTTGATCCTACAAAAATACCCATGGGATCCATCTGATCCACACCTGGGAGCAAAAGGTTTGCAGAAACTGGGAGTGGCTCAGTTCTGATTTGCCAGCAGAAGGATGAGGCTAAAACGCCTTGGCGTTTATCCCCAAAGACCAGTCCCAGGAGCTCTAGTTCCCTGAGGGTGGGGCACACCAGCAGGACATGGATCTTAGGTTTACCTGCACTGTTAGGCTACTGCTATGTTAGGCTGGGGGGATGCCTCCTTTTACAGATAACCTAGGAAGCCTCTCTTTTACCACTGAGGTTTCTAGGTAAAGGGCAGCCCAGTTTGAGGGGAAATTGAGCTGAAACTGTGCCACTTCATGTGCAGAAATTTTAGAGAAAAGGAGACTGGCTTTCTGCATGCCATAGAGATGGCCTGTGCAGGCAGTATCCCAAGTCCCAGCAAAGCTGACCAGGGTATCAGTGCTCAAAGTTCATCCCCAGGACTGTTTCCTTGTTCTGAAAGCAGGTGAGAAGCCATAAGCTGCAGTTCCCAGAAGACAGAGAACGAAGGAAAAAACAGAGGCGGCTTACAGTCCTTCCTTCTGGTCCTGAAGAGCCACATTTTATACCATGCCCCTTGATTATGTGCCCCTACAGGGCAAGGATTGTGCTCTGCTAACACCCCAGGGCTGATGGGAACCTCAACACCAGATTTTTGCAAACTTCATCCCCTCCAAACAATCCCTTCTCTTCCCCTTGACCCCATTCAGATACTTGGCTGTACTGTATCTCATTACTAGGTTCTAATGCAACCTCCTAGAGCAGCAAACCAGGAGTTGCTGAGGCCCTTCTCAGTGAGAATGTGCCAGCTTGCCCTTCTGACAGATGAGAGTTCAGCCTCTCATGCTGCCCCCACCAGAAAAGCTGGAGCCTTCTCTCCGGATTGGATGGACAAGACTGCACATCGTTGCAAGATACACAACGTACAGAAAGACGTGTCACAAAAGAAAGGGAGAGGAAAGATCCGTTTCCATTCCAGCAAAACCAGAATTGCCGGTTTTAGCTTCAAAATAATCTTAAGAATTGCTTAGGGCTCTGCAGCAGGTGCTAGCTCCAGGGGCCCCACCACATCAAACACTTCCTAGCCCCACACTGTGCAGGCAGGGCAGGGAACTCCATGAATTACTACTTACTGTTTTTTGTGTTTTCTTTCTTCCTTTCTCTTACTTTTGGGGCTTGAAGAACTAAATAAGAAATGGCTAATTAATTCGGAGATTTCTGTTCTGATGAAAAACTGCACAATCACACGTCAATGTTACAGCTTGGTTGCCCAAGAGCATGCAGTAAAAATGAAAGGGATTCATGATTGTCACAGCACAGGGGGTCTGAGTGCCTGCTGACAAATCTGCTTCATGGGCTTGGCCAAAACCCTCAAAAGGATCAGCCAACTTGGTGACTTTTTCCATAGAGAAAACAAGTACTTCTCGATAAGGTATACACACATACTGGAATCAGGAGAGTTCTTCCAGTCCACACCTGGAGAGTCACTGAGTCAGAATCCCCAAATCCACATGGAATGAGGAGGACCCAAGAGGATTCCACAAGGAAACACAGAAGAAATGTCTTCTACCCCCACTCAGTGAACATCAACCTTGAAGAGACCATTAAACTCTTATCTCTAAGGGACCACCCACACTTGCTCAACTCTTACCTGTGCCTTCTCTTCTTTGACGATAACCTGCAAGACACGAATATGTACATTGAATACAGGGCCTCACTAAACTGGAAATTTGAATCCAAGACAATGTGTTTAGGCTCAGACTGAGTAGTGAGAGAAGACCTCATGCATGGGCAGAATGGCCCCGGCTCCCCTTTAGCCAGCTGGTGAGGGAGCAGCTGAGAAATGCTGGTGTGGCAGAAGGGACCAGCACACTCTGCAAGAAATTGAGAATATGGTCCTCAGGATAATAAGTCTTTAGAGAGATCAGATACATTCCCTATCTCTGGTGGGTCCTTTTTCTCTGCTACTGCCTCCAGTTTTGCACTGCATGTAGAGGTGAGTCCGTTCCCTGGTTTTCTGTATGAAGGACCAAAGAGCAGTTGAGGGAAAAATCCTCTCTGTGTTACTCCAGAACAATCTCACAGCAAAAACAGCATTGTACCCCTGTCTTGCCTCCTGGAGCACCCCTGGGATGACACAAGAGACTCTTCTCTCATATAGAACACCCTGGGCACATGGAGGACATGTCCTTGCAGCAAAGCCTGGCTCCAGTGCACTGCACACCCCACTGTCTCTCATCTCATCTTGGAGCACAACATCCTGCTCCAAGGACACGGCCTGAAGTCCTACCTGGAGGGGCTGTGAGATTGCCTCTGGCAAAGTCACTTGGGGTCTGTTGTTGAAATGCCACCAGGTGTCTGGAAACAACCTCCATTGGTCACTAATCCTGAATGGTTCAGATTGGTCACTAATCCTGAATGGTTCCTGTCTTATGGGACCAGCTCCAGCTCATCCTTGGCTTGCAGGGGCATAAATGGCTACCAAAGGTTCAAAGCCAAGGAGTCTCTGACCCAGGACTTCCATCAGGAGATGGCATCCACAAAAGAGTGTGAGGGAAATAAGAATCCTCCTTGGGAAGAAAGTGTTTTAAAGGAGTTCCTTGTCTCTCCTCCTCCCTTGCTCTTCTTTAGAGATTCAAGCTCAACTTTTCACCCTGTTATCCACTTTTGGTACTTTCTCTCTTTGGGTCAATATATTATAAATACATGAACCTTCTTAGGGAGATGGAATCCACTGTTCACTTCAAATATTGGTTTAGCAGCTGAGAGAAAACAGTGAAATATTTGCAATTTTAAAATTTAATCATGCTCTTTGAATTAAAAATGGACTTCAGAAGGGGAAGGTGGAAACAGTCACTGGGGCTGGGAGAGGAGACTGGGATGTGGATGTGGGGAGTTAGTCTGAGCCTTTTCCTGATCCTGACACTCTCTGTGGGCTGGGGACCAGCACAAGCGCTAAGCACTGATCCCATTGGCATTCCAGAGGATGGAGACGTGAGCAGGACAGCAAGGAGAGCAGGCTGAGGCTCTGCAGACCTCACAGTGATTTGGCTCGTCCATCTCTGTGTCCCCACACCCCGACAGCACGTTTCTCTGTTTGTACTGGGTGGACACCCCATTTCACGCCCTCCTAGCCCAGAGGGACTCTGGCTATGCCTCCTCTTGGCTGCCCAGTGCTCACAGAGCCCACAGATACCTCTGCCCACTGGCACCAACAACTGCCTGAGGCAGCGGTGCCTTCAACCCCTTCCCCAAATCCTCAACAGCTGCTGCCAGTGGGGAATTACATTTTCAAGGGAAAAATACCTGTTTCTTTTTCGCTTCTTGGAGCTTTTCTTCTTCTTCTTCTTCACAGGTGAAGGGCTGTAGGAGGGAGACCTGAGGGGGCGGAGGGGCATTAGGGACCACAGGGCTGCTCACAGCCATCCCCGCCACCCCAACACTCGCCCCACCACCAGCAGCATCTCCAGGGCGGACAGTGGCTGGGGGCTCCTGGTCAGAGCAGGATGAGCCCAGGGATGAGCCTCAACCCAGCTCAGCTGCCCTGAGGGGAGGGCGAGAAGATGCCGGCCCCTCCCTGGGCCGTGGAACCCCCAGGCCCTCACACCTCCATCTCACACAGACCCTTTTCCCTTACGCCCAGCTGAGGGCTGCCCTCCCCTCCTGCCCTGCACACCGCCATGGCCACCCTCACATCCTTCACTGACCCTCTTCCCTACGCCCAGCCGAGGGCTGCCCTGCCTGCCCCTTGTGCCACCATGGCTCCCTCACCTCCTTCGCTTCTTGTGGCCAGACTTCTTTTTCTTCTTCTTCCCCCGAGCTGGCAGTGGCCGCTCCCCATCACACAAAGGGCTGAGAATGGGGGGGAAAGACCCAATACACATTAAGAATAATAAAAATAAACCCTGAATCGGCTCACATGGGACTCTGTGCCATCCCCACCTCAGAGACATGGGGCAGCAAGATCCTTGCTCGCGGTGGACCAAGGGTGTGGGTGTTGCCTCATTACCCTCTAACGAATTACTTAGTCACAGCTTAAATGAAGTGTCTAATAGAGATATAACAAGACAGCCACCCCACAGCAATGCTGATTATTTAAAACATGTTTGCTGAGGTTAACGACTCCAAAACAGATTTATAGGTTTTGTTGCTCTTTGTAAATATGCTTTAAATAATTAAGTGGCATTTAATTTGCATACAGTAATTATTGCAACCAGATGCATCTAACTATAATAAAGACTTGACATGTGTTAAGTAGCAATTGATTAGAAATATATATATTTATTGAGACACTATGGTAATTAAAGGAGATATGCATCTCTTATGCAGTTGTTAAACCTTGAAAATAAACCTTCCTGCAAATTAATTTCTTCTTTAAACATAGGATGCTGAATCGTGTTATGTTTCAATGAAAAGCAAATACTGTGGTTAATTAATTCAGAGCATTGGGCTAAAAAAAATGACAGATACTCTGTGGCTACTCATTAACTAAAGCAAATGCTTGTAAAGACAGAGGCAGCTGGTGGCAGCCTGGTGGCATCCCTAAATCAGCCCAAATCAGCCATGTGGATCTCCAAACAGATCCACAGATCTCTCTGATTCCCCAAATGGATCCAGAAGCAAGGTTTGGGGGGCACAGCAAGCTCCCCAGGGTCTCTGAAAAATTACTGAGGGTGCTGGGTTTGTGTCTCAGTTTCCCCACTTCTCATCCTGCCACAGGGGAAAGCCAGAAGCAAGGGATAGGTGGAAGCATCCCCATGGTTGGAGAAGGCTGTGAGATCTTTGCTACATAAATAGGCCAAAAATTGAGCAGTTTTCTGCGGCAAGAACAAACATTATTGCTAATAAAAGTCCTGATGCAGAGCAAACAACACTTTGGGGGGACACTCAGACTCCACCACCCCTCAACACTTGATCATCCAGGGCTTGAATTGCCCCTGAAATTACACTATCATAAAAACTCAATTGCTTAGCACTTTTAATACTCTTTGGATAAAAAACAAAAGCTCCAGAAAATGAAACTGCAAGCTAATGCTTCAGTTGTGAGCTGTGGATAACAAGTGCAGTAAATCCACTGTGCAACCACAGCACGACCCCACAGAGCACCCACCTATCCCACTCACTTCCTTCTCCCAAGGATTTCATGGAGCAGCAGCAGCACCATTAGAGGATGTGGCACACCTTGGGCTCGGCTCTAGCTCAGCACAGACAGAAGTTGTGTGTTTTTCAGGGTGTCTCATAGTCCCTAAGCTCGGACACCTGCCCAAAGACACCCAGGGACATGGCTGGGCACCGCCACAGCCAAGGGAGAGCAGGGAGGAACACCTGACCATGCAGCCACAGCCTGTTCCTGCAGAGCCCTTCTCCCTGCCTCCAGATAAAGTCTTCTCTTTGATGTGGCAGCTTTCTCCCCTGCACTGATCTGACTTCAATTGTTCCTCTGCGATTATAATCAAAGTCTAATTAAAAAATGTGCTTTAGATTATTGTTCCAGTTGGCCTGAAATCTGAAGATATGAAATGTGCTTTCTTGCTCTTTCTTTCCAGAGTCTTTAACCAAACGGAGAGGCTTTTATCTCAGAGACAGTTGAGCAGGCAGGGCTCAGAGACCCCAGCTGCTTAATTACAACATTCCATTCATTTTTCCCCTCTCAAGTGGTCAGGGACAAATGACAAGCTGCTAACAAGGCTGTGTCCTAATGAAGGCAATGCTGCTGAGCTGATCTAGGCATGGGGAGAGGGGAATTGCTGAGGGTGATTCCCAGAAGACCTGGTAGTGTAAAGGAGTGCTGGCAGGTCTTGGAAGACTCTGAAGGAGGCTCTAAGAGCAAACCCTGGAGTAGAAATGAACCACAGGTTTGTCCCTGCAAACATGCACAGGGATTTCATGCAATTGCATACATTTTCTGTGCACACACTGAGCCATTTAAGCCACCCCCGGCTCTCACAGACCCCAGAGGGGCTAAGCAAACAGCCACAGACACCTCCCGGCCACCCCGGTGCTCCAGGGGGGCCTCGCTCAGGGCCCCGGCTCCTACCTGCGTGACCTGCGGTGGGCACGGTCTCGTCTCTCCCTCCCCTTGGCACAGCCATTGGTGCTGGAGGGTTCCCTGACCACGCAGCTGCTCAGCTTCTCAGGACGTCTGTCCTCCACAGGATACGGCAGGCAGCTGAGCGTCCCACTGCTGGGGCAAGAGGAGAGAAAGAGCCCTCAGGTGCCATCCCTTCAGCTGGGGTCATTCCCCACGTCCTGGGGAATCTCCTTTCCTTTTTGCAGGTAGGACCTGTGCTGCTGTGAAGAAGAGCTGCAGGCTATTCTCAGTGCTCAGCCCTGCAGTGGGAAATGCTCCTACAAGGCTCTGGAAGGCCCCATTTCCAAGCCAAGCTGCACAGGCATGCTGTGCTCATTGTTCAGGCAGAGATGCCACAAGCATCATGCAGCCAAGGAGCAGCTGGACAGCACAGGGCCAGATCCAATCCAATGGGAAGGGAGAACAGGAGCCAGTCAGGACGTCTTCTCCTGCATTGTGGGGTTTAGATCACCAGCTCTGTAGAGACAGCACAGATTTTGCACTCTGATAGAAAAAAAAAACCCTTTTGCATTTCAAATGTCATTTTCCAAAGCTGCTATTGCCTTGATAACACCTTGCCATACATCCTCACCCCTCGACTAGAAGCAAACTTCCCCACTTCTGCAAATAAAGTGCTGGGCTAGTGAACACAACTGGTCCTGCTGACAGCTCAACTTTGAGAACCTGGGACAGTCCAACAGAGCTAAGGAGAACCACCTGGGCCAGGTCTGTGCCTGCAAGAGCCTGGGGAGCTGTCAAGGAGCAGAGCAAAGGCAGGTAAAGCCTGGAGTGAGTGGTTTCTAACAAACACTGGGGCTTGTGCAAGCTCAAATGGAGAAATGAAGCCAAGTGGAGAAAACAAACCCAAACAAGTCTGTGTGCAGGCACTCAGGAGGAAAGTAAATAGGTTTCCAGGCCCTGCAGATATTTATTTCAAAGAATTAAAAGATTAATGAAAAGCCATAAACCATACCCGGCAGGGGTGCTGAAAACGCTGGGGTTTGGTGTCATCCAGAGCATTATGGAATAGATAAAGCAAGCATGGGCATGTCCAGCCTGGCTGTGGGGTGATACCCAGGGTAGCTTGGACTCAGCTGGCACTAAAAGTGTTCCTGTTTCTTACTATTATTATTTTAAAGCTGATCCCAGGATCGGGCTATGCGTGGCATTTTAGGGTCAGCTCTGCAAAGTCCCGTGGCCATGTCTGCCACCAGACCTACCTCCTCTCCTTGGAAAGCAGCACTCTGAATGGATCCCACCAAAGCAAGGGGAAGCTGGGATGTCCCCCTGCCAGCCCTGCAACCACAGCAAAGGATGGTGCTTTGGCTGCAGAGACCACCACAGCCATCACACATGGGCCGTGGAGATAGAAACAAGGGGCCGGGTGTGTGCTGCACATCTGGGGTTAAATGGGGGCAAGAGGGTGGTTAAAGAGCAATGTGATGTTAAAAAAGCCCCAGTTAGGCATGGCCACAGTCTTGCATGCCCCAGGGAACATCCTGCTGCCTGCCTCAGCCATGAATAACACTTCTTGAGGTTGGGGTTGGCACAGGAGCACCTGCAGAAGGGTCACCCCTCTCTTTCCACCTGTGTTTTCTCTCTCAACGAGCATCCACTTTCTTTAACAGCCAGTTCCTCCTTGGAGCCCATTTTGTAAAGCCTGAACATTTCAGGATATGCACAACCAAATACAAGGGACAGGGATCGGGGGGTGGGGGGGAAGCTGGGTGAAATATTTCTGTCCCAGATCATACAGGAGGTGAATAGTCCCTCTTGCTTTAAAAAGTCTGTTTGTAATAAATCCCCCAGTTGCTTCCCAACATATCCACTATTTTTAACCATCCAGGAAGCTACATGGTTGATCATTTTCTGTGTGCCAGCTAATTGGCTTATTGCCTTTCCCAAACCCCTTTTAAGGACAGCCTTCTGAGGCTCAGTCACTAGGATCCATTAAAAACGTCCCCAAATTAATGACCTGTGCAAAGTCTGAGCTGGATGCACTCCAGCAGCGGAGGCAGGAGGGTTCATCCCCAGGCTGGCAGCAGGCTGGAACACCGCTGCCAGGACCTCGGCATGGCAAGTGACATCCTTGTCACCCAGCCTCTGCTCCCACTAGTGGGATTTCCAGGTCCTGGGGTAAAAACATATTGGCCTCGAGGCAATCAAGGACTCCTATCCTGCAGCATGCCAGGAACCATTTCTTCTGGGCTTGGAAGTAATTATTGATGGAAATAATTATTCTCCAATTCCATCAAAGGCTGGCTTCCATTCAACCGAATGTTCTCCTCTGATGGATGCTGAGAGTCACTAATGCTTTAAACTGGCTGGTAATTCCCTGGCGTGGAGCTCCACAGACATTGATTGAAAAAATATATATATATAAAAATATATAAAAACATTTTCTTTTCTTATTGTCTTCTGTATCTTTCATGACTAATATAAAAGTGATGCAGTTTGGTGTGAACGATCTCTGTGGCCTCAGAGGAGGGATTATCACACCTTCCCTGCTGCTTGTGCCTGCAGCAGGAAAGAAAAAGCCTCTGTGGGTGTTTTTGCTGGAGCTGGCCCAGAGAGAGCAGCAAGGATGCTCAGCAGGGTGCTGCTGGAAGCACGGGACTCATGCAGCTCAGGGGATGTGCCAAAGGAGGCAGGAAGAAGACGAGGCAGGAAGGATGCCCTGCTGGGGGGCAACACTGCTCCAACGCTCCCAGTGAGGACCACAGCCTCTCTCCCCAGTGTATTGATTGCATGCTTGTCCCTAAGGATGCACTCCTGGCCACAGGCAGTCGGAGCAGGACAAGGCAGCTGCCCACCCATCCCACCTGCTCTCCGAGTTTCTCCATTTCCTCTTGGCAATTTGATCACTTGCGCTCATTTCTCTTTCTCCTTTCTTTCTCCCATGCAGAAATCCAGCCTCTCCATCAGACCTGTCCAGAAGCAGCACAGCTGCTCCTGATGCGAGACCCTCCACAGTAAGGCACCTGAGGGTTGCCTGCCATCAGCTCAGTGCAGAACATGCCCTGTGCAACCACTCACCACAGTTGACTCATCCTGTCCCTTCCCATCCCAGCAGTCTCTGGTCCAGGAGGGGTTTTTGGGCTCATGGCAATTTTTGCCAGTGCTGCAGTGGCTGGAAGAGAAGCAGAAGGCACACAGGGCCCTCAACTCTCCACCAGGAGAAGCCTCTCACAGCCCAGCTTGCCCACCTCTGCATTGTGGTGTCAGATTTGGGCTCTCACATGTATTCCTTCTCTAACAGAAAGTGTTGGCAGAAGAGGGAAATAATCTATTGCCCACCCTAATACAAAGGTCACTGATGGGAAGGAACCCAGATATTCCTTATTTGAAGAGGGGTTAAAACAACATAAACCACTATGGCCACACGGAGGAGAAGGGATGGGTGGTTCTTTTCTGCCCTGCAGAATCCCTGAGGCCAACTCATTCTGCCTCCCTCCCTGGGGAAGGGATGTCACCCCCATTTTGTGGGGATACCATGGAGACCAGTTAAGCACTGCCCTTACTGCCCACAGACAGATCCTCACCCTGTCCACAGCGCGTGGGACAAAGGCACCAGGCATTTGCTGCCTCAGGGAGCAGACTCCCAGACCGTGCCCATCTCTCCATCCTGGGCTGCCGTGCTCCCTGCCACGGCCAAACACCATCTCACCAGGCCATGAAATGCGGCCCTTGGTGAGGCACGCTGCTGCGGGAGCTGATCCCAGTGACACCCGTCCCCTCTGGCCCTGCAGTGACAGCCGTCAGTGCGGGTTTGGTGTGCCCGTGACATTCCCTGTGTGTGTGCTGCCATCCCGGGGTTGCCAGCACTGGGCACTGCCCTCCCCTGCCCACCGGCTCCCATGTCCCAGCCCAGCTGCCACGGCCCTGCAGCAGCCTCCTGCCACAAAGCTTCCATCAATCAGCCTTTTCCCTGCAATAACTCATCTCAAGAGGAGATAAAAGCAGGAAAATTGTCTTCCTAGTGACCTTTCAGTGCCGGACCCTGGCACCACACCATGTTCCCGCTCACCTCCACAGGATGGGTCCCAGCAGTTCCAGCCTCGGTGGCCTTTTGCAGCCCTTGTGCTCTTCCCAGCTGCCCTGAAAGCAGCAGTGTAAGCAAACTAGGGCTGGATCATGCGAACCAAGCCGTTTTTTGGTTTTTTTATCCTTTCTTTTCCTTTGCACACGCAGCTGGGTTGGGTGCTGGATGCACAAGCATTTCAGAGGCCCTGGGCACTGACTGCACTTGGAAGACCTGTACTGGCAGCACTTCCAAGGTCAGAGGATTTGGGATAGCTAATACAAAAACTTTACTACGTTTCCTGCTTCAGCCCCGGCTGGCTTCATGTTCCCATCATGTCTACACCCCTCAGTGAAAAGACAGGAGCGGCTTCAGCCGACTGGAGCCCCCAAAGAAAAAAGCATCTCTGATGAGCCTAAAAGCTGTGAATGTTTCACTGGCATTAAATGATGAAGGATGGATATCTTGCCTGGACCTGGGAGCATCAGGACACAGGCATCCTGAGGGGACGCTGAAGAAACTCCTGTGCCTGCAGCTGCTTGCACCAGAGATGTTCTCACCTCTTCTCCTGAGTAACGTGCAAAAAGTGCATGGACAGGGGATGGAATACTCCATCTTTCCTCTCCTTTCCTGCTGTGCAGGAGAGGGCAGTGGTGGGTCAGGATCCCCGCTTCCCCACATGCCTGCACTCTATGCTACGGCTGTATCGCTTGTGCTTCTGCCCTGGGCTCTAGTGAGGCCTGCTCACAGTGTTTCTAAAATCCACCCTTTGGGCTGAGAAGTCTTTTGGCACTGGCAAAATGAGCCTGTGATTTTCTCTCTTGCTCTCTGGCTTTGCTCATCTAATTGAAAAAGAAAATGGTCAGACCATTCCCTTGTCCCCCGAGAGGGAGGGGACAGAAAAGAGTGTTGTAAAGACATTTCCCAGCAAAAACTCCAGCAGATGTGTTTATGTAAAGCTCTTTGAAATACGCACTAAAAATACCTCTTCAAAATTAGGAGATGGGGAATATTGTAAGTGCTTCCCACAAGCACACACACAGACAAACACCCTGTGGCAGGTTCTTTCCCCACCTCATTCAACTCGTTATTATTAGTGCAGCAGGAGCCCTGCAGTTTGTTGTTGAAAATTATAATAGCAAATCACTGAGATATTTTCCTTGATTACACAGACTCCAAGCCAGTTCAATTTTAATCTTCTCCCCACTATTTTTTTCTGCACATCAGCAGAGGCACCAGCTGCAGAAAGGCACGTGGGTTTCTTGAGGCAGTTCAAACACAGAAGAGAAATACAATTCTGTACTATACGTTTTTCATCAAATTTTTGCCAGTCGTGACTCTCCTCCCCCTCCTGCTCCCAGGAACCCTGTGTCCTGGCACAAGCCTGGATGCGGCTCCTTTTCTCTCTGCGACTCCAGAAAGGTTTAACGACTGCTCTCAGCACATCCCGGGCCAAAAAAGCAGCTTGGCTCTTTCTTTTCCAGCAGTTGATTTACTATGCATGGTTGGATCAGAACAGAGGAGCTTCCCTGCTGGAAGAGGCCCCGATAGCCGTGCAGGATCAGTGCCAGATGCTCCGGGGGATGCTGTGAGGTGGCAGCCCACGGGGAGGGCTCTGTCCCGGGCACCAGCTGGCAGTGGCAGCGGCTCCTGCTGTGCAGTACGGGATGGACAATCCCTGCAGAGGGAAAACTCCACGGGGGAAAGTGGTGTCTCCACGAATCATCCTTCTAAGGCAGGGTCAGGCACGAGGGTGAGCGCAGCCTCTCCCTGCTCCCCATGGCTCGGTCTCCTCCTCCTCCCCAGGGGCACCAAGAGCCCCATCCCCTGTCCCACTTCCCTCCTGAGCGCCTTGCAGGCTTCAGTGTCCCTTTCCCTGGCTGCCAGCAGTCCAGGATGGCTCTGCTGGCTGCCTGCCAGAGACAACAGAGAAACCTGAGGAATATGGCACATGGTCACATTGTTTCTAAAGAAATCCTGGACTGCTGCCCCATCTCAAATGGTTTCCACGGCACCTTGTGCCTCCCACGCTGCCAGCTTGGAGGTCCCTGCGGAGCATCCTGCCCGGCAGCACCTGCACACTGCTCTCAGGGGGCTCAATCCTGTGCCTTTCCTGTCCTCAGATCCTCCCCCTTAGACAAATACCCTGCGGAGTCCCATGCCTGTACAGGAGCCAGTTTTCTCCTCAATCAGGAAATACAAAGAAAGGAGCCTTGGCTGTTTCAGGGGCCCACAAATGCAGACGAAGGCGCTGACATGGCCATGCTACCCCATGGCACATCGTTCCATGATCCATGCTTTGGGGGACTCCATCCTCCTGAGTGACCCAGAGGACTGGGGCTGAGAGCTTATGCTAAACCCCACCACAGCCCCGCAGCCGCTCACGTCCCAGGCTGGCCTCAAACAGCACTCCCAGATCCTTTCCTTGCCTCACCCCCAGGCAGCCTGGAGCAGCCATGAAGGGGGTGAGCTGACAGCCAGGCATGGGGGCAACCTCAAACAGCCCTTGCAGAGCTTGTGGTTAGGAGAAGTCCAGATCTGAGCTCATGTTTCCCATTAAACCCTTGCCCACAAGTAGCATGGGGCAAAACCAAGCTGGGCAAAGGTCAGGACCAGGGGCTGGGAGGGAGCCCAGTGGCTGTGGTTGGGCACTTCTCAACACAGCACGGGGAGCCAGAAGCTGAGGAGCACCAGTGGATGATGCTTAATGCTTTAGGAAGGGTTTAACAAAGAAATGAACCCGTGGATGTCCTGGAAAAGAAGCACTCTGGCACTGCCCGCAATGTGGTCAGCCCAAGGGGCCACACAGGATCAGCCCCTGCCTGAGGGACCATCAGCTGTGCCCATTCCCCCCACTGTCCAAACCCCATGCTATTTGGCATGGCAACCAGCAGTCAAATAGTGTATTTGCCAATAAAAACCCATTAAATTTTAATCAAATAGGGAATTGTAAGCACACAGTTACCCAGAACTCCTTGGAGCACTGAGAGATCACTTTAAAAATGAATGAATAATTAGGTACGTTGGAAACAGCAAGAAGGCGGCTGGAGAAGATCCACTTGGAGCAGCAATGCTGCCTTTGCCACTCACGTAAAGTTTTTCCTCCTCTCCCTTAATTTTCTTCATTTGAATTGTCATTGGAAAAAGGAGAGAACACACTGGAGGTCCCAACACTTAGATAACTCCAAAACCACAACCTGTTCATGCAGCTGCCACCTGTCTGCAGAGCTGCCCTGGGAATGACTCTGGTTGATTGCTGCCCCATCCATCTGTCCTGGGGACAGGGACACTCAGGTCACCGCACATTGTTAGTAAAGCAGCCCCTGAGCCACCCCATGTGCCAGAACACAGGCAGGGTGCTCAGTAGCCTGTGGCTACGGAACAGTGATCCCAAGGGCTCAGCTTGAAATGACTCCAACACTACAAAATGCTCATCCCGCCCAGGACAGACACACGGGTTGGATGTCCCCAACCTGGGTGCCAAATGGGTGCCCCCAGCCAGGGCATCACCTGGGCAGGGTCTGGTGAGGAGGGGGTCCCTGGACATCGTCCTGTTTGGGACTTGTCTCCTGAACATCCATCCCCCTGTGAGGCACAGGGCTGCACTGCCAGGGCCACGTGGGGCCAGGAGGGCTCTATGACACCATGAGGAGCAGATGCCCCCATGCAGGGAAGCATGGGCAGCAATTAGCTCCCGTGGAAAGGAATTAGCCAACAGATTTCTGCTGCTGAGCCATAACCCTGCAACATTCCCAGCCCAGCAAGGGATGTGGAAAGTGGGCTTTAAACCCCCACCCTCACTTGCTGGCAGGGGCTTTTAATGGCCAGAAGGGCCCTTTGCCTCCCTGTATGTGCAGTGTCAGCTGAGCTGGGAAGCTCCCAAATTGCAGTTTTGTTGGGGGGGTTTGGTTTGACTCCAGTCCTCTTTCCCAACAATACCCCCTGGTCCTGTGGGAAACACCTCAGTGGTCATGCTGCCTGCCCAGGAACAACTGATGAGGAGGTTTTGCGTTAAGGAGAGTTTCTGGGTAGGAAGACAGGGTCTTTTCTCCTCCCACTGTGCTCCAAGGGGGAAAAGGTTGGTGTAGCTGTGCCATCCCTGCCACCCAGAGGGCTGTGGGGTGCTCAGTGCTGTGTGGGAGTCAGAGCCAGAAAGAAACCTCCTGTCTGCTCTCAGCTCTTGTGCCCAACCATCCACACCACCCTGGTAAACTCTGAACATTGTTTCAACCATCCCAAAACAGAAAGGGGGGAATATTTGTCAGCTTTCTGCTTTCTAGGGGGAAGATTTGGAAGAGGCAGGTGGGTCCCCAAGGCAGACCCAGCCAGAAGGGGCTGCAGAGAATCATTTCAGTTTCCATCCCATCCATCTTTAATTGGGTGTAATAATAATTTTATTGCTTGCTGGGATTTGTGAGGCTGAACTAATATTTGTAAAATGCTTCACTATCCTCAGCTGAAAGGCAATCTAGAGCGGTAAAGCCCTGGTGTTATTCACATTTGAATAATCCAGAATTATTCATAAACAAAATCAAGATTATGCAAATATATTCATTAGTTCTCAGAATACCTCCAGGAAAATAGAGGAATTAGTTTTGTTAACAGTTATGTATTATGTAAGTGTGTGTCTAAGCACGCACAGCCCTAGTGCTGGGGCACATTCTCCCGAGACTCATCCTGGGATCTCAGAGTGCTGGAGAACAAAGGTTTGGCCTGAACAAAGCAACCACCTTCATTTTGGGATATCCTGATGCCCCACAGCAAATGACAGTACACAGCACAGACTCCTGTGCCCTGCCAGGTGCTCTACTGACATGCCCAGCACCCCCTCTGTACCCTCACAGACGGCCCATGCATGAGCACCATCACCTTATCCTCCCCAAACCAGCCTTTCCTACCCAAATGAGGAGTTTTACCATACATCCGGGGCCAAGAGGCCGTGGATTTGGGATCTGAGTGTAGCCCCCTTACCCAGGGCCTGCTCTTTGTGCCCAGCCTGGTTTTCCGCAGTGTGTGACCGTCTGTTTGGGATGTGCTGGGAAAGGGGAGATAAAGATGCAGTGAAAATGCCGCATGGTTTAATTAATGCCACATGCCTTTCACTCTATACGTTGTGTGGATGGTTAATTACTTTTATAAAGAAAATAATTAGTCCCAATCAAGGCAGAAGCTCTCCAGAATTACAGCTCATTAACCGCTCTCACATTTTTCTGTTCTATAAAAAGTCATGTGGTGCTGATGAAGATTATAGACCCTTGGAATCAGCATTAAATACAAATTCAGACAGTGTTACCATCCTATTACCATCAACTGCATCGACTTGGCTCCGGTAATTGCAGCTGGAGATGAAGGGCAGGGATTTCTGCTCCGCACAATCTCTGGAAACAAGCACCCTGCCCATTAGTTTGCCAGAAACAATGTGACACCAAGCCCTGACTTGGCTAAGTACATCTCAGAGGAGATGACAGACCCCAAGGAGAAAGGGGAAAGCCTTGCTATGGATGTGAAGATGAGTTCTCAGGGTCGGTTCTGTTCCTGTTTGCAGTGGGGCTGCTCCTGCACAGAGCAAGAAGCACCCTGAAAGAAGCACCCTTTGGCAAAGCCACCAGTTCAGTGGATGCAAAGAGCTAGGAAATGCAGAGGGGACAAGGAGCAACCTTAAAGCAGTGGGATTATCCTCATGGGACATGGGGAAAATAGGGCACGGAGGGATGCTCTTGTTGGGGATGGGAGAGCGTCTGCAAGCATCTCCCTCTGGGCTGTGCTGGTCCAGGCACTGGTCCAGTTCTATTGAATGTTGCAGAGGCCTCGCTCAAAGCCTAATTGAAAGAAATCACAGCACATTAAAGGGAGTTCAGGTCAAATCAATACTGACATGGTGGGGGGGCAAGCGGGGGCAGCAGGGCAGTGGCTGAGTCCCAGTTCCAGCTCTGCAGGCAGGGCACAGGCTACGTCCAAGGGCTCCAGTGCCTGCTTTTCCACCTTGGGAAGGCAAGGTGAGACTTGCTGTCCTCTGCTCCATGCAGGACAAACCTGGCACCAACGCAGGCCGAGGGTTCGTGACAGCAGCCAGAAATGGGGAGGGGGCAGGGGACCCACGGGTCCTTAGGGTCCTGCTTTTCAGGTTCCATTAATCAGGGATGGATGTGCCCTGGGTGGTATTCACAGCCCACAGAGATGGCAGCCAGCGCTTTGGGCCACAAGCCTCCACAGCAAAATTAACCCACCTGTCCCCACAGCACAGCTCCTGTGCCCAGAAGTCTCGAACATCTGAGCCCTCTTGGAGGGAAATGGGGAAACGGGGGCTCTGGGTGGAAAAAAGCATTGTGGTGAACTCCTGAGGCAATGGGGTAGTAACTACTGCCACAGGGCAGCACACAGCAGGAGCTAAACATTCCACTGGCATGTGCTTTAGCTCTGCCCCTGCAGGTGCAGAAATTCTCCACACTCATGGTGAGGGCAGGGATGGAGACAGGGACCCTCGCAGCCTGGACTCATCAAAACATCCAAAACCCCTCCGAAAGATATGAAGAACATCCTTCACCTTCACTGGCTCCTGACCCACATGTGGGAGAGCACAAGGACTGGTCCGAACAACTTCTCCAGCCACTGGACAGAACTGAATCCCTGCATTTTGGGATATCCTGGGGGTGATGCAGCCTACGTATCCTGTTTATTTTCTGTAACTTGCCAGTATTGGAATTTTCTGGGGAATAAAAACCTCATCCCTTCAAAGAAGTGCTGAAGCCACTTGTCTTGCTTGTCCGCATCGTAACAATTCTGACCAGGCTCTTATCGGAGCAGGGGAATTTGAAGAGGGCAAATGCTTTATAGGCAATAAGTCCTCTTAAAGCACCAGCCTCAGGGGTAGATCTGCCCAAATCCCAAATTGCCTCCTGCACCCTCTGGGCCACATCCCCATCCATGCTCAGTCCGGCAGAGCAGGGTTGCTCCATTGGCTGCAGCTGATGGAGCTGTGGAGAATAAGTTCTGTTCTATTTACATGCTATTATAGATTGGTGTCACACTTGCATGGCTTTGGCAGGCAGGGGGTTGTACAGCAGCTCCAGCTGACCCACAGATTAATGCAGCAGGAGCTCTTTAACTGTGAAATCTCTGTTAATGCAAAAATATTTCTCTTGCTGGGCAGTAGCTAATTCTTCATCCTGACAGTAATGGAGCTCAAATCCCAGGCTCCTGCCCCACTCTGTTCCAGTCACCCTCCAACACACGTGGGCACAGAGATCAGTTCGATACAACCAGCCCATTGCCAAAGTGCCGTCAGGTTCCAGTGGGATGATGCGCTGCTGGAATTTGATGTTAGTGGCAGAGAAAACCCATTTTCTCATCATTGCCTGTGGGTCTCAGAGCATTTCAGCCACCCACATGCGAGATGGGCACCTGACCCCAGCCCTGGAACCCAGCAGCAGGAAGCCCTCACAGCCCATACCCTGTCACAGCCTCCCCTGCCCCAGGGAGGGGAGAGAAGAGCAGCCCCCCAGGCAGCAGGACCCTGCCCGCAGTGTCCCCTCTGCCCACCCAGGCACCCACTCGGGGGTGAAGGAGGAGATGCCCCCAGCTGGGGCTGCCCAGCAGCTGCTTCTTCTTCCATTAATGACGAGACATAAATTAAAAATGTAGAGTTAAATGGGTCATTAGTGAAGCCCCAGCCTCGCTGCCTCCAGAGCAGGAACCCATTCCAGCCCACCTCAAACACCAGTACAGTTTTTAAGAGTTTTTTTCACCAATTGCATTATTTTTTGTAAGCCCTTCCTGCAGTCCTCGCTGCGCTGGCAGGGAAAGCATTCCTGCCGCGTGTGAAAAAAATGGCTATTTTTAAACTCCTCGTGTTTGTCAGCGCTTTTGGCTCGAGTGGCTGATGGAGAAGCCAGTTTTGCAGCACCCGGTGTCCTGCAGAGGGTCGCGTGGCCTTTGCCAGGAGATGGTGGCACAGACGTGGGCACTGTGCCTGGCCAGGCTGCCGGGGGTGGTGGTCCAGCCTGCTCGCGGCCGGCACGTGCCAGATCCACACCCGAACTGTGTTCCGGATGCTCTGCTGCTGGGACCCACCACTCCCATCAGATTCCAGGCATCACAACCTCTGTGCCTTTGCACAAACCTATGAAATCATCGAGCAAGGCTGCAAACATAAGCTGGCTCCCAGTATTTGGCCTTTCTCCCTGCCCTTTGCTGAGAATGCCAAAGGGCTCCAATCCAGATGTCAAACCCAGCCCTGTTTTCCAGCTGAAGGCACCGCCAGGGATTTGGGGCCAGAGGAGGACCCAAGGGGGTTGGAGCTGTGTGTGGAACGCAGGGAAGAACTGTGGGTCACAGCAGACCCAGTCTCAGAACAGCAAAGAGCCCCTGGGGGCTCATGCCGGAGCAGGGGCTGTGGCAGAAGCCCTGGCACCCTCTGCAGCTGAAACACTGGTGGGATTTTCTGGCCCAGGTCAGGCTTTGCAGTGATGAAGAGGTTTCAGTGCCCACAGGAAGAAAATTTAAAAAAAAAAACAGAAAGGAGAAAAAGGAAAGAGTGGTCATGCATGAAATTATTTCATTTCAGTGGTGCGGGGTTTGCATTTGATAAGTCCATCTTACAGAGAAATGGATGTATAGAAAGGTGCAGCCATCAGCCATGGAAATGTGGGAAGGGGTAGGAATGGGGCTGAGCAGAGAAGGTCAGGGAAATTTCCCAAGTCCAGAGACCCCTGGGAGAGAGGGGACCCACACACAGTGAGAGTGGGATCTGCAGAGGGATTTCTGGGGAGAAGCTGAGCAGGACAGGCTGTCCCAGATGAGGGGGGCAAGATGCTGACAACAAGGATGCAAGAGCAGCCACAGGACCTGATGCTGGGCAGAAGCTCCTTAGCAATCCCTGTCATCAAGGTCATCACTGCTATTTATTATTTAGTGCCTCAGAGCTCTAAATATTCATTAGCTGGACTTTGTGGGAGGGGTGTGAACACGTGCATGGGGTTCAAGTGTCCTGCTCTCCTGCCTCTCTAAGGGATGGGATACAAGCAGGGATGGGGGCTGGCTGGAGCTGGTGCTGCTTTCTGAGCCAGGCAAGGAGGAACCCCTGCCCTGCCAGACCTTAAACTCTCATATTTTGCCCTGGCCTGGTTCCCCATGCTCCATAAAACAGCCCCACATAAGTGCTGGGATGGTGCTGAGACAGGGAGGGGACCCCATGGTCAGCACAGCCCCCTGAGGTTCCAGACCCCACCAGTTCTGCCATTACAAACCCAGCACCCCCAGCAGTGTCTTCAGTGGCTTTGTTCAAGGGTGAAATCAAATATTTCTCCAAAATGATCCTCCAGCCAGCCAGTGGAATTTTCATCTTTTTTCATTCCTTCCACCTGATAGCATTCCTCCTCTGAAGAGATCGGATACTGTGCATCCCCGGCACAGCACGGACACCACAGGCTCCCCCTTCACCAGAGGTGGGGTAGCAGGAAATCCTGGATCCAGGGAGACCCTCATCCCGTGTTTCCTCGGCAGCTGCTGTGGTCCTTCGCTCTCAGCAGCGGGGCCAGGTTATGCTCGTGTTCCTGCTGGTGAGCATGGGAACGGGATCCATGGTCTGGGCCCCAAGCAGAGCTCAGTAAAGCTCTCAAATGGACTTTTACAGGTCTGAAATTACCTGTCCCCAAAATCACAGCGTTTCCCACGGAGGCCAGCAGGGTCACGGGGCCCAGCACCAGTCCAGAGGAGGGGCAGATGGACAGAGCCGGGGGGAAGAAGGACGGTGAGGATGATGAAGGCTCTGTGAGCAGCAGAGAGTGGGTCTTGCGGGCATCCCCAGCTCTTCCCCTCACTCAGCTGCCTCCAGCTCCCGGCAGCTCCCGAGCTGCCTAATTAGTTCTCCCTGCTCCCAGCGCCGTCCAGCTGGAGCTTCAGGGCAGGGGCAGACAAAAGCCTCGCTATTGACAGTCCCTCCGAGGAAGGGGCTTTTCTTCTCCCCCTCGCTTTTCTTTTCAAGCCCCTCTCCCCCCTCTTGGGCAGGGGCCACGGGCTCATTAGCACTTGGGCTCGTTGGGATGGAGGGAGCAGATGGCAGCCAGGCTGCTGGCGCGGCCGGTCCCGCCGCCGCCTCTTCCCGCGAACAGATGCCCGGCCAACAAGGGGGAGGATTAACGGGAGTGGGGGGCCATCCGCACAGCAGGGCTGCCAGCGGGGGCTTCCTCCCCGGCAGCGCACCCCGCGTCCCTGCCCAAGGGCTGCCAGCCCGCCGGGGACTCGCGCGACTCGCGGCCACCGAAGGGTGGCTGGGAAGCCAGAGATCGGGATGGCCGAAAGTCACTGCAAAGGCCACAGGGGAACTGCAGCTGCTCTCTGCCCTCCCGGGGGGTACCGACACCTCTGACACTGCAGTGCCATGATTGCTCCTGCCCTGTCTCAGTGCAGCGAGGAGGACACGTCACCCTTGTCCCAGCACGTTTGCAGCAGCACCCAGGCTCATCTCCGAGATCACCCGCAATGGCAAACCAGGGCTTAATCCCACTTCAGGAGCACATCCCTCCCCCTCCGTGCACGGTGTATCCCGGGGGATTAAGGGTTAAAGCACAAATCCCCTGCGCTGCCCTGATATGACCCACTTAGACCATCTGGCAGGGAGGGATGCAGGAGCCTCCTTTCCCCCAGCGCTGCCGGCGCTCACTCGGCATCACCAGCTTCCCCAGGAGCTGACACCAGCACACACAGCCCGCAGTACCAGAGTGCCCAAAAGTGGATTTCGGCTGAGTTTCTGGGGACAGGGCAGCTCATGCCAGCAGTGCTGTGGCTGGCATTGTGGCAGCAGAGAACTAAAACACCCCTAGAATCCTCCCGCAAGCCCCCGGACTCCCATCAGCTCCGGGTCCCAGGGATACCTTGGATCATCTCCTGCCCAAATGTCCCCAGGTCCCGGCACAGGTGCTGATGAAATTCGCAGCAGTGCTGGGAGAAGTCAGGCTTCCAAGTGGGACAGGACTCCCAGCCCCGCTCTGGGACCAAGGTCACAGCCAGGGAAGAGATGCATACAAAAGCCCAGCCAAGAGGGAGGAAAGGGAATCCTGTTCTGGGGTTGGGGCCAGAACATGGCATTCATACCCATCCTCAAAGGCTGGGCAGAGACCGGTGGCACCTTAACACAGGAGATTTAAAAAGCATTTTCAGTTCACAAGAGCCAAAGCCCCATCCCCATGGTCCAGAGAGAGGGACTGAGGGCACCTCGGCTTGGCAGAGGGGCTCAGGGCTCAGTAGGTGCCCCCGTCCCTGAGCCCATCCCTCCCCAGAACACTGGACACAAAACCCCCTCAAATCCCATGCTGGGATTTTGCAAATACTGGAGCAATTCCCCTGCAAAGGCAAGCTCTGGGTCAGCCCCAGCCTTTCCCAGCCTCCCCACACCACCCAGTCCCTCACCCTCAGCTGCACAGCAAAGCCCCACCAGGCCCTGTGTGGGAAAAGGTTAATTGGAAAAGCCCCTTTCCCCATCACCTCCGTTTTTCCTTTCACACTGCAAACTGGTCAATAATCCATTTACTTTGGCACAGCTCTGCTCTGGGTACCAAGCTGTCTGGGGGGCTGGATTTCATGGCCCCCCAGCCCCAGCAGGACCAGGAGGGAAGGTATTAATGTACTCTTTTGTTCCAGGATGAACCGTGGCTTTAGCAGAGCTTTAACCCTCCAAACCCCCAAGAGAGCTTGATGGGAATTTAGATGGAAAAGGCTTTATCTGCTGAACCAGCAGGATGCTGGTGGTAAGGGATGGGGCAAGGGGAAAAAAAATCACTTTCTGGCCAGGCAACCCCATCGCTACCCCATAAGGATACAGGATTGAGTCCTTAACCATGCTCAGGGCACCCTGCAGGAACGGCTTTGGGCTATGGACACTCGGGGGGCGTCCCTGACAGGACCTCCCATGCTGCAGCTGAACCCCTTGGCACTCCACGAGGGTACAGGATCAGCCAGCAAAACTGATGGGGAGGCAGGCAGTGTTGGCCTAGAAACCATGGCAGCGTCTCCACTGCTATGGGAAGCACGGGGCCAGATCCAGGGCAGGGTGTTTACAGGGGACCAGCTGTCAAGTGTGGGAGAAAACAGGAATCCAGATGGTCATCTTAATATTTCATTTGGCTAACTGGTCTCCCCATCTCCTCTCTGGTGTGCTCTGCTTGCTGGCACCACAGTCATTTGGTCTTAAATTAGCTGGGAATATCGTCAGGGAAGAGAGGCTGATCCAAGCAGTGGCACAGCGAAACCTTCAGGAAAAACAACCCAGAGTGGAGCCGGGCACAGAGACCACTACGAGAGGAGCTGCTGCAAGCCTTGGGTCTGTTACCTCCATGGATGGGGAGCAGGAGCCTGGCTCTGGCTATTGCTGGACTATGAGCTTAGTGCCAGCTTGGGGACATCACTGTGCACACCAATGGGGACTCGCTGCAAAGCCCCTGGGGATGTGAGATCTGGCATCTCAGAGGTGTGATCCTGCCCAGACGGCAGCCTCGGGCTCCTGGCAGAGCCCTGTGGGATGCCAGCCGAGCTGGCAGCACCAATGAGAGGAGCTGGGAATGGCAGCATCTCTGTCCCCGCAGCTTTTGGTGGCAAGAGCCCCTCCACGCCTGGGATAGGGTGAGTGCAGCACTGTCCCCACAGACCCCAGGGCGAGCCCCTCTGGGCTGGCCCCACTCAGCAGCTGTGTGCAGGTGGCCACACCGCAGGGAATATCCCTGGCTGGCAGCATACGCTGCGAGAGGACTAAAGGAACCAGGCTCCACTGACCCCACAGCCATGGCCAGAGCACATCCCAGCGTGGAGACCTGGATCTGCTTGTGCCAAGGTGCAAACCACAGCAAAACCAAGCTGGTGGGTCCATTTTGCTGTGTGCCAAGAGCTCCTGGAAGGTTTCCCTCCCACCAAAGCTGTCACTACCAACAGCACGGAGAGGTACACACATTTGGCAACTTTTTAATGGATCTGCAAACACCTCGAGCCGCGGTGCTCAGCCGCACCAGGATGTCTGTGCAATCCAAACTGCTGGTTAGATGGAGCCAGGCATAATTTCTGGCACCCAGGCTTGCTGTACTTCTCCAATACCCTAATTTGTTGCCTTATGACGCCTTCAACTGCAAAGCAGCATGGCTCACTTGGGCACGTTCAGGTAGGAGTGTGTGTGTGTAAGCTAGCCCTCAGCCCTTCAGGTGCCAACCATACCTGGGGCAGGGATGGAGAAAAACAGTGGTTCCTCTCCCCGACAAAGGCTGAAGCCCTGCAAACACTGCCCGTGGAAACAAGAGTTGCTCTTCTCCACTGGAAGCCGAAGCCATGCCTTTCCCAATTGCCTACCCAGATTAATGGAAATCGGAGGGATTGGAAAAATTCACGTTCAGCAGCTGGGCTTCAGGGGCAGAAGGGACCCCCATCCCCATTGTTGCTGTGGCTCACAGCCTCCACTGGCACAGGCAGCATCTGAATCAGCTCATTCCAAAGGGTCTCTATTCCCCAGTGCAGGCTGAGCCCCTGACACCCAGCCTGCTGCAGACCAAGCCCCTCTCCTCTATAGACCCGTCACCTCCATGGAACTTTGGCTGGTTCCCCATACCAGCTGCGTAGAAGCTGGCAGAGGAAAAACAGAGCAAGGAGAGAGGAGAGCTGGCAAAAACATCCTTTCTTTATAAAAGCAGCACAAACAGGATATTATTAACCAATATTGAGACAGTCAGCAAAATAAAGCTGGTCTAAATTAGAGTGTGCATGGCTGTGAGGAAGCCACATGGACCCCTGCCCGTGTGACAGCCTGGTGGAATGGCTCAGGGGGTACCTGCAGCTCCCTCGCCTTGTCTCATGGCTTTCTCTGTTGCTCAGCCTCTGGCAAACATGGGGGCACCAACTTTTCTGGAGCAGGAGGACAGGACAGCTACTGGATGAGCAAAGTCAAGGCTGCCTGGCTGTGGGACACCATCCCCAGAGCTGCCCCAGTCTGTGGCATGACCGGGCTCCTGCGCTGGGACAACCAGCCTCCCCTCTGTGACAAGGCATGATTCAACCATAGGAGGACTGTTTCACCTTCCCAAGGGTCCCAGGTGAAGGGCCGACACAGAGACAAGGTAACCAGCAGGACTCACACCCCAGGGCTCTGCACAGCGAGGAGGGAGCTGGTCACACTTTCCAGCTGATGCTCCCCACCACTGCCCCCCTCTCCATAGCCCAGCTAGAGCTTTCCAGCCCCCCACCCTGCTCCTCTTGGGGCTCAGCCAGCTCCTGGGGTCCAAGCACCACCGAGCCAAAGTTTCCCAAACGTGCTCTGCTCTGGAACACAGCACCTGCCCGCAGAGGGGGCTCAGCCAGCTGGCATCCCCAGCCTCAGGCATGGGGCGGGTCCCCCGGGTCCTGCACTAACTGCTGGTGGCGTGGGGACACACTCAGGACCCTCTTTATGGTGGGAAGGGGACTAGAGGTGGAGAAGGACAAGGGGTCTCCCAGAGCCCCCCCATCCCTTGCCCCAGCAGCCCTTACCTGGGCAGCGGCTTGCGGGCGGTGATACTGGCCACGATGATGCTCTCGGGTCGCGGTGTAGCCACGGCTTTGAAAGTGCCTCTCCAGAACTTCTCGAAGAGCTGCTTCTCGCCCTGCTGCACGCCGGCCATGGCCCCCGGACCCACGGCCAGCCCTGCCGCTGTCCGCGGTACTGAGCTCTACATCCCCCGCGCCGCCCGACCCAACCCACAGCCCGACCCACTGCAGGGAGTGCGGCCTCGGCCGCCCCCGCCTCCTGTTTTGTGCCGGCGGGGCGGGCAGAGGGGCTGGACCCGCCGCCGTCCCCTCCCCGGCGCCGCCCTCGCCGCAGCTGCGCCCAGAGCGGCGGAGCCGAGCCCGGGGAGGAGGCGGCTCCGGGGGATCCGCGACCCCGCTCGGGTCGGGTCCTCTCCCCTACACGCCGCTCACCCCCACCAGGTGGCTCCTGGGGGGCTTCCACCTCCTGCCGGGCCCCAGGACCGGCCGTGCGCCATCCCCATCATCTCCTTCCCCAGCCGAGAGGCCACTTCCAGCTCTCTGCTGGGTCGGGGGCACCGCTGCGCTTCGCCCTTTGCGGAGCACGAACCCTCCAGGGCAGAGCGAGTCCCCGAGCCTCCACAGAGGCCGCCAGTAGCCTTCATGTTTACCCGGTCCCAACCAGATACAAGTAAATAAAGGGAGAGCCTGGAGCCACAGCTGAGGGAGAAAGCAGCAGGAGGCCGTGGAGAGCGCTCTGTAACTCGTCCATACCGAGACCCATATGGGACAGAGAAAGGCAACCCCCCGCCCCCCTTTCCTTTTAACTGGGAAGGGGCAGAGATGGAGCATGCATTTCCTTGGCTCCAGTGCAGTGGCAGGCTGGGAATCCCACAGCAGGGTCCCAACCGGCACAGAAAATAATTCCTCACCTTCCAGGGCAGGATTTGACCCGCCGGGACTGGACGCATGGGGAGGGAAGAAGAGCTGGGGTAGTGCAAGTGCAGCGCTGCGATTTCCCTCAGCCTCTGAGCTGAGTACAATAAAAACGTCTTTAGGAGAAAATGCTTCTTCTACCAGATGCTTTGAAGCGCAAGTAAAAGCTGGTGACCTTGGATGAATGAGACTCTCTCTATTGTGCCTCAGAAACCCGCATGATACGTTTATATAAGCGGCGGGGGGATAATGGAGCCAGGAACAATAGGCGGGGGGAGCCGAGAAGAAGGAAAATCATGGGGAAACTTAATCGCTTCTCTGCTACAAATACGACATCAGCAGAAGGCTCGTTCTGGCGGCGTTGTTTGCGAACTCCTTCCCTGCCCCGTTTTGCTTCCTGCCCCGTCTATCCCGCTGCTGCCCGCGGTCGGGGGCTGTGTCCCCGCACCGAGAGCCGCAGCACCGGCGGCACACGCCGGCTGGGCTTTGTGCCGCGAGGCCGGGGGCGGCTGGAGATGGAAGCGGCAGCAGGGAGAGCGGGCACGGATCCAGCAGGGCTTATAGAAACACTGTCAGCTCTGCCAGACAATGCCTAAAACCCCGACAGAGAAGGACGACGTTCATGCACAGCGTAGGGAGGCTCGCTGGGAGGCTGACCCCCCTGGAAACAGCCCAAGGGCGATGCCTGGGAAAGGCTCTGTTCTAGCCCAGGGCACGCTGCACACGCCGTGGGCAGGAGGTGTCAGAGTGAGGATTCTCCAGGGACAGTCACAGCCACGAAAGGGCAGAAGGAGCGGAAGAAAGGGCTTGAGAGGTCTAGAGCTGCCACACTGCGAAAGAACGGCTGGGGAGGGCACACACAGCAGCCCCAGAAGAGTCACCACTGACCCAGCGCTCTTCATCAGCAGCTGGACACGGACAGGGACTCCCTACCCAGGCAAATCCAAGCTTGTTTTTTCTCTGGCCCTTCCAGTCATTTCCATAAAACACCGGCTGTTCATTAGGAACCTGATTCCCCTTCAGAGCACACTAAACTCAGGAAATAGGGATCAGGTGTAAGTACATACACACCCCAGTCTTGCTCTGATTTGTTGGTGAACGACTCAAACGTGGGGTGAGGATCAGGCAGGAGTCCCACCGGCACTGTCAGCCCCAAACCTCCACTAGTGCCTCATTAACCACACACCCTGCAAGACATCACCATCCCCTGGGCTTTGCAGGATGACCCCAGCCACCCCCAGCTGCAGCCAGGGTCCTTATGGCGCTCCAGGGCATTTCAGCCCCTTCCACCACTGATTCCAGAATGGCTCTAATCGCTCTAACATTAAGTCCCAAATAAAAGGAATAATAAATGTTTGCACTATTAAATTAGCAGCACGGGTGGTGTGTGGGCAGGAGGAAGGCTGCGATCATTACAAGAGCCCTCTCTCCTGGCGTACCTTGTGGAGACATCAGTGAGCCAATTAAGCAATTGGCTCGGTTAACGGAGGCTCCCAGGAATAGACTTCCCTGCTATAGAATAACTGCACAGTAATAAATTGTCTCATAAATAAACAGCCTGAGAAAGCATTACAAGATACCCAGAAAAAGCACTTTATCATAAGCAGAAATGATGCTGTGTGCTTCTAGTGTGTCTGTTAACCCATGGCATTGCCAACACTTCTCTGAACCAGGGCTGGTGTCCCCTAGGGCCTGTGGGACTGGCCCCATGGGGGTGGACATGGCCACAGCATCCCTGGAGCCCCTGCAGGTGCTGCCTGCTCCTTCTTCTGTTTTCCAGCAGAACATAGTCCCCAGTTACTCACCCATGGGAGTGCCATAAATGCCACCCCGGGTTATTTACAGCTCCAGCAGTAACATGGGGCTCTGCCAGGTTCAAATGTTTGCCATAAACTGTAGCAGAGCAAGTGAGTCCTGGGATGGGAACAGGGAAACTGGGACTTAAAGGATAAATCCACTTTTATCTCCAAAGCAGAACATATTAATAAAAGAAAATATGATAGTATAAAATAAAATATAAATAATACAAAATATGAAAACTGTCTCCCTTAAAGAGCTCTTCTTTCATTATTTGGGGGTTTTTTTGAGTGACACAACGGGCTTTCCCCTTGTGCATGGGGGGCTGCAGACCAGGCTCTCCCCGAGGCTGCTGGCCTCCAGCCCCACTCGCCATACCTGGCTCTGCAGCCCTACGATCCACTGCACCCTACAATTAAACACCCAGCACGCTCTTGACCCCCAATGCCTCCTCTCAGCATCCAAACCCCCCTGGGAAATGTCAGAGGGCTCAGGGACAGAGAAACTCCAGCCATGCCTTCTGCTTTTCTCTCTTCCACATTTAAAGGGCCCCATCCCCTCATCCCCTCCCACGCACAGCCTTTGGTTCTGAGGGTACGAAGGGGAGAGAGGGGTCCCTGCTCTGGTGAACACCTACTGTGGGCACTGGGCTGCTGTTGAGGAGGACAAGCCCAGGGCCAAGGGAAGCAGAGATCAGCAGGAAGAAGCTATGTGTGTGTGCAGGAGGTACCTGAAGGGAGGGAAAGGAGAAAATGTGTTTAGCTAGGATTAAGTTTTAATCTGTTCCCCCTAGTAGAGAGAAGAAAGCTGGGCTTGTCCTGGAGCTGCACAAATATTTTTCTATAAATGTTGAGGTTGGTTATTTTTTTTCTTATTTGGCTTGTACCAGGTGGGAAGAACCATAGCCTGGTTCTGCATAATCTACCCCATTCCCACCTCCACGTGCCATTGGCATGGTACCACTCCACCCATTCCCCAGACAAACAGGTTTGCTGCAAGAGCAGAAACTCAGTAATTATCTCTGGAAGTATTCATTATCTTCGAGAGTCAATAAACAAAGGCTGTGTATGCCCTCTGCTCGTGGCACTCCAGAAGCACCTACCAATTATTCCCTTGACTCAGCCAGCCCTGCCTGGCAGGAGGGGAGTCCTCCATTGCTTCCTGCAAGACACTGCCTGCTTTGGCCAGGCAGGAGGAGAAGGAGGAAGAGGAAGAAGAGGAGGAGGGGTGATGTTCTGCTTTGGAAGCTGTGGCAGATGTGGATGGATGCTGAGCTAGTTTGGCCATGGGCCTGTCCAGGTGGATGGGCATGGGGATGCTCAGTGGGGCTGGATCCAAGCTGGTTTTCCCAAGAAAGGTGGCATAGGAGTGAGTGGGGAGTGGCCTGCAGGGTGGAGAAGCAGCAACAGCCAGAGGACAATGTGCACCAAGCTGGGAAAAACCCTCAGATGGTGGCAGGAGGCTGCTGCTGTAGCATCTTTAGCCTGGTAAATGCATTTTGTAGAATCAAACTGTTGCAAGAGGGAATTCACCACCTGTCTAAAACAGCAAATGCCTGTTTAATGGCCCTTTTTCCTGCAAGGCTCCTGGCTGACCCCTCAGCCCTGGGCAGAGCCCAGAACCCAAGTTTCCTGCTCTGCCTGTCCATATATCCAGGTGTATCGAAGGTCAAGGCACTTGCCAAAGTGCCTTTTTTTTATCCTTCCTTTCTCGACCCGCAGAAAAGTTATTTTCACCCACAGGAAACCCAGGAGCACCCACAGCCCTGGGGCAGTGGCAAGGCTGGGCTAGCCCCTTGGAAGCAGGATGGTGGCAGTGACCAGCCTGTCCCCTCCCTCCATCACCCTGCCCAATAAATAAGGGAGAGGCTGGGAAGTGGAGCTGCAGCCTTCCCTGGAGAGAGCCGAGGCTGTGGGCACTGAGGTGCATCTGCTGTGGACAAGTGCCATCCATCAGTGCCCAGCTCGGAAGCTTCAGGATGCTGGGCATGGTGTGAGGGGGCTACTGAGGCTGATATTGGAGGGGGTGACCTGTGGTCCCCTTGTTTGGGTCGATAAAGAAAGAGGGATGAGGATGCCCACGTTCCCTCCATCAGTGCTGGCTCCACTGTCCCTATGCAGGAAAGAGGGAAACCTGTGGGGTTTGAGTGTGAAAAGCCACGATGGGAGTGGGACCAGCACAGGGTGTCACCTCCAGGAGGTGGGACACCCCCAGCCAGCCCCTGGATCTCAGGGTGCCTCTCCATCATCTCCAGATGGACATCGGGGTCCTGCCAAATCCCTGTGTCCCCCTCCCCAGGACCAGGCGTGTCCCACTCTGGCTTTTTGTGCTGGCCTCCGTGGAAGCAGCCAGCTTCTCTGTCGGCAGGAGAGGGCTTTGCAGCTCATCTGCCCACGCGTCTGCTCCAACAAAAGCCTTTTCCCCTCCCTGCTCACCTACCAAAGCCGCCCGGCCCCGATATTTAGGCACCGCAAGAAAAAAAAGGCGCAGGGACGGACACTGAGCGTTCCCGGGCAAAGCCATTCGCAGCCGCGGGGAAGAGCAGAATGAAAGGACAGAAGCCGTGGGAGGCAGGGAAGCAAGGCCACGTCCTTTCTTCCCTTTAGCTCTGAAAAAGTTCCAGACTGGAAAGGGGGATGGAGGGATGGAGCTGAAAATATGATTTTTTTTCCCCTCTGAGAGGCAGTGACCGTGGCGGCGAGCCGGCCCCCGGGGACCATGCGGCAAAGCTGCGCAGCCGTCGCTGCTCTCCGAGTGCCACCGCCGAAAGGTCAGACGCAGCTGGCAGAGGGGGACGGAGGGGACAGAGCCAGCAGCCACATGTGTCCGGGCAGAAGAGACAGGGCCTGGCTTTCCAGATCGGCAGCAAAGCCCCTGGCTGGGCTGCGGGGGGCACAGACAACCCCCGACCGCAGGCAGAAGGTCCCAGCGCCCCGAGGATGTGCCCCGGAGGTGGAGAGAGCAGGGCTGCTCTCCTCTCACTGCCCTCCCCACTGGCAATTAGCAGCCTCCAATCACACGAACGGCACCGCTGCCTGTTGGGGTAATTACTGCCTAACGAGGCGGAGGCAGCTCGGTCGGATCCCAGCCTCCAGGTCGGGTCTGGCTGGATAAGGGAGTCTGGGGATGCTCAGCACAAGTTTGGGCTGCAGAGCGGGAAGGCATGGGGCTTTTGCCTCCAGCTTGGGAAAGGTGGAAAGAGTCAGACTCGGGATGCACGTCCTTCTCCAAGCCAGCGCTGAGATGTTTCCAATTCTGGTTCACCCCAGTTCCCAGGGACACCCCAGCTCCTGCTTCCCTTCCTCCAGCAGCTCCCTGTGCCTTGCAGCACCTCCGTGCTCTGAACTCATGAGCCAAGTCAGGGGCAGGAGGAGGTTTGAACCCCCAAAACTGCTCGAGCTCACCCCTCACCCTTCCTTGGCCACCCCTTGTACAAAAGTCCATCTCCCTGGGGAAGCTGAGATCTGGATAAGGTGAGAGAGGGACAAAGGACAATCCCCATCCTTTCACTTTGGATTCAAATCTTAAAACTCATTTCACAACATGAGCCCCTGGGAAGATGCTGCCCAAGACCAAAGGTATTTAACCAAATCTGCCTGGGGAATGCCTGGGAAAAGTGGTTTGACCCCATGCAATCACATCTCGCTGAGTTTTTGTCCCCTGGATTTTTCCCACTCTGGATTATCGTGCTGGGGCAGTGGGAGTTGTGGACAGAGGAGCCTCCTCAGCCCCTGCCATGCAGGGCTGCCCACATCACAGGAGGATGGAACAGGAGGGAGCAAAGTGCTGCATTTCAGCTTTTATAGACTATTACTGATAATGGAGAAGAACAAAAATGCTTTAAAATAAAGCACCCGAGGGCGTCAGCCTAAGCGTTAAATAGGCTTCTGCTAAAATGCTGCTTCCACTGAAAAAGCTTCCTGATTTGGATTGGAGGCATTACCCTGCCTGGGAGAAAGCTGGAGCTTTGATAAAGCCGGGGGACAGGCAGCACCATCCCAGGAAAGGGGCTCTTGTGCTTCTCCTGTGGTGTGGGATCGCTCCCACCTGGAATTCAGGATGCTCCTTGCTCAGCTCATTCCCACTCATGCAGAGGTACCTCGGGAGAACACCCAATCCCCCTGAATTTCAGGCTTCCCACCCTAGAAGCCTAAAATGGGGAGCAGCACTGCCCCTGCAAAACACACAGAGCATTTTGCAGTGTTAATGGGCAGCACAACTGCTAATGTGTAAACTTTTACTGCTCTGGAGAGTAAACAGAGAGTTTGGGGAGTACACACTTCCCATTAAGACACACTAATGAAACGTGAAAATGTTTTAGTGTGCTGTAATTTTATATATTTTTGAGCGCAGCTGCAGTGCTGTTCCATTTGTGGATAATTTAAGCACAATTAAACCAGGCTAAATTACAGCCAAGTATGCCGCAGGAACTGCTGTGACAAGGGATGTGTCCAGGGGCCCCAAATCTTGCTGATCTTACTGTCACCATTTGGGCTGGTTTGCAAGCTGTGTCAAGAGCTGACAGCTCCTGGAGCTCTCCCAAAGGTCACAGCAGATCCCTGAGGACAATGGGATCTTCCAGCCAGGGTGGGACAAGTGCCCTACACCTCCCATGGGCTCCGGAGCTTTTGGGGATATCTGAGTGTGTCTGGCTCTTGGAAAGGTTCTCTTCCCTGTTGGCTGTTGTTGGGAGCTTGGATGAGCCCAGGGCTGTGGCAAACTCTTCCTGCTTGGCCAGAGACCCCCACTCCCCCTTGCAGCGCCCTGATGTCCTTCCTGGGACACCTCCTCAGCCTCCAGTTTACCTGGCTAATACTGAGGCTGCATCCCACACATCACCCCAGCTGCCTCCTGGGGAGGCTGATTCATCTCAGAAAAAAACCCTACTTTTTCTGGAGAATGAAGGTGTTTTGGGTAAAGAAGGAATAGAATACCTGGAGGCTGGGTTGTGCCCGCTGGTATCACCTGCTCAGCACCCTGAGCTGGGTTGGTGGCTGCACTGCTGTGTCCTGGCTCCCTTCAGCAGGGATAGAGTCCTACAGCCCCGGGTCCTGCACGGTTTAGGGTGCAGAGCCTGTTCTCAGCAGTTTGGAGGTGGTTGTTACTGCTCTGGTTAGCTGAGGATGGCCTTACTCCAGTGAGGATTGCTCTGAGGTTTCAAAAGCACCAGCAGCCAGCTCAGTGCTCCTGCAGCCCCCGGCACAGGGAACTGCCGGCTTTCCCAAGGGCTTTTCTTGTTGATTGAGGCAATTGCGGTAAATCCCCTGAGGCCACTGGTTTCCATGTGAGCCTGGTTAGACCCAATTCAGCTCAGGGAGAGCGGGACTGAGATCCTCCCACAGCCTTTAGGGATGCTCTTTGTGCCTAGGGACACCATGTCCCTACAGATCTGTCCCCTACCTTTCCTTCAGGCCGACGGGCACTAGGCTCGGCACAGGAGCAACAGGGTAGGGTCCAGCATGGCCAGGATTGTCCTACTCAGCCTTGCTGCAGGACTCACATTCCACTTTCACCTCCCTCCGTGCTTCTCCCCAAAACCAGGGGCAGAGGCAGCACCACCCACTGCCCCTCTGACAGCCAGGGGCGATGGGGAAGGTGACTCCGCGCCCCACCGCCTTAACACCCACCCGGCTCCTCCTATGGGTCCCTTCGGCTGACAGCAAAGCCCACCCACAGCCCCCTCTGCTCCTGCTGCCTCCTACAAGCCCCGTTAACCAGGCCACGCCTCATCAACTCCAATTAGCGGGCAGGTCGTTTCCCCGAGCCCTCAGCCAGCTCCATCGCCCGCGGCCGGGTGAGCGCTGCCTCGGCATCCCCTGGTGCTGCTGGTCCAGCGCCCGGCAGGCACAGATCCCAAGGATCCCACCGCTGGAGGAGGCTGCAGCCGGGGCCAAACCTCCCCAGTGCGGCCGCCAGCTCCGCTCTAATTAATCCAATTACAACACTGCGTTGGCGGCGCAACCGGTGGATTAATTGCAGTTCGTTACAGGTAGATGGGGGCGGAAACACTCAAATAGGCTTCTTGTTTGCTGTTAACAAAGCCCAGCCTCTAAGCAGCTGGGGAGGAAGGAATCCTGCCACCAGCATCATCCTCGTTGGGACAGCGAGGAGCTGGGTGCCTGCAGAGCCCTCGCATCGCTCCCAGAAACAAATCCTTGCTTGAGAGTAAAAAAACCAGATATTAGGGGGACGACGCTGGGAGCAGGAGTACAAAGTAAAAGGATGCTTGCTCTCAGACACACACATATATATTTAATAGAATAAAAAGTAGTTTATTGGAAACAACTAATTGTTCAGACTGTCAAAGAGATGAAAGTGTCAGAAGTAAACAGATGCCGGTCACGATTCAGCGCTCATTAAGGCAGGAGAAGGATTCATTTCATATGCATGATTAACTCCTGGCCACTGATGATTTACACAGCAGATGATCAAAGGAGAATTAATTATTGCACAAATCGGGCTGCTGCCAGCCCAGCCCCGGTCCCCGACACCGCTGCCGATGGCACAGCCCGTGGCCCCCAAGACCAGGATCGCCCTGGCCACCGCTGCCCCAGGCCATGCCTGGAGCCGGCCGTGAGCTCTTTGCCCCCACAGCTCTCAACCCATCCACCCCCATCACTGCCCAGCAGCCCGAGGATCCGGGGCTGCCCCACCCGCCACCGTCAGCACCCCTGTGAAAGTCGGAGCTCACCAACATCCAGCCCAACCATCCCCTCCCTGTTAGCAGTAATTAACCAAGGGAAGGTGTCTCTCCACTTGACACCTTTTTTCCCCCTTGTGATTGAGTCTTTCTCTGTTACAAATCCACGTTGTAATTAAAGGACGGAATTCCACTCCCTTCACCTGATTTATTTTTTAATACCGTCGCCTTTTGATCTCGTTTTCCTCTTAATTAAATTACGAGCCGTGAATCAACATCACTACCAAAGCTGCTCTGCCTCATTCACTTCCCTCCTCCAAGAAGGAAATGGGATCTCCAAATCCTGAGGACAGGGAATAGCCAAGAATTACAGGAAACAGCAGTTCTGCTCGTGCTGGCATTTCATGAAGAGCACGGGGGCCGCATCCTGGTGGGCTCATGGGGAGGAAACATGAACCCCCCAGGACCAGACCCGGAGCAGGGAGCGATGCTGTGGGATGATTTTGCAGCCACTTTTGTCCCTGGCAGGTGATGGAGGACATGGGGCAGCTGGGAGAAGCATCACTCTCCTGCCTGTGCCCGCTCTCAGGAATGGGAACCCCTGCTGGAAACAGCACCTGGGCTCTGCTGGGATGGTCCGTCTTCGGGAACAATGGGTTGTGAGTCCACAAAGGCCTTGCAGCACTCACCGGCTCCGGCATCTCAGCCCACCCTCGAGCATCGCTGGCATGCGTGGTGCCTGTCCCCGCATCCGTCCTGCGCCATGGCACCCCCGTGCCCTTCAGGCCTGCTTCTCCTGCACTTCCCCTCCCAGCTCTGGAGGGAGGCCACCACGAAGGGACAATCGGATGTCAGCCACCTGAGCCGGCAGAGCCCTCGCCCACGGCGGGCACCAGGCACGGCCGGCGGGCATCCCTGCGGCTGCGGGAGGGGCAGGGAAGCCGTGTGTCCCCGGGACCGGGACGGGACAATAACTCTCGCCGTGCAGTCTGGGTGATGACAGAGCTTTTAACGACAGATAATGGTGGTTTGCATTTAAATGCACCGCACTGTTGACTCATGACTGCAGCAACACCGGGACAGGAGGAATAAATCAGGGAGGACTCCCAGGAGCATCATCCCACTGGAAGCATCTCCTGCGGACACCCCAGGAGGGCAGGAGAGGCGGCAGAGACACCTCTACCTCATCCCCTCACTGAGTGCAAATGAGCCTGATGCCAATTTAATGAACTGCTGATGACTATCGCCTTTATTTTTAAATCTGAATTCCCGCAGGAGTCACCTTCAGCGGGGAAGCAGCCCTTCCCCAGCGACGGGAGCGCGGATTGATTGCCTGTATCTGATTAGCAATTACACTCGGCGCACTTCAGTGGCAAATACCAGCACCCTGGGCTGGGCACGAGGTGATGGCAGATTGTGGGGTCCCGGGGTAGAGAGCTGGGGGGGGCAGAAGCCTGCAGGGCTGGGACCCTGGGCTCGGTGCCCGCACAGTGCAGAGCCGGGGGCCACAGGCCCCTCCCGGCTGCAGGGGACAGTCCCTCACATGATTTGCTACCCAAAAATTGTGGAGGCTCCGTGTGGTGGGCTGAGCTCGCCACCTTTCCCTCCCCGAGGATAACTCTCTCCTGCTGCTGCCAAGCTGGTACTTACAGGCGTTTATGAATTGTGCCTTTAATACGGCGCTGGAATATTTGCCCCATAAATTCTAAATATCAGATTTATGGATGAACTGTTACTGACATTACAGACTATTAATAAATTGGTTAAACCTACAGAGAAGATCGTATTCTCCCATTTTATGATGGCACAATAAGCATATAAAAAAGGCCATAAGGCAGTACAGCAGCTGGGGGTGGTGATGCCTGGCCACCGTGACAGAGGGGCCATGTGCTGTGTCCCCTGGGCCACCTGCCCTGGCCTGGAAGCCACCAGCCATCCTGCTCGGTGGGGCTGTGGGACGCCCAGGGCTGAGTGAGCAGCCCGGCAGCTCTGCAGCAAAGCCGGGGATCCCAGCACATCCCCATTTCCCTGGGGGCAGAGGTGCCCCCGGGGAAGCAGAGTCAGCGCCGAGGGGCTCGGGAGGGTGGAAGGGACGCAGAGGATGCTGCTCTGAGGGCGCTCCTCCTCTGCTCGGGAGAGGAGCTATTTGCAGAGCCGGCTGCTCCAAGTGCGCAGCTATTTCTGGGAGAGGCTTCATTGAGAAAAGCCATCTGGAGAAAGGCGGCAGCGGAGCCGCAGCTCCGGGATCTGGCAGGTTCCCAGGGAAAACGTGGAGTCTCTCCTCATTTCCAGCCACATCAACTGGCTGGATATTGGGATGCTTTGCCCCCAGTTCAGAGCCAGTGAAACCTGGTGGTTTTATCGTCACTCCCACCCTTGGCAGGGCTGTTCCCAGCCTGGAGAGATGCTCAACCTTCCCATGTGATGCCTAAGATTTAGGCAGACAAGACCTGGAGACATCCTAAGACCAGATCCTGGTGCCATCATGAGTGATAGGAAATGTGGGATGGAGGGCTTGAGCTCAGCACCAGCTCCTGGAATGGGGGTACCATGTGGGACCCTCTTCCTGAAGAGAAAGGGGCTGAGGAGAGCAGTGGCAGGAGGGAAAGCCCACTGCTGGGATGCCTGGCCAAGGCATGGGGCTAGGAGCCGGTGGGCTGGCAGTGACCCCACATCCAGCCTGTGCCCCCCGGTGTCACCAAGCATGAGGACCCCCCCCCTCATGAGAGTCAGGACATCGCCCCAGGAGCACAGGGGGAGATAAACAAACAAAAATGCAGTATTTTCTTCCACCACCAAGTTTCCATCAGTGCTGGCTGGCTGGGTTTGATTAAACCTCTCATTTATTACATTTTGCAATATAGTTGTGCTACCAGATTAAACGCACATAAAACCCACATGAAGGGTCCCAGCACATCCAGTCCCCAGAGCCAGCACGAGCCACGGCAGGATGGGCTGGGGGAGGACAGAGGTACCTTGGGGTGACTCAGCATCCCCTCCTGTGATCCCCCAGGCTGCTGGCCCCTCCATGAGCTTTTCTCCAGCGGGAAATGCAGCCTTGTGTGGGTGGATTCCCTGGGGATTGCAGGCAAGGGGATCCATGCAGCTGAGTAAGGGCCAGCGGAATGCTGCAGATGCTCCTCCAGCACTGGGCTCACCAGGACACATCACCTGGTGGAGGGACACTCATGGGCCATGGGCACCCAGCCCTGATCTGCCCCTGTCACTGAGCTGGGCCATCCCCTGGGACAGCAGATCTCTGTGGGGTGCAAGGGTGATGCAATCCCATCCCTGATCCAGCCCTGGCAGCTGCTGAGGTAGAAGTCCTGCAGTTCAGAACCGCACCCACGGGGCCTGTTCTCCACGCAGGCTGCCCCAGCAGGCTCTCAGCTCTCAGCCTGCTGCCCTTGCAGGGGCTGGCTGTTCAAACTGCACTCGAGCACTGCAGCTGCCGGGCTGTGCAGCATCTCTGCAACACCAGCCCCACTCCCAGGCACTTGAAAAGCCTCTGTGTAAAAGAAATTAATAACAAAGTGAATTGCACTCGAATGCAGCTTCTGCAGAGATAAAGCAGTGGCAGGGGAGCGGTGGAGTGTGAGGGAGGAGTTTAACCTCCCCTCCCTACACCCCCAGGCAGTGATGGATGATGACATTACCACAAAACCAGGTCAGATTAAGACCAAAACAAACTGAGATCCACCAGGCTTTCTGCTGGGGTCCTCACCGATGGGGATGGGTGTCAGAACGCTGACAGCAAGTGTCAAATAATCACTTCCTAAGCAGGCTGAGCTTCTTTCCCAGCCCAATGGTTGGAAGCTGGGAGGGCTGCAGCTGCCTCCTGACCCTGCTGGGGTTCTGGCTGGGTCTCACTCAGCAGCCAGCGATCAATGCTTCCCCTGAGCCAGCTGCCTCCAGCTCCAAGCTGGGCTGGGGGTGTTTGTTTGCTTTGTGATGGACAGAGTTTGGGAAAACTGTGTCCTAAAAGCTCTGTGGCCTCATCTGGAGGCTGTGGGGCTTTCACCCCCAGCCTTGGCCAGATCACTGCAGCAGCAGATCAACCCACTACGGAGCTGCCCTCGATCCCGACGAACATGGAGAAAGGAAAAATGTATTTTAAAAAGATGCAGGTTTGCAAGGGCACAACTCACTCTGTGTGCCGTGGGCAGGAATGAGAGGCTGGCACAGAGAAAGAGCATCATGCAAGTCTCGAGGGGGACAGAGTTTTTTCCCAGTTTTTAGCTGGAGTTTTCAGGGAGAAGCATCTGCAAAATCTCCCTGGCTGGGAAAGCAGCAGCCATCGGGACCTCGTTGCCACAGGTCCGTCATCAGCAGTGATTAATGAGACGTCTGAGCTGTCCTTAGGCACCAGCAGCTATTAGGGAAAATGCCTGTGGGAGAAGGAAAGGGCTCGGCTGGTAACTCCAAACCTCAAAGACTCACCCAGAGGCTCCTGTTGGTGTCTGACTGCCGGGACAGGAAGTGTCCCATTCCCAGGCAGTGTCTCCCTGGCTGGCATCCCTCCCCAAGCTCCATTGTGCTCCTGATTCCCAAGGGGATTTGTCTTGTAGGGCCCCTGCAGGTGCTGGCAGGAGAGGGAGTCAGGAGCCATTCAGATCTGTCAGGGCAGAGCAACTTAATGTCATTCAGAGCTGGGATCTCACCTCCAAATCCCCCCTTCTTTGACAAGAGCAAAAACCATCCACTCAAATCTTCAAACAGCAGTTCAAAGCCTTTACATCACTCTCAAGATTAATTAGCAGCTAAATAGCAATACAGGATAAGTCTTATCAAGGCATAAGAGCCACAACATGGTCAGTCAGTGATGTGTGGGATCCGGGGCAGGAGAGTTTCGTGTTCCTAGTTAAATTCAGCATTTCCCAGGAAAATGCAGCCTCTTCCCATAGCAAACAGCTGTGTCAAGAGTCAGTCCTCACCGGAGGAACATTTTAAAGCAAACTCACCTGGGGCAGAGGGTCTGTTTGCTTCACCTGTGTTAACCTCAGGCGGGGCAGCAGCAGAGCTCTGGTCACTGTGGGCCGACCCAAATTCCCACCAGTGGGTTGGAGGACAGATTATGGTGGGTCAGAGCTGCAGGGTCAGGCAGGTCCTGGGGCAGGAGGCTCAGCAGAGGTGTGGGCATGGCCTGAAGACAGACATTAAATAGAGGGACACTGTGTCAGACCTGGGACATCCTCACACGCAAGCAGTGCCAAAAGGAGAAAGGACTGCCATTCCCTCATCCTGATCTGGGCACTGAGCCCAGGGACCTCTGCCAGGACCCCAGAATGATGCCTTTCCTGCTCTCAACTCCCACCTGATGCTCACATCCCATTCCAGAGGCTGTCACTGCAGGGTACAGCCCAAACCACAAGTGCTAGCCCTTAGCCCCACCAGCCTGGGAGTGCCATTCCTTTCCTACCGAGCTCCCTTTTCCCAGGCACCTCTGAATTCTAGGAAGAATGAATAAATAAATAAATAAATAAATAAATAAATAAATAAATAAATAAATAAATAAATAAACAAACCACTCTCTGCAGCAAGCTGGCTGCACCAGAACATTTATTTCATATAATGCACCATTTATTTTCAATTATCATGGTGCTTTCCCCCCACCCCTTCCTCCCTGTGCATGGTGGAAAGTTTGCGGAGTTGCAAAAGAGCCCTGGCAGGAGCAGCAGCCCCAGAGGAGGCACGGACAGGATGGGGACAGCCCTGGCACCTCTGGCAGGGGCAGGAAGGACACCTCGGGGCTGGGATCAGGCGAGGAAAGGCGTCCCGGCTGTCAGCTCACCTCGGGATTACCGGGAGGAGGTGACAGCAGCGAGCAGAGCAGAGGCGGTGACAGGGACACGGCGGGGGAGGGCACAAAGAGGGCTGAGAGCAGCGCCAGGGCCGTCTCCCGCCTCCACTGTCACCCTCCCAGCCCCAGCCCTCCCTCCCTTCCCCTCTCCTCCAGGGACCTGCTCACAGAGCCTGGGTGAGCCAGAGCTTGGGGGTGAAGCCAAGTCAGCCTTTGGCTCACAGGAGGATCCAGCCCTGACCTCTGGGGTGCGGCCGGATGCAGCTTCCAGAGGATCCCAGATGGCTGAAAACCCCCCGACCTCGAGGGGCCAGGCTGCCTCTGAGGCCGGGGTGCTTGTGTGACACCCTGTGCCACATTCCCATCCCACAGGAGATGCTGAGCTGTGACCCAGGAGCGGAATTCAGTGTCTTCACCCCATGCTTGCACACCGAGCACCTTTTTTTATTCCCAGGTCTACCTCAGCCAAAGCCATTTGAAGATCTCCGACACATCATGAAGGATTTTCTAATGGGGCTCAGCAGACTCTTAAGATTTATATCAAAAAGGCCCAATTTATTGAATTAATGCTGCAGAGCAAAGCCATGGCTGCTTAACAACTGGAGTATCAGTATTTTACAGCAACATAACTAATAAGGCCATTAATACAAAGTGGGCTCACTCCTGACATTTATATCACTGTAAATCTCGCTCTCAGCACCGGAATTATTTATGCCATCCCAGGCACTCGAGAAGTGCTGTCATCCTTTATCAGGCTGAAAGATTTGAGCCAAGAAACAAAGAATATAAACACAATAATAAAAAAAGAGGAGCTGGAGCAGAGCTGGGACAGGTCCCTGATGCAGAGGTGGGCCTGTCCCTCGGTTCCCAGCAGGTATGGACCTGTAACCCAGCCAGATCTCTTGAGACTGAACCTGGCTGCAGCTCCCCACGTGCACCAGGTGTGCCCTGAGTGAGGAAAACTCAGATGATGTTCACAGAATCACAGAATGGGTTGGAAAGGAACTTAAGGATCATCTAATTCCAACCCACCACGGGACTGCTTTTGCTTAAGGGGTGCATTGGGTGGAGAACATGGACACCAACCCCACTGTTGCAGATTTGAAGCAGGGATTGTGGATGCAGCCAGGAAGGCTGAAAACTGCACAGGCTGAGGAAAATCTAACCACACCCCCCTCCCGCCCCCAAAAAAATCCCCAACCATCCCCAGCACTAACCAACCACCTGGGAAACTGCAAATAGGAAGGAGATGAGGGCAGGCGGGTGGGAGAGCTGAGAAGCCCGACAGACCTCACTGAGTACTAATTATTCCCGGCATTATCTGTGCAGACAGATAAGGTTTTCATTAATAAACTCGACGGAGATGTGGCGGGGGCAGAGAGAGCAGCAAGAGCTGTGAGCCACGCAAGAGCTGTGGACGAACCACCAGCACCAGAGAAAAGCAACCGGGACAGGGACCAATTAGGGGCCTGGCCGGCAGCGGTGGCAGTGGGGGGACGTGGGGACGGTAATTAACTGCCAAGCTTGTTCCTGCTCGGCACTGTTGTGCCGGCTGTCTCCTAATTCACAGCACGCTGGAAATTAAATCGTTAGCGATCTTTCACAGCAGGGCCTTGTTAAACCCCCTGTCTGGAGAGATAAACCCTGGCTGGCAGGAGGAGCATCCCCCCCTCACGGCCTCACTGCACCAGCACCTCTCTGCCCTTCCCGTACACAAAGCTCTCTCCCTGTGGCACAATTCCAGGGGAATGCCTGGAAATAGATCACTCGTACCTGGAAAGGTGAGATAGATCTCAGAGGGACTGGATGTCTAAGAGGATCAGAGCTGTGACAACAAGAGGCCAGGATGGGAGGTCGGCCCAGCCCCAACCCAGAAACACGTGTTTAAAGTTCAGGTTATGTCACGCAAAACTGAAAAAGGGAAAAAAAAACCCCATCCCTACCTTTCTAGGATCTCCTTTCTCATACCTTATCTCCCAGCTTTTCCATAAGCCAAATCCAACCTTTCTCCAGCTCTTCCATTGCAGACGCAATTTGCTCTGCTTGGCTGTAATTAGCTGCAAAACCACCTCAAAAATTGCCTGGTTGAAGAACATTTAAGGACTAAAAAAAAAAAAAAAGGAATGAAGCTGCAAGAAAGCAAGCAGAATCCATCATAGCTAATTATTTACTCTTGATTGTCAAAAAAAAAAAAAGATGGATTGATGAAAGGAGTTGGTGAGCAGGACGATAGCAGGAGTGTTGTCAAAGGCAAGCACTGCAATGGGATCCAAAAGCAGGAATTTCCATAATCTATGGGCTGTTAATTATCTAAACTGAGGTCTCTTGGAGCTGCCTGAGTGAAGATTAATTAGTTTTTAAAATAATAGCTAGATTGATACTGGGAAGGAGTTTGGGTTCCAAAATAATGGCTGAAAATTAGCCAGCCTGTTCTTCCATTTCTCTCTGCCATGTTCAGGAGGACATTTGTCTCTGTTGCTTTTTCAGAAAAGGACCATTAATCAAATCAGCAGACGGTTCTTCCCAAGCCTGGGGTGTTGCAGAAACACAAAAGGGAGGAGGAGGAGGAAGCAATCACCAACGCTGGGGAAAAAAATCCTCCAGCCCAGTGATTAGCAACTCCAGAGTCCATTTCCCTTGAAAGAGCAGGATCTGCTCAACTGAAGTAACTCTTCTGGAGACAAGGAACATCTCTCATGACAAGCAGGTACCTCCAGGAAAGGGATTTGTCTGTCTTTAAAACAAATTACCTGCACTAATCCCAAATACCAGGATTTATGTCTCCTGACTGACCCAGGTTTGATGTCCAGGTTGTCAGTGCCTGCTCAGGCTTTCACCCGTGAGCGGGCCACACACATCAGACTCATCCCTGCACGTCCTGGGGGTTTGTGTGAGCACCTCCCTCTCCTGGGCGGCTGCACATTCCACAGGAACATCTCCATGCAGGAACAGCTCCTGTCAGCACCAGCGACAGCTCTGCTGCCACACGGGGCTGGCACCATCCGAGGGGCTCAGGAGCTGTCAGATGAACATGCACACACAGAGTGCCATGGCACACAGCTTGTTTCCTGGGAAATCAGCCAGCAGGAGCCTCGGCTCCTGGGAGAAGCCCCCGAGTGGTCCCTGCCCTCCTGGGATGGCATCAGCCACAAAGCACCCTTGCAGAAGGTGCCCTCACAGGCAGCACCCGCACACCCTGCTGTCCCAGCTCATGGGGAAGCAGGTCTGTGTCACAGCCAAGAGAAGGCACAGGCAGCTGAAGGCTGCCCCATCAATCAGCTCACAGAGCCCCTTGGCTCAGAGGAGCATCTGCTCCATCACACGCACAGAGAGGACACACGTGAAACCCTTCATGGCACGCACTGATGCTCCTTGCCTTGGGTTTTATGGCGAAATAAATAACGAGGAGAGGCAGCACCCATCCCCTCAGCATCCCGCCGTTCGTGGTGCTCCAACCCAGCGCTGCAGATATTCTTCCTTGGAAGTTATGGCTCCACATGTGGCTGAGGGACAGGAGGTCGTGCTCCCAAGGCCTTGTTCCCTTCCCTATCCAGCAGCCTTTAGTGAATAGGCATCACCAACAAAACCCATCCTTCTGAGCTGCTGGTATCTTCTCACAGCCAAGTGAGGGGCACGGGGCTCCCTACGGGGTGGTCTCCTCCAGGACCTGCCAGAGCCAAGGTGCAAACCTTAGACCCCCTCCGTGAAGCTGACAGCCCCACCCTTTGCCACAGGGAAGCCTCCTGGAGCCCATTGCCCTGCTCGCAGCTCAGCGCAGGGACCGCAACACTCAGAGCCACCCCCACCTTGCCCCTCCCACCAGCAGGATAAGACCTCAGCAGTTTGTTTGCTACGAAATGTTATAAGTGCATACTGTATTACTGGCTTTTCACAAATGTTAAAATGAATGTCATTAACTCTTTGCTGTATTAACTCTTTGCTTTATTTCTGTCTCCTATTGTCCTTTTTATTAAATCCCTTATTAAACTTTTTTAAGTTTTACCAGGAGTGAGCCTCATTTTTCACAGGAAGAGGCAGGAGCAGCGCTCAGAGCAGAGATGCTTTGGATGAGGGGGAGCGGGTGACGGAGCAGGAGCAGCCGCTGGGTTTATCAGCAGTCTCAGAGTGCCCACCGCGGTGTGGGCAGCCGGCAGCAAAAGCTCATCAGTCACAGGGAGGCTCCTGCTGCTCCGCCAGCCCGGCTGAGCCGGCTCCCGGCCGGGAACGCTGTCCCCCACTGGCAGCAGATCAAAGGCGAGGCAGGGACAGGGAGAGGGAGGGGGAGCACACCTTGAGGCTGCTGGTCCGGCATCATCCTCAGCTCCCGGAGCGTGTGGGCTGGGTAACCTTGTGGTCTCGCCCCGCTGCAATGCCTTAACTGGATTTATCGCTCTGCCATGGGCAAGATAAGTCAAGTGGATGCTGGATCCTTCACCTGCTGTGAATAAAAAAAAAAAAAAGACAGTGAGAGTGGCAGCCCCCCAGCCCAACACCCACCGTCACCCCCAGAGCAGGGTGAGGAGCACCCATCACTCACTTCAGTGCCCTTCATGGTCCAACAAGCCACTGATTTATCCCCAGGTGCCAAAAAGAAGGCAGCTGGCCAGCAATCCTTAATTGAAACAGAGGAAGGGCCAGGTTCTGTGCAGAACCCAGGAGTAGTTTCCTGACTCGGGTGTTGTCAGCCTTGCATGGATTCACCTGGTTCCAGAAACGCACACACTCAGCCAAGAAGATACCTAAGTTGTCAATTTTGGGGTGTCTCTATTAAGAGCAGAATGGGGAGTGCCAGGGTCCCAGGAGCCCTGTGTTTCAGGAGCTGTAATGGAGCTGGCTTGCAGAGGCTTGGGATGCATAGCATCCACATCACCTCCTCCTCCTCCAGTCGGGTCCTGGGAGGGCAGACACGGCGGGCTAGGGAGCAGATCCAGCTCTGGGGCGGGATGCTGGGACTTGGCTCCTTACAGATATCTCCATGTCTGGTGTTTTCAGCTCTCCAGTCCAGCCCCGGGCTCTCTGCCGGCACCCACCCGCTCCCCTGGGCTCTCCAGCCCAGCTAACGCGGTGGGGTGAGCACACGGTCCCTTCTCCAGATTCCTTTCCAGTTATTTCCCAGCCCCAGGCGGGGGGGGGATGGTTTTTCATCCCCTTTTTGCAAGGTGATTAAACACTGCACTTGTAAAACACTTCATTCTGGGAAACAAATTATGCAAAACACCCTCAGTGGGATCTCACACAAATGGATACAGCCGGCTGGCAGTGGGGACTCTGCTTCCAGGATTTGCTTTCTGGGGACTGTGGGAGTGGGCAGCCTGCTCCATGCTGGGAAAGGGTGTTCAGCACAGAGCTCTGCTCCATCACAGCCCCAGGGGCCTCCTGGGGGAGGGCTGGCTGGTGGCATGGCACAGGGTCAGGCTGGTCTGGAGGAGGCTTGAGCCCCGCACAGGGCAGCTCTGGAGCACATCTGCATCTCCTGGTGTTCCTTGTTTCAACCCTCGCGTGGGTTTTTCAAAGCACTGCTGCTGTGTTGGCAGGGCTGCAGCACTTGTGCACCATGCTGGGATCAAAGCACCTGGATGGATCTTCATTCACTGCATTGCCAAGCAGCTCCAGGGATGCTCTACTTGCCCACAGCCTCTGCCAGCACGATCCCAGCACGAGACCTCGCTGACCGGGCACAGCTTTCCACATCTTGGGCCACTAACGATGGGCAAGGAGGCTGCTTGGCTGCAGACAGGCACTAGCCATGGCAGGCATCAAAGGACAGAGCTCACCCTTCTGGAGTGGCTCAGGGATGCTCCAGCGGAAGCGACTGCAGGCAGGTAATGTGCTGGATTAGCACCAAAATCAACCCAATCCAGAGCCTACCTTGGGTGCATCACTGTTACAAAGGGAAAAAAAAAAAAAAAGGAAGAAAAGAGAAATTAAGATTCCCTGTCCCCGAATTGCTGACTCATGGGTGACTCAGGGGCTAAGTTCAGCTGTTGAGCTCTCAGCAGTGGGGTGAGCACTGCTGGCCTCTCCTTAACCTTCTTATCAGACCTTTGGAGCAAAGCCTTCACCAGCTCAGGAGAGATTCTGCTCACGCTCCAAGGGGATCATGAAGCACCTCTGAGGGCCGGGACGGAGCACGTGGACGTCCTGGGGTGCACACACAGCTCTGGTGGGGATGCAAGACCTGGGAGTGGAGACAGCACCGAGAGCATCATGCTTGGGGAGTCACCATAGCAACAGGGAATTCTAACAGCAATTAGGTGTGGTCTGCATGGCACAGAGGGACCTGGGGACAAGGGGCTGCTCCAGTTCACAGGAGGTGGCACTGCCTGACCCTGGTGGACAGACCCCAAATGGCTTTGCAAGCCCTGCAGGTATTATTCCAACAGCTCAGCCTGGCCGGGGCAGTGGGGAGAAGCACAGAGCTGCGACCCAGACCTACTTCCACAGCAGGGTGCCATGCTCGAGTCTTTCTGATCAAAGAAAACTCTCAGCTTCTGAGTAGTGATGGTATCAGCACCATGGCCTGACCTGGCTGGGAGCTGAGCTGGCTCCCTGCCTCGAGCAGACCTGCTCCTGTCAGGTCAATCATTACATAACCTCACACTAAACCTTCACCAAGTGCTTCCCAGGAACCCAGCCTGGAGAGCGGCCCAGAGCTCAGGGCTCATCCACAGAGCTGCTCCTCACTCCTCTCCAGCCCTGGGCAGGAGCTGGGTGACCTGAGTGCCACACCGTCCCAAATGCTGCTGCCCTGGGCCATGGCAGGAACAGGGACAGCTTCCCACAGGGTCACTGACAAATGAGCTGAAGGCATCATCCCTTCTCCACAGAGAACACCACACTCTCAGCTTTTCCAAGTCCGATAGCATTGCTGAAAGCTTTTTTCTTTCCCCCTTTTCTTTTTCATACACTAAAAATCAATCCCTCCTCCTCACCACTAGTAATTCCACTGAAGTCTCTCATTGTTTCCTTCCCTTCACAATTTCTGCATTTTCCAGGCTCTGTACTGGATGAAGTGCTGTCCATTCCCTCTTTCTACACATTTTCCCACATTTTTGGCTTGTGGTGGCCACTCTGGCCAGGAGACATGCTCTGGCACTCACTTCCCTGGCCAGGGACATTCCCTTTTCATCAGACAGCTTCCAGGAAGCCCTGGGAGCCACAGAAACTCGGGCAGTGCTCTGTTCATGTGTTTGTTCAGCGTCCAGCCTTCCCTTTTATTTACGGGTAGAGAAGGGGTTGCAGCAGCCATCGGGCTGCTTCCTCCCAGTCTGGAGGGAGAGGGGGGCAATGCACATCTGCAGAGGGGAGATAAGGGAATGGGGCACATCCAGTGCCTGGGACCTTATTAAAGGAGGGCTGGCTAGCGAGATGCTATCACTGCCCAGAAATGTCTGTGACTTCCTCCTCAGCGAATGCGGACAAGTGAAGCGAGCAGGGTGAGCAGGCTGGGCAGGGTGGGCAGGGTGGGCAGGGTGGGCAGGGAGCGAGGGGAGGCTGTCCCCTCTCCCAGGGACCCCGAGCCACGCTGTGCCCTGGCCAGTGTCACTGTCAATACTGTCCTGTGGCAGCTCGGACCTGGCAACTGCTGGAGCCCACGGCAGCGCCAGACCTGCTGCCAACAATGTCGGGCTGGGATCTAAACCTGGCAGCCCCCCACTCATTCAGGGACATGGGGGACAGGGACAGCTCCTGGACAGCCATGGCACCAGCTCCCAGCCCTGCAGCCTGGCTCAGTCAGCTCCATCTCCCACTGCCAGCCCTATGGTGCTGCTGGTGATCCATGTCCCAGCATTTTCCCACCCCATGCTGCTTCCCCAGGAAGAGCAGGGTTGATTTGCCAAGGTTTGTTCCCACCTCCCTGCTCCATGGCAGAGGGAATCGGGCACCACAGCAGCTGATAAGCAGCTGCACAGAGCCAGGTCTTGCTCCAGCAAAGCCCAGAGTGAGTTGCAGCGAGGTGAAGCTCAGATTTCCAGATCCTTTACTTCTGCCCTGACACCTGGGAGCCCAATTTGTCTCTGATACCATCCTGTGCTGCTTCTTCCTCTTAGGAACAAGCACGAGGCAGGCAGCAGTGGGGGGAGGGACCCCTGTCAACAGGCACCACTTGTGCTGGACATGGCCAAGAGGAGCCACAGGGAGAGGACCCAGTGCCAGGGGCTCCTTTCTGCCAGGGCAAAGCTCAATTTGTCCCTGCAGCAGTTTGGCAAAGGGGTTCTGGAGGGCAGCAGGAGCCTCACTGATGCTTGTGGGGCACAGATGGGAGCAAACAACAGCCGAGCAGCGACAGCAGTCTTCTAGTCTGACTAAACACCACAAAAGCCACGTGAATAAATTCTCCCTAGCCTTCAAAAGGGAGGGCAGGTGTGCAGGAGCCTGCTTCGAGCCCTTCTGGGAAGGCAGAGAGGATGCAGCTCCTCACCATGACCACTCCAAAAAGCCAGTGCACAGCTTGCCAGCCTGAGTCACAGGCCCTTGGTGCCAGCTCCCACCTCATCCTCCCCTGCACAGCACGTGCCCTTCCCACTGTGCCAGGGAAGGGGGGCAAACATGGAGCCCCCACAGCCGGGTATGAGGGCAGAGCCTGATGGGGTGGGCTCTGCTCCCAGGGGAAGCTTCCCAGCAGCGCTGGCCAGGAGAGGTCTGGGAGAGGGTGGCTGAGCTGGAGACACCTGAGGGAGCAGGAGAGGCCAAGCACAGCAGCAGGGAACGGACACGAACATCGGTGGAAGGAGTTCAGAGGAAGAAGCACTTCAGGAACAGGGAGACAGAAACGGCTGCCAGGAGTTCACAGAAACACAGAATGGCCTGTGTGGGAAGGGACCTGAAAGGTCATCTACCTCCGACCCCCTGCCATGAGCAGGGACACCAGCTGACCAGGAGCAGCAGTATTTGGGGAAATGAGCAGCCCCGGGTGTGCCAAAGCAAAGGATTGGAAAAAGCTTTTGTCAGCTCCTCTCACCCTCCGTAAACACCACCCTGGGAGCTGTTTGCTCGGGATCACAGCCTGCCCAGCTCAGTGGGGCAGGAACACATCCCATATGGCAGAAAACACATTTCTGGGAAAGCACAACGCATCCAACCAGCCAGCAAATTGTGTCAGCAGCTGGTGGCTCTGACAGCCCAAACACCACCAGGACATCCCCCAGACAAGGCCAACCTACCTTGAGAAGCAGCCCTACAGCTGGAGAGAATTCCTTGTGCTTCTCAGCATTACAGAGCAGCCCTGCTCCTCCCGGACTCCCCAACTCCTCACTCAGGCATCTCTGCATCCCATCGTGGTGGAGGCAAGGAGGGCCCTTGGGGTGACACAGAGACCTGGCCTGTTGCCATCAGCTCCCCTCTGCAGGCCCACAGCTGCCCCCATGCCCCAGCACGTGCCACCAGAGGGGATCAGGGACATTCAGGGATCCAGGGACGGTGGCAAGAGAGCAAGGTTCTGGCTTGGTGCTGAGGTTTGCACTGTGCTGCACTAACCCAGACTAAATTATCATTTTCACTGCTCTTTTTCCAGCTAACAGAATAAAAACCACAACTGGCGAGCTGCAGCAGAGAACTTCTTCCCGTGACAGCTGCCAAGGGAGCCCAGACCCTTTTCCTTCAGCCCCTCTGTTCTGACACAGGGCTGGTTCCCAGATACCCTGCTGGGCGTTTGTCACCAGCAGAAGGGTGGCAGGGAACAGCCAGTGCTCCTGATGCAGCTCTGAGCTGCTTATGGAAGGAGAGTCTATTTAAGGGAGTCAGAGCCTTTCTAACCGACCTTCCTTTGAAAGGAAAAAAGCCCACCTAAATATATCCTACCAGAATTAGAGCTTTTAACCTGCCTGCCTCCTGCAGCCCATTGTCCGGCACACCAAGAGCTTTTTCCCTGGAAATGGCAGTACAGGCTAATTGCTGTGTGAAGCCTTTCCTCCTGCAGAGCAGAGCAGCAGCCTCGGAATGCCGTTCCCTTCTCTGACGGCTCTCTGTCAGAACAGGCTTCCCAACCCATTTCTCCCCGGCTTTGTCCCCGGACAAGCAAGATTTAATCAGAAGCGTTTCCCTACTGAAGCCACCCGAGGGTGTGTGCAAAGGGGGAGCTGTTGGGGACACATAGGGGGACTGACAGCTCCAGGGAGCTCAGGGGATCCTCAGCAGTGGGAGGAACCTGGAGCAGTCTCTGCAGGTGAATCAAGGCAGCCAGGCAAAGGAGAAATGTAAACAGGAGGGAAAGCACATCTGATGTATGTGGTTTTTTTCACCTAAGCTCCTGAGAAGAGGAGGTTGTCAGAAGGCAGGACAGGCATTGCAGTGGCAGCTTCTTATTTAATGTAATTGCCTCAGAAACAAAAAAAAGAGAAGAAGCCTTATCATGAGCCAAGATGATTTTCCCTCAATTAACCCTTGAGGTTCGGTGTTTCCATTGAGCTCGGCAGAGGAGAGCCCTGCTCACAGTCAGCAGCTGGGGCTGGGAAGGCACTTCGTGGAAAGGGAGGATGCAGGGGAGGAACATGGCCCGGCAGTGCCCTCTTTGGGCACAGCCACATGCAGGGCGTGCAGCCACATCTCCATCGGCTGGGACACGCCAGGGACTTTGCTCCTCTCTGCAGCAGAGCCGGGCTGGAGATGCTCACACACAGCAGGGGTTTGCTCTGGTAGCCTTCCCCTTCCCCTTACCAGCCACAGCCCGAGCCCTGCCTGCTGGGACAGCCCTGCCAGGCCCAGGCACAACGGGAAATCACCTGCAAGCGGAGCCATCCAGAGCCCCGCAACTCCTCCTGCCTGCAGCTCCTGACACAAACCCCACAGAGGCCAGAGATGGGGGAAGCTGAGGTGCTTGGATCCATGGAAGAAGCCCTTGGAGAGAGTTTTGAGGAGGCTTTGCCAGCTCAGGGAAGGGACCTGGAGCTGTGCATGGGCAATACCTCACAGCCTCACCCTGCTCCAGCCCTTGCCTGCAGGTCTGGTCAGGATTTCCAGTGCAGAGACCCCGATGGAGACAATTCCTGGGCTCTTTGCTGGCACACAACAGCACTGTGAGCAATCATCTCTGATGTTAATTAGATAAGGTTCTCCACCAAGGTCTCTGGCAGAGCAGGATTTCCTTTCCCCTGCATTAAGCCCTTTTTTAACCCTCTGACAGGTCTCAACATCACAGTGTCCCCGTGGCACCGCTGACAATTACCAGGGATCTGCTGCAGGACATCAGGGTCGAGATGCAGAGAACCAGGAGCAGCAGATGAATAAATAAGAGCTGAACAAGTTTAGAAACTGTCAGCTGTAGCAGCAGCCCCAGAGTCCAGCCGTGCTCGTGCCCAGAGCTGCATGAACAGTACATGGTATTGGAGGCACAGCAACGCCTCTGGCTGCAAGCCTGACACATTCCACAGGGTCTGGAGATGCCTCAGGCCTTTAAGAGGCACCAGACACAAGAGAAAAAAAGGACAGTGTTCTCTGTGTAGCACAACAGGACTATTTGCTTGCAAAAATCCCGCAGTTTCTCCATCCCTGGTCCTTGCAGATGCTTGGTTACCAGCCTGAATGGGCTGGGGGTAATTCCAGCCCTGCAGGTGAGGAGCTGGACAGCCAGGAGGACACAGCCTTGTTTGTCTCTGGAGCAAGCTGAGCTACTGCTCCCGAGGGCCAGGGCTAATCCAGAGAGCCCTGAATAAAGCAGCCGCTCTCTGCCAGCTGCAGCCGTGTCGGGGAAAAGTGCAGGATGAGCTCTGAATGGTATTCGTGCCAAGGAAAAAGAGATACTCAGGGCCATCCGTGCCTTGGCTGCTGCCAGGGATGTGCCTGGGGAAGGGTCTGCCCTGCCTGTCCCTGCATTGCTGCAGGCCAGGAATGTCCCCATGGGTCTGCCAGGGAGGGAGCAGGGCTCCGGCCACACATCCCTTCTGATCTCCCAGCACAATGCAAAGGGAGTGGGCACCAGGGGTGGCCAGGCAGCATCCATGGAACTTTGCTGCCTCATGCACCCACACGCCCCACAGCAGACATGATGGACTCCTCCTCGTGGCACGGGCAGTGCCAATGGCTTCTGAGAAGCTGTACTCATTTTGGATCAGACTGACATTCCCACTGACCAGCCCCAGGATAAGGTCACAGGCAGGCAGCTGTAAAACACTAATAACCCCCACCCCACCCCTCACTCTTTAGCCAAGCCAAGAGCTCCCAACAGCCCATCTCCCTGGGGAAAGAATTACACTGTGAGGAACCAGCCCCTGGCTTCTCTCATTTCAGTCTGTTCCAGCCTCCCAATTCCCTGTTATCCCACAAGCCCGACTCCATTTCAGGCATTTATCACGCATGTGGCTTAAGCTGCTGAAGAACACGATGGTCAGAACACCCCACAGCACAGGCTCTTGTTCCTGTAAAGTGCAGTGTGGTCACGACTTGGCAGTGGGTTTTTGAGACCACAGTGCAGTGAGCTGCAGAAGAGCTTTTTCATTAGTGTCCCACATTTAAAGCTGAGCTCCAAACCACCACAGCTCAGAGCAGCAAAACTGTGCTCCATGATCAGCCCTTTGCCAGGGAAATATTCCCTCACTGGAACAGGCAGCACAATCCTCAGCCCCAGCCAGGAACCAGCCCTTGGCTGAGCTCACTCCTGCATGATTCCAGAGGATTCTAGAGCCCAAGAGCAGCTCTCAGGGTTGGGAGACACAGCAGGGACTGAGGTCAGGATGTAGCTGGGCTGAAGGCTATGGGATCAGGTGAGGCTGGATCAGTGCAGCCCTGCAGGGTGGGGGTGATGGAGAGGGAGTGCTGGGTGGATCCCTACCCAAGTGACAATACAGACCTCATCCAGCCACCTCCGAGGCTCTCTGAAAAAATCCTTGGAGTATGGGAGCACAGACATTTACCCCTGTCACTCCTTGGTCCTTAGGAACATCCACCTTCATCGCCCCCCACTGCCACCCTTCCCAGGAGATCCTGCCCTGCGCTAGTCACACACACAGAAAACAAATCAGGCAGGAAAGGGAGAAGGAGAACACCCTGCTCTCCAGCCCTGTGCAGACCCTGCTGTCTGACCTGATGTCCCCACCAACCCATCTGCATCCGCAGCCTCTGCTCCTCAGCTGCCTGCACGGTCCAGGAGCCGGCAGAGAGCCAAGATCCCGGCTCCAAGACATTAACCTGATTCCTTGTGACTGGGAAACCCTTCCTCAGCCCACTCCAGCCTATCCCGGGGCTGGCAGGGCTGTGGTGCTGCACAACTGCACAGTGACACAGCTCCAGAAAGCTTCGGTCGCTCCCTCCTCTTCTGTGGCTTAATGGAAATGCATAATAAGATCTCAGCAGGAGCTGAGGAAATTCCCTTCCTTTATCATACCACTGCCTTGCCCAGGCTAGCTGGGAAAGGAGAACAAAAGCAACAGCCAGAACACTCTCCTGCGGGCAGCAGAGCCCAGCAGTGAAGGAGTCAGCAGCCCCTTTGCCCCTCAGATTTCCATTTCATTTGCATTTTAAGTTTGAGGACTGCTGAACTCCAGCCCTGCAAAGGGCAGGGGATGCTCCAGGGCCAGATTCCTGCTCTGCAGGTCAGTCATGGAGAGGGAAGTCATGCTCCCTGCAGCTCCTGCTCACCACATCACGAGGCGTCACCAAGTGTACAAGGAAGAGACCAGGATTGAGAAACAAAGCCAGAAACCCTCTGGCAGCATCCTGGTATGCTCAGCCTAGGAAGAAGGAGGTCACGCTTCTTGGATACTTGGACAAGGATATTAAAGATGATCATCACAGCAGGCAGGCAGCAGTCCAAACTCACTGGTTTCAGGCATTTCAGAAACCAGGACTTGACCGGCTCCCAGAAATTATCCCAACAGCACAGAGTTCACTGCAGCACCGGAGGCTCTTCCTGCAAGATCCTCTGCAACAAATGGCCCAGTAGCTTTCCAGATGGCCAATCCATCCAGGCTGCCATCCCTACCCACTCCCGGGAGTGTGGAACAGTTCCTGTGCCCACAAACAGGAACTGTGGATCAGGCTCAACTGGAGACGGTGGCTGGGTACAACTGCGTCCTTGGCAGGCTCAGCAGGGCTGAGGAGGAGGAAGAGCGTCTCAGGAGGCTGCCACAAGATAAAACTGGAACATTTTGCAATAATTTGTCAAAGTCTGCAGGAAACATTGGAGTTTTGGCAGCGCCTCTGGAGCCAAACCAGAACCAGGAGCTCACAGTCCTACAAGAACCCACTCATCCCCGCAGATCCCAGTCCCATGCAGAGACAATGGGAGCAGCTCTGTTTCCCCAATTTCCAATGGTCCTTGGGAAGCACAACAAGGTGAAGGCGGTGGTTTGGCACTTTGAGGAATCTCCAGCTTATTTCCCTAAAGAGCCATCAGGGAACCTCTCCTGGAGGTGCTGCTGGTGGAGGTGGCAGACACGGCCTAGAGGTCCATGAGGGGAGAGAGGAGAGCTGCTCTGCCCCCAAAACACAGGAGGCTGCTCCCTTCTCTCAACCCGACCCTGGCTGGAGACAAAATGGAGGTGAAACTGGATGGGGGTGGTAGGTGCTGCAGTCTTGTTGTTCCTTTTGGACGCTGTCCCTGCACAGGGCTGGAGGGCTCTGCCCCACTGCCCAGCGCATCCTTGAGAAGCCAGTGTCCCAGGTGAACAGCTCAGCCACCTCTAGAGGAATTGGTCACAGGGCTACATGTCAGCAGAGCTTGAGTTCAGCATCTCTGCAGCTCTGAGCAGCAGCCTGTGCCAGAGAGAGAAGGGAAAAGCACAGCCTGAAGCCATCGCGCTGCACAGATGCCATCCCCGGCGCTGGCAGCCTGAAGGATGAGCGTGTAGGGCCTCATTTGCTCTGGCCTTATTGATTTTCTGCAGCTCTGCCCTCAGATCCACAGTGAGGTGGCTTGTCCAGCATTGCAGGAGCTCTGGAGCAGGATGAGGACACCCAGATCCTTCCAGGACAAAAGAAAGGGAACAACTGAGACAGCAAAGGCACCGCAGGACATTTGGGTTGACGCAGCCATGAAGAGAGGATGGCGTTCCTGCCCTTGGCCTGTTTCCGTGCCCCAGGACAGGGGCTGCCTTGAGCAAGAGCTGGGGTGTCTGGGTGAGAATCAGCTCCTGGTATTCCTGGGAGGCAGGATCCACCCAGAGCCAGCCCTGGCTGCCACTCTCAGCCTCTTCAAGCCTCTCAGATCCCAGCTTGGAAAGCAAACTGCAGCAATTACCGACTGGCTCTTGCTGCTGTGAATGGCAACAGTCGGTTAATAAATCACATCTCGGAAATTAATAAGTGTTGCCTAATTGGGGTTTAGCATCTTAAATTCCTGAAAATCCTTGTAAGACGACAGAAGAGGAAGAAGGGAAGATATTTACTTGGCTGGAGAGCTCTAATCCAGCCCTAGCAGTAGGCGGGACACCCAAGGAGACCCAGCCGTGCCTGCTATGGGGTTGTCACACTCCAGCATCGGAATATGTCCCTACATCTCTGGGTCAGACCAGTTTTACTCCTGGCAGCGGAGCAGCAGTGCTGCCAACGGCTTTTAAATACCAAGCTAGAGCTCGAGTGCTTCCAAGGCAGAGCACCAGGGATGAAAAAAGACCAAAGCAGAGAGCAGCTGCCAAGCTGGGCCTTCGTACACCAGGCAGAGAACCTTTGGCATTCAGCATTTGCACTGGAGGAAGCTCAGTGCTCCTCTCCTCCTCCTGACAGCTCTTTGGTGTGTCCCACCATCACCATGGTGAGAGATGGATAAGCTTTGGTTACCTGGAAGCCCTCAGAGCCTCTGGTGTCGTGTGAGGAAATAATTTTGCAGCCAAAATCCTGCACAGATTCCCAGCAGATGATTCCCCTGGCACCAGGCCGGCAGCTTCCTCCGGGCTGCCACCTCTCCCATGCCAAGTCTGCTCCTTCCAGCCTCCGAGCAATCTGTCCCTGGGCAGGTAGCAAGGTGTTGTCCAGATCTTCCCCTTGCCTGGAGCACACATGGACTTGTGCCTGATGAGAAGCAAAGTCAGAGCCACACTTCTGTGGGGTGCTGGTGTTTTTGCTTTCCTTCAAATTTCTCCCAGCTGCCTCCCAGACACCCCAGGGTTCCTGAGGTTCTGTCTCCCAGCCTGTTACTGGGATCAGGACTCAGCTAGCTGGGACGAGAGTGTTTTCCAGACCCCCAGCTCCCTGGGGCTGAGCCCGCAGTGCTGGCTGGTGGGCACACATCCCACGGCATTGCTGTCCCCTCCCCACTCCTCACACAGGCATCCTGAAGGTTAAAGCACTAATCCCCTTTTCTCCTGCCCTCATCATTAACACATCCAGGTGAGCAGCAAACACAGCCCCTGACACTGAGCACTGGTTTTCCTCTCCACCAACTCCTGGGGGCCTGGCACAGAGAAACCTTAATGGATCCGACACAACTCCCAGCACAGAGCAGTTCCACTGTTCAATGCAAAGTTTAATTTGATTTCTCACTTGAATAGCTGAGACATCCTTGATGCACATCCTTCAGCTCCTTCCAGATAAATCTGCTGCATACAATTAGCACCAGGAGTCCCCTGCCTTCCATTCCCCTTCCCCTCCACTCCAGCCTCCACCCGCACCTCCCAGGGTTGCAGAGCAACCCCACTCCCACATTTGGAAAGGCTTTTCCATGGCATTTGCCCTCCTCTAGCAAGAGGAAAGATGGGGTTAAACAGTGGCAGCAATCAAGGAGAGCTGATGGAGAGGCCAAGGCAGGAGCTGCAGCAGCTTTCCCAGCTAAGTCTCCAGCTGCAGCTCCTGCAGGAGAAAGTCCAGGGCAGGAGCACAGACCAGGGCAGGACAGTCCAGGGCAGGAGCATTCCTTGCTGCCCCAAGCCACTCTGTTCCTCCCCAAAAGCAGCTGCATTTCCTCAAGGCTTGGGTCAGCTGTACAGCCCCTGAAAAGCAGCAGAGCCCAGTGCTCTGGAAACAGGGAGCAAAGGCTGTGATTGCCAAGAAAATATGGGAAGCGCAGGTGGGAACATGGTGTTCCTTTTTCTCTTTTTTCTTTTTTTTGTTTTTCCTATAAAAGTCTGCAGGCTTTTCTGGCATCTGTTTTCAGGACACCCTGAAGCATCAGCCTGCAATCCCCAAAGCCTGGGGAGCACAGACCTGCTGAACCAGGGTCACTGTTGGGACAGGAGGGAGACTCACAGCTTTCCAAAGAGAGAAAGCTGAATAAGGAGAACAGTGTTGTCCTGTACCAACCACAGTGATGCACAAGCAAAGGTCTCACCTGAGGCTGGAGAGCCCCCACAGGCTCTGGCTGTTTTCTGTCTGGTTCAAAACTCACTGGTGAGCCAGCTCGACTGAATCCATTCCCTTCCTAGAGCTCTGAAGCACAACAGTTGATTTAAAAACCTTACAGCAAACTATTGGGGAGTGAAAAATGGATTTTCAGGCATTAAAGCACAGACCGAGGAGCAAACAGACACCTTTGATTGAGAAATCAATGCTGGGGTTTTACAGCGCTTCACACTAAGCAGCGGCAGAGCCCTGCGTGCGCCTCATCCCTGCAGGGCAGAGGGGGAGAAAAACCAGCAGAAAGCAGAGAAATTAAACACTCTGATGCTTCCTGTGGCCTTACCAAAGCCAAACATAACATGTCTTCAAAAGAGGCCCTTCAGGTTATAACCTGACAAGGAAAGGGTCCATGCCAGACCTTTCAGAGGGGGCTTCACCTGGCAGATCTAGGGGCTGAGGGCTGCTCTCTCCTCACCTCCTGCTACCCAAGCCCCTGATCCAGTGGGTGACACTCCTGCCCATGGTAGGGGGTTAGAATTAAATGGCTTTTAGGGTCCCTTTCAGCCCAAACCATCCTGTGATTCTCTGATCTCTTCCAGCCCGCTCCACGAGGTGATCCCCACTCCGGGCAGCACACAGGAGCTCCTGCTGCTCTGTGAACAAGCCCTGGGTGCAAAAAAGAAGAAAAAATTAAAAAAAAAGAAAAAAAAATAACCTGAAAAATATTAAAAGCAGAACCTGGGATTGATGAAGACGCCAGAGGGAAGGAGCAAGTCACAAAGGGAAGAGCAGGAACAATCCCTGCACCCAACAGGGATGTTACAAGCGAGACAGACAAGCTGACAAATTAAAACAGACCACAAGAACCCCTGATATGTTTTAAAGCCTTCTCTCAGCTTTCTTCTTCTCTTTTGTATGTTGAAAATTCATCTTCAATTGCAATCGCAGTGCCCCCAGAGGGAAAAACACCCCAGCTTAAGACAGACTTCCCTCTAGGCAATGTGAATCTGTATTACCAGAGCAAAAAGCCTTTCATCTCAAAATCATTCCTTTCCAGAGCACTTGACCCAAAAGGAAGTCTCCTTTATTTCTGTAAAAGTCACTTTCTCTCCCACATCCCGTGGCCTCAGAAGGGAGCTGGGAGGCAGCTCAGAGCCTGCTCAGAGCCTGGAAGTGCCTGCCCCGTGCCCCTGCACCGCCCCACTGCTGCCAGGGCACTGCTGGGGCAGGGACAGCCCTTCTCTTCAGCACCAGGGTGGCAGCAGATCCCCCGGGCAGTGGCTCAGGGACATCCCTGCTCCCCAAGAGAGCTCCTCTGCCCCTTCTGCTCAGAGAGAGGGGCACAGGGGGTCCTTCTCCGACTGTCTCCATCCCTCAGCGAGAGCCAGCGCAGCAGGTGCGGTCATTGGCACCCGACGCATTTCTCCTCCAAGCCAGGAGTGCTCCCTTTCCCAGACGAGGCTGAATCCACAGCACCCGAGTGGTTTTGGGCAGCCCAAGGGTGCCACCAGACATGGCAGACAGAAAGCAGCCTGTGCAGGCAGCGGGGGAGCTGCTTGTGTCCCGGGAGCTGCCGTGGCTCCAGGAGGAACCAGCTGCAATCCGCACCCCCAGCAGTTCCCAGACCAGGGGATGTCCCCGTGAGGGCTGGAATGGAGGGAAAAGAGGTACCAGCAGTTCAGCAGGAGGGGTGGAAAAGCTGCTTCCCACAGCCAGCAGGCAGCCAGGCAGCAGGAGTGGGTGAGACAAGAGCTCCTGGCTCCTACAGCCACCTGAGATCCAGGGAAATTACCACAGACAAGGATCTCTGAACCAAGGCTCCCAGCCCAGCTTCATCCAGGGGCTCCACTTGCCAGGAACATGCACCTCTGCTCTGCCCTGCAGGACATCAAATACAGACACCTGCCTGCACAGGACACAGCTTAGAGAGCAACCCCGGGCTCGTGAAGCCACAGCCCAGCACAAATCACTGATTCTGTGCTGGGTTTTGCAATGGATTTGCAGCATAATGTCGGGAAGGACAGCAGGGCTCATGGAATTAAAGCACATTTCTGCCCCTCCAAGCTGACAACCACCTGGATCCCACTGTGCTGGAAAAACCCAGGGGCTGGCTGTGCAGAGCTCTGCAAATTCCATGTTTTTAAAGCAGCCCTTGGGGTCATTTGAGGCGCCTGCTGTTGGGATCCCTGCACACAGCTCCCGAGCACGAGCTTTGCTTTCTCCTGAACACACACACAGGTCTGGGCTCCTCACTGGGCTCAGCCGTCCTGGAGGGAGCAGGTTTATCAGGCAGGACTGGCGATAAAGATAACAGCGCTGGTGATGGTTCCTTGAGCTGAACTGCTCTGGGTGCACTGGGGGAGCAACACCCAGTGCAAGATACCCACAGAGTTCTATAGAATACACACAGCCTGCTTCAGTTCACACAAACCAGCCCCATAGAAACATTAAAACCCAACAGTGGGGCCGTAAGCTGCTTCAGGTTGGGCTGATTTCTGCTCGCCTTTGGTAGCATTTTTAGGGAGGCTTTTTTTGAGGCTCTTTTCTTCAGCTGACAACTCCCTCAACTCCTCTTTTTCTGAGAGCCCGAAGGAAAGTGAATCCTTGAAGGAAAATAACTTCCAAACCTCTCAGAGATAAAAACATCCTATTGGACTAATTTTGAGGATGCAGGGAGGAGAAAGCTTAAGCTAAACAAACTAGTGGAAAAATTGATTTATTAAAATAGTGGATGCTATCAGGGAAGCAAGCAATTTCCTGCAAGCACCATAGCCCATTCTGCTAGAACAGATCTGTCTCACCTTCCTGGCAGTGCTCCCTCTCCCTGCCCCCAGAGCAGCTCCAGTGCTGTGATCCCCTTCGGTGACCCATTAGCAGCCACGGCACATTTGCCATTGTGTAAGTGGCAGCAGCAGCAAACATAACACTTTAAATAAATTTTCGGTGGCTGCAGAGTGGTGTAATTAATCACAGGATGTTTTGCAGGCAGCAGCAGGCAGGGGAATGCACAAGGCTGTGGGAAAAGGGACATCAGGTCCCCCTTCTGCTGCCTGTCCCCACCCTGCCCTGCCAGAGGCGACACAGGAGCTGAGGCCAGGCAGCAGCTGGGGCTGGAGCCGAGGTCAAGCTCTGTTTCACAGCTCATCCTGATTTGTGAGCTCCAGCAAGTGACTGTGCCCCCAGCCTGCTTCGTTTGGGCACGTCCTTGATCAGCAAATAAACAGCCCTTGCTGTCAGTGCCTGCAGAGGTGTAAAGTCAATCCTGCTCCAAGCCCACTCCCTGCATCTTCATTTTCCCACATTCCCTGAGGATTAAGACCTGCTGGCACAGAGCAGGAACAGGTGAGGAAGGACCAGCATTGAACCCCCTGAACTGGATCCCTCCCTCTCCTCCCTTGGCAGATAGAGAGCCCCCAGCTCTCTGTCCCTGCAGTGTCTCCTCCTGCGCTGCCTGTGAAGGCTCCTTTGGGGTGCTCTCCTCCTGCTGCCCACTCAGCAGCTGAATCACTGGGCTTTGCTTGCTAAGCCTCACATTTTCCCGAGTTTAGGCCACAGCACATGCTGTCAGCGTGCCCTGCTGCCTGACAGCTGCATCCCAAGGTCATCAGCAGAAGCAAATGGAAGAGCTCGGCCCCGGGAGAAACTTCACAAAAACCTCACACCACCACCACTCCAGAAAGTCAGCAGGGACTCTTGAACTCACCAGGATGGCACAAATGGCAAGCTGGGAGCCTGCAGGACTTCTCCAGGGGGGCTGGCAGATGCCTTGGACCTCTGCTCCTCCCATCTCACATCCTCCCTCATCCAAGGACACTGGCCCACACAGAGGTGTCCTCCTGCTTCAGAGGGGTGCTGCCCTCATCTGTGGAGACGGAGACAAAAAAACAGGTTTTGTTTCCTGATGCTGAACAGAAAACTAAAGTCATAAAGGCTGTGGTGGAGTTGAAGCGTCAGCATTCACACTGAGCCCTGAAATCAAGAACCTGAGACAATCCTCCTCTTCCTCCCTTGCTTCAGCCCCACTCCCTGCTCTCTCCTGAAGTCTGGCATCCCTCCTGCTCTGACTGGCTGCTGTCTCTCTGAGCAACACCAAAGCAGTGCTGAGCAGAAGGAAAAAAAGATAATATATATACAGCAGACTTTGAGCCATGCTTTTAATATTTCATCTTTCTTTTCCTGCCAGAAGAAAGGAAATTCCTTATACTGGCTGAGCTGCAACCTCACCACCACGCCCCCAAGCCTCAGACAACCCTGGCTGCCTGCCCCTCCAGGCAGGTGTGGAGTGAAAGGCTCATCTCCCACCTACCCACCCAAACCTTTCTGCTCCGACATTCCATGGTGCTAGTCAGGAGGTGGCACTGAGGGGACAGGGAGGGCTGGGCAGACGCCTCAGAGCTACAGAATTCAAGATATGGCAGAGGATCCCTGCACTGAGCTTCACAGATGCCCCCATAGAGCAATTCTGGTGGAAACTTATCTGGGGAAGGTGAGAGGTCAGCAGCCACCGGGTCACCCCGAGCAACACCTGCCAGTCCCATCCCTGCCATCCCGCTCCGTGTGGGAACCAGCCGCCATCCTACCCGCACACCAGCTCTCCATCAACCATCATCTGTGTCACGCCAGCTTTTATTTTTAAATTTACTGTGTGTAAAGTATTTTAGCTTTAAATTATTCCACAGCCTCCCTCAGTTTGGCGGCGCTTCCCAGTCTAGACAGAACAATCTTGTCAGTGAAACAGATTCGCCCTGACATCCCCGCCGAGATGCTGCTGCTGTTTTGTGGAAAGTAAAAGGGCTAAAAAGCTCTTTCTTTACAGTTTTGAAATGCGGTTCCTGTCCATTCTACTTCAAACAAACACCTCAATAAACAATCCTGCCGTCTCGGGTTTGATCTCTCCGTGGCTCAGCATCAGTGGGATCCCCCATCTCCCACTGCTGCTTCCAGCGCTCCTGCCCTCCTGGGAGCAAGGAATTCCCATCCCTCCTGTTCTTCCCAAGCCACCTGCTCTGGCTCTCTCCCAGGCTGCAGACCAGCCGGGAGCATGGAGATCCCTATGGCAACACTAACCTGAATCCTCTGTGGCTGCAGACAAGCCTTGGGTGGCTGGGTGGGGAATGCAGGAGGGGCATCAGCAGCCTGAAAGAGACATTAAACCAAGTCAAAATAGATCTTGCGTACCAGCTTTGTTGCCAAGGCTCTGCCAGCATGAAAGACTACAAATACTTCCTTTATAATTAAAAAAGCACTTTTCCCTCTTGTTCAACAAAGCAAAGATAAATCAGAGGGAGTGTTCAGCAGCACCTCGTGTCAGCCTGTGGTACTTGGAGAGAGAAAACAGCCTGATCCAGCCAAAAATAGCATTGTTCTCCTTTTGCTCTGCCAGTGACACATCCTTGATGTCTGCAGTCAGAAGTGACAAGTACCAGTTGGGCATCTTTCCATGTCCTCTCCTGGTAAGACAGCCACCCACGTGGCATCAGGGAGGTGATCTCCACCTTGTGTGGGGCATTCCCTGCCTGGGCATCACCCAGGGGGAATCACCCAGAACTCAGCCCCTGCGGAGCTGGACACACACACAGACGAACAGAGGGGCCTCCTGTGAGGGGCAAGAGCTCAGCCCCAGCGATGCTTCTCCAGGGTGCCTGTGGCCAGGGGAGCTGGAGAAGAGCTGAACACCCCAACAGGCACATCTATAGGGTGGCAAAGGGCCATATTAACTAATTTTATTCCCCAAATGCCTGTAGACCTCCAGGAGGTGCCCAGTTGAGAGCAGACTGTATCAGCCCTCCTGTGTTAACATTTAATCCCAGCACCATAAATCAGCTGCAAAAGTACGGTGCACAGGAGGAGACACTCGCCCCTAAACAGTCAAGCAAAAAAAATGCCTCTGAATATTCAAATGGGAAAAATGAAGTTGTGAAGCAAGAAGGGCTCTCAGTGCTCTTTGCACAAGCACCCAAGTCCAGCAGCGCAATGGGGAGAGGAAAAGCTTCTGGGCAGCTCCACACCTGCTTCCCACCCTTTGTGTAACATATAACCTCGTGAGTTCATCCTCATTCTCCATGGAGTCCTGACCTCCATGGAGATACAGAAGTTCCCTTCCCAGCTCTGGGAGCAAGCTGGCACTGTCCCATCGGGAACAGCGATCCTGGCTGTGCCAGAGCCAAAGTCCCACGTTTGGAGCAGCCCCCAGCACACCCACCCCAGCCAGGAGCAGATGGCCTCGGGATCCAGAGAGGCAAAGCAGAGCGGGGGAATCCCACCATCCCAGGGATGTGCCGTGCAGAGCCAGCCCAAAGGACTTTCTGTACCAGGGAAAATAGCACCGGGAACGCTCGGCAAACAGCAGATGGATGTGGCCTTTCCTGGGTGCGCAGATCTCACACAGGATCCTGCACAAGCACGGAGCCCGTGGATGGCTGAGCGCGTCCTGCAGCAGCACTTTCTGCCTCCCCCTTTACCCACAGCACAATTGCACCAGCTCGGGAGTTCAGTGAGGTTTTGCCCCAGATCTGAGGGACCAGCAACTGCTCCTTTGAGGTGCCTTGAGCGCCTGCTCTCTCTGCTGATGGAGAGCTGAGAAAAGTCCTCTCCTCAGCCCCTCCATCTGCACCAGCCCCGCTGACGCCCAGATCCGTGGTAAATGTAGCTACAGCTCCAGCGGAGTGTTCGCTGTCCTCTCGGGATGGAGGTGTTAATGCATGGGCTGAGCTGGGGGAGTGAAGTGCTGGAAAATGATGCAGAAAGCTCATTAGCACATCCTTAATAGCCCTGAAATTGCTGCGAGAGCCTCTGGCAGCTCTCCTCCCCCTGGGTGGGGGGAGCCGTTCCTGTCAGGGCACCTCTGCTTGGAGCCCCCGGCTCAGCACATCTGCTCCAAATCCAACGACTCCGGGAGGAGCTGCTGGCATCAAGCACCCAGATTTTACTGCCACATGCTGCTACTGCCCTCTGTGAGGAGAGAGCCTCAGTTTCTCTGCCTATATGGAAGAGCTGTGACACCTCTCACCCACCTCGGTGAATATCTCCTGCTTTTAATTCTTTTTCTGCACTCACGAAGCTTCAGTAATACGTTTTGGGGGGTTTTCGGGCAGTTCAGCGGTGCTGACTGAATTTGCAAGGTCACCCCAGCACATCAACGCATCAGCACAGAATCCCAGAATGGTTTGGATTGCGTGACACCCTAAAGCTCCTCTCATTCCAGGGACACCTTCCACTGGACCAGGTCGCTCCAAGCCCCATCCGACCTGTCCTTGGACACTGCACACATCCTAGGTGTTCTCTCCAGTGGCAGATGGGTGTGGATGCTGCTCCAGGCAGGTCTCCTCCAACACACACTGATCAAGCTCAGGTGCTCAAGGCACAGGTTGGATCAAAGGAGCAATTCTGGTTTCCCAGAATTGGGGCAAAACCTTCTCTGGTTTAATGAGCTGGGAAAATGCTGCTCCTGGGGAAAGAAGGGGGCACAAGGCAGGAGCAGGTCCTGTGTCCCACCTTCAAGCGCTGCATGACAGTTCCACTTGCCATGGCACCGGCACCTGCACTGAAGGGATTTGATGGCTCCTGAGAAATGCCAAGCCAAGGAGCTTTTAAGAACTCCTGAACTACCTTTTTAAGAGGCAGGGCACATGTGCAACTAATCCAGTCTTAAAACTAATGATTTAATTTATCTTAGGAGAAGCAAACCAGCATAAATTAATATCTCCCAGTAGTATAACATAAGCATGTTTTATCTAGAGGTTATGTTGATTAAATCATCAAGTGCCATAATCTTCCCTTCGTACCTCAGTAAGTTGGAGAAAAAAAAAATCCCTAAAAATGTAGATAATGTAGCCTTCTAAGCCACAGGAGGGAATTGCACATTTAACTCCAAGCAGACTCCCCACCCTGGAAGAAGCTGCTCCAGCTGGTGTGGTACCAAGAGGAAAAATAAAGCTCCGTGTTCCTCGTGGCAGAGGTGCCAGGAGATTAAGGAGCTCAGAGGCAGCATAGGAGTTGCACTTCTGAGGTTTCACTCTGCGAATGGAACTGAAGAGGGCAGCCCTGGCTCCTCCAGGCCCTGTATCTGCTTTCAGGATACAAGACACCAGTGCCATTAGTCATGTGAGCTGGAAACTCCAGCGGCTCAGATGAACCATGCAGGGAAACAGAGGGGGCAAAGCACAGAATCCCCTCTGAAACAACTCCCTCATCTCATTTCTTCTTGTTCCCACTCACCTTGCACTGCAGGACTGAACCACTCACCCTGATAAATCCACCAGACCGACCTGGACTTTCTCCACCTGCCTGGGGTGGTTTTTCAGACCAAGCCGGTTCCTGCGGGACTCAGCTGCAAAGAGTCTCCAGGTGATGGTGCCCAGGCACTCCAGGTTTAATGGCTTTATGTGCTGGCTGTTGGCATCGCTGGAGAGCCCTTCAGACACACAACACCTTTTATTCAGAGCCAAACTCAGGCGAGTTTGAAAGCTTCCCTGGAGAAGGACAAAAGAGCTCATTAAGAGGAGGCATCCAGGCCAAAACAACATCTCCATCAACAGAAAGCCCCTCCCGTGAGACAGCAAACTCTGAATGCCCTGTACTGACCCCAGACACCTGCAGCAGGTCTCCAGCAAGAAACCTGGACTGACAAGTCAGCGTGAGAACACAGACTCACCCTCACAGTCCCCAGTGCTTATGAAATAAGTGCCTTTTGCAAAGAAGGGGCAATTAACAGACATTGTTGTATTTGGTTATTGGCAAGCTGGGGCAAACAGAGAACCTGCCAGCAGTGCAGGCACCACAGCTCCGCGCCCATTTCCTCACAGTGTCATTTCTCCACTTTTGTAAAAGCTTGAGAGCCTTCAGAAGAGAAATGGCATTATTTCAAAAAACATTTTAAAACCAACATGAAGTTGTCAAGAGGAACACTCTGCTCAGTGTCTCGGGCAGAAAACACATCTCCATCCAAACTCTCTGTCCCTCGTAGGAAAAACACATTGTAAAGGATCCATTTTCACGTTCTGAAAGAAGGCATGTTCTGAACACGACTTTTTCCTCAGAGAGGATACACTGTGCTGACTTGCAGCTTTACAAATATGGAAGCTTCAAGAAGTTTCCTGAGGGATTTTTTTATTTATACTCATTTCTGTGGTCCCTCAAATCTGCTGGATGATTCAGAGAGCAGAGGAGGGTTGTGTTTCTTTCCATGAACGCTAAAACACAGACCCAAGCCCTTTTCTCCCCTAAAAGCAAACCTCCACGTCAGTAAGACTTCCCTAAAATGATCCAGGCAGAGGAGTGTAATTTAGGAACAATCTTCACGTCCTTCTGATGCTGTTTTACAGTAGAAATAACCTATCTGACCCTCTCCCTCTGAGAGCATCTCTGCCGGCCCAGCTCTGAACAGCATTTCCCTTCCAGGCTTTATAACCTCTTCAGCTCAATTAATGGGGCCCCAAAAGCGTGGGTACTCCATTACTCCTAAATGAAACATCTTCAAAGACATTATTGCCACTTGTCTGCTGCAGGACCCTAATTCCAGGCAAGGCTGACATTTTGACAGATCTTCACACTCTTTTTCACCGAGGAAATGCACCATTACACAAGGTTAATTTTTTTAGGATTGATAGAAAATCTCTTCCTCTAGGTAAACATAAGAAAAACATCAACACGCTGTGTGGAATGACATGTCAAGCCACTCGGTAAAACCAACTTATCTGCCAGGAACAAGCCTGACAAATCCTCGGTACAGATGTCTTTCTTTCCCCACTTTAAATTGCATGCAGAGGCCTCAAAGTTCAGGGGAAGAGAAGGTGTGGGAAGGTGCGGGAAGGTGCGGGAAGGGAAGGGAAAGGAAGTTCCCCTTGTTGATCATCCCATCCTACCTGTGCTTTCACCTCCCTGCTGAGACAGCTGCCTTTGCAAAGGAGGGTTTGGAGAAGATATTCAGGGGGAAGCCTTACAAAAAAACCCCATGACAGGGAGGGTGTCTGAGCTCTTCCCTCCACCCTGGGGCTGGAGGGGTACTGGGGGAGCAATGCTGTCTGTGAATGGCCCCTGTGCCGTGTGTTCCCCTCCATCCTGGGGCTGGGGGAGCAATGCTGTCTGTGAATGGCACCTCTGTGTGCCCCTGGCAGAGCCAGGGTAGAGGATGCTCAGCTCCCCAGCGACAGTGTCACTGCTGCTGCTCATTCCCCAGGAGAAAATTCGACTGAGGGAATTGCTCCTTACAGACCTGACATGCAAGCATTTACTTTCTGGTTTTGAACACATTCCCCTCTCCCCCCAAGCTGGGGGGAGAAATCTTTCACAGCAGATCAAAGCCCACAGACGTCAGACAGTTTCTCTTCCTCTCCTTTTGCAATCTTTTAGTTGCTTGATGCCCTGGGGGAGCCAGAGGTGTCAGGGAGAAAGTCCATGATCCCTTCAGGATGGATTTCATCGTTTTTAGCTAATGAGTTCCACCTTGGAGAGTGACATTCTCCTTTCCAAGAGCCACAGGTCCTCTATGAGCTTCACCTAGAATCTGTACGGACATTGCCATTCCACACTCAACATCCTGGACAAACAAATGATTAATTATCCCCAGGGAGCTGCCATCTGTCAGCCGATCAGGGACGGATCTGATTAACAGAACATCCCTGTGATCTCCACCTACTGCCGAGGGAAATGTGCTCTCTTCCAATGGTTTATGCAACCAGCTTCTCACACTCAGCTACCAAACGTAGCTGGTGAGCTCAGTACCCAGAAATCATCCAGTCACCTGCTCCGGAGTGAGCCTTGGCCCGTCCAGCTGGATGGAGAAGGGACAGGAGGGTGACATCGAGGAGATGATGCGCTCAGAGGTGTGGGTGAAGTTCTGACATAGCCAAAAATCTACAGCAAAGCTTTAAGGAAGGTTAAGTTGCCCTCAAGCCCAGAATAAAAGCTAAGTTGAGAAAGGAGAAAGTAATTTTTAGGTGAATTACTGAGCCAGCTCTCAGCCTTTGGCTGATCATTGCTCTCCCGTGCCTCAGCCTGCCCGACTGAGTCATCAAGTTTGTTCTCATTTAGTTCTCCCTGTAGAAACCTTTGATATTTGTACTTCAAAACCAGTTTGGGGGTAAAAGCAGTGGCAAGACAGGCAGCAGCAGGCGCTGGCTGCCCTTCACAGCAGCACCCATGCAGGAAAGGAGGATGCTCTGCACTGATGCTGGGCTGGCTCCTCCCGCTCGCTCCCCTCAGCAGCTGGCGATTGCCACAGCAACAGGGAACAGAGGAGAAAAGTGTTTCTCCAGAACGGATTCGGTGGCTTTTAAGTGGATGAACATAGGAGAGTTTGTTTATAAATGTCAAGAGCAGGTCGGTGTGAAATTGGAAACGCAAGAGGGTTTTGGCTGGGTGAGCACCACGCAGGGTGAGGGGATGGAACACCTGAGCCAGGTGTGGATCTGCGGAGCCTCAGCATCCAGGAAACCTTGTCACTAATGCAAGCGGTGCTGTTCACCCCCTCTGTCCCCAAACTCCACCACAGGGCTAGCGTGACCTGCCTTCCCAAAAAAGAGCCTGGTGCTGGAGTTGCAGCCCCATTTTCAGCCGAGCTGCGCAGCCAGACAGCAACGAGGGGCAGGGAGGCCGAGCAGGAGCCTGTGCTCCGCCCCAACACGGTTTGAGACGCTCATTAAACCAGTTAATGGCAGGAGCAGCACTGAGAGCATGCCGCCGAATCTCCCAACACCCCAAAGGACTCGAGCATTTGGCCGGAGCTCTAAGGGACACCTCAGGAGTCCCGTCCAGCTGTGCCAGGAGTGAGAGCAGGCAGCGCATCCCAAAAAACACAGAAGGTAAAAATCCAGTCCTTGGATGAACAGCGAGGCTTTCCATGTGCTCTGATGATGATGATGGCTGGGTTAAACACCCAGGCAGCAAAACTCACCCTCACCGCCTGCCGCCCCAGCTGCCCCTTCCAGCAGGCGTTCGGGACACAGCTGCTCCCTGAAGGAGGCTGGGGGGGAAGCAGGGTGAGAGCTGAAGAAGGACTTTGGACTGTCACGTTTTTGAGGTTGTCCTGGCAGCCCCTTCACAGCACACTCAGCTCACTGAGGGAACATCTACAGCCAGACAAGTGACAGGCAGGGTCGAGGACCAGGACAGAGGCACATCCCGCAATCTCCAGTGACAAACCATGCACCGGGAGCCTGCCTGACCAGGCACCCCATTCCTCTTCATCTGAGACATTGATTCAACCAGGTACTTGGTGATAAAAGGCTGCAGAAGCAGTGAAAGGGCTCACTATAATACATTAAGTAAATAAAGGTAGCAGTGCCTCAGGATTTAGGTGAATATGCAACACCACCATCGAATAGGGCACGGCTGGGTGGCTGCAGGAGAGGGCTCGTGCCTCTGCTCGACTGACTGGTTGCATTCATTAATTACATCCCCATTAGGCAGGCAGGAAATGCTCCCACCAGGAGCACCTTCCTGCTCTGTCATTCAGCCCAGAAACATGACAGATAGGGCAGAGCTGAGGCATAATCGAGATGGAGCACCTGCCAGGCAGGATGGATAGGGAGAAACCCCTCTGCTTGGGTTATTGATACCTCGGGCGAGGTGACAAGATAAAGGAGCCCTGCAGGCCTCGGGAAGGGCACAGCCAGTGCTTGAGTCTGTTCACATCCATCACAAGGCATGTGGATGAGATTCCCCCTGAGGCCCTCAGCACCGGGGTAGCAGAGGCCAGCATGAGCCAGCCCAGCACGTTGTACCACACCCTTCACACTCCCTTTGGCCCTCGTGGGAGTTCAGAGCAAATTAAACCTTCAGACTTCTGTGAGAAAGCCACATCAGTGCTGAGAGGTGCTCAGTCCTGCCCACTGCTCCAGCGACTCCTCACTGGGCCCTGGCACAGGGTGCCCAGAGCAGCTGTGGCTGCCCCTGGATCCCTGGCAGTGCCCAAGGCCAGGCTGGAAGATGATCTTTAAGGCCCCTTCCAACGCAAACCATCCTGTGATTCCATGATTCCCTCCAAGGACAGTCCAGGATCTGCCTTCCACGCCCCGCCTCCCTTGCCCACACACACCACACAGGCGGCCCAGGTATGAGAGCACCAACATTGCAGCTTTGTATCCCAAAATATCTGCTAAGCACTCCCCTTCGCAGCACCTGGAAACGGCAGACAGGTACCTGTGTCTGCTCAGATGGATGAAATCCTCTGGGAGCAAAGCCCTGCTGTGGCAGAGCCACTCACTGGATTGCCACCAATGGTCCCTTCCTCGGAGGAGAGCAGGGTTTATCCATTGTCAGGGACACACACTGCACTTCTGTATTTCACTCTGGCTTTCAAAGCTCTTCCCAAAATCGTTATTTCAATGAAAGAGGAAACAAATCAATAGTTTTGAATTTTCTGAGGGGAGAATGAGACCAAGAGGCAGAGGCAGGGCTGGTGACAACCCTACCATGTTTTATTTCCCTTTCCTGAGCTGCAAAGCTCCAGTCTTGGTCCAAAATGAGACCTAATCAATACTCTAATGCTGGGATCTCATTACACACCTAGCATCCCTGGGTCCCAGGTTAACGGGTCAAACTCTCCTTCATGTCTTAGTTTTTCAGAATCTTAAACCAATTGTTTCAGCAATTCCCAATCTCAGTGGATGAGATTTTTACTATCCAAGATCCTTTCCAGTGGAATTTTTGCCTCCTGCTTTTATACTCATTTCATACAACTGCATTACATGATTTAGTATCATCAGTATTCAGAGTCTTCCCTGTTACGTGATGCCTTGTGATGAGCGAGGTTTGGAATGTTTCTTCTCTAATCACATCAGAGAAAAAATATTCCTATTAGGCAGTGTTACTAAATTTTAGTCTATGGGCAAAAGGCTATTTCTTCTTCAAAATGAGTAATTCTTCAGTGTTAACAGGAGCTTGACATGATCAGCAGCTGCCTTCAACTGTCTGACAGAAATCACCTAATTGTTTATCAAACACCCTGAAAAAAAAAGGAAAAAGCCCAAAACAAACAAAAAACTTGACTTACCTCCTCATTTAATGATGGAAACAGACATGGAGCTCCATCCATGTGTTCTGAGCCTGTCTTCCAAACCCACCAAGTCGGCTCACTTTAAAACCATTCGGTCACCAGTTCCAAACAGGATTTAAACCATCAAGCAGAAACCTTGAATGAAGACACCAATTTTCCCCCTGGACTTGCATTTGCATTTATTTTTGTTGAAGCTTGTTAGCTCTCACGACCTGGGCTGGCCAATAAACCTGCAGAGATCTGCAGGCAGTGACCACCCTCCAAAGAATCCTAAACTCAATAAAATTAAGGAGCATTAATAAAGTGAAATGAAAAACGTTCATTTCATCACTCTTCTGCCTTTTTTCCCCTCTCAAGATTCGGGGCAGAACATGGGGATGCAAATTAGAACTGAATGAAAAATGACAAAGCTACCTGAGGCATCCAGAGAACTGATAGCTTTCAAATGTGAGATTGATGGAATAAAACAGCAGCTGCTTCCCGAGCCCTACAAATGCCTGGCTTTGCTCAGAGCATTGCTATTTTAGAACCAAAGGCTTAAGTAACTCTTCCTGTTCTGCTGTTCAGCATTTTAATTATGTGAGGGGAGCTGAGACACCCATCCCTGTTCAGATACACACCACAGAGAATATTTTGCATTTCCTTTGTCACCTAAATGTTATTTAAATGTTGGTCCCAAGGTTTCTTTGAGCCACTCTCCCCTTCTGCTTACTTATTAGCATCACGCTAGAGGGGAAAAAAATCCCAATATTTTGTGGGGGTTTTGGTTCTCATAAACCCAAGCTGTTCTTCGTGCCTATTTAAAAATGAAAATCAATATTTTACAGAAAAGCATTCTTGCATAAAAAGGAGGAATCTAAATAAACAGAATTACTCCACTGTGAAGTGGTAGGTACTTAAGTATTACAAGATGTTTTGGCATCCCCAGAATTTGAGCTGGTGTTAAATATTAAAGGAGTTTTCCACATTCAGCAAAACATTACAATAGTAGAATTCTTTACCTATATGAAATTTGGAGTTTCAGTGGCAACAGGTTTTCAATAAATCATAGAAAAACAGAAACATGCATTCTTTTGTTGTCTTAAGTATTTCACTGTATACTAAATTCTTAGTTTTAGAATTGGGCAAATTCTAAATTCAAAAATAGTAACAGCAAACCTTAGACACCTATTCAGATTTTCTGAATATTTCAGTGTTTGCTTCTGTGGAACAAGAACCCAAAGGCAGCTTTTTCTTTTTTTCTGAAGGAGGAAGAGCCTCAGTTATTCACAAGGGTCACAGCTGTTTCTTGCTCTTTTAGGCTTTATTTTAAGTTCCCCATAAATTTGCAAAAACCAAGGCAAACAACTAAGGATTCTGTCAGTAAATCCCTTTGTCTCTTTACAAAATTCCATGCAGAGCACAAAAACTAAAAAAGACAATCTTGTGTATTAGCATTTGTCCTTGGAAAAAGCCTCTTTGGAAACCTTTCCACGAGTATGATGTCAAAGAGCCCCTGGAATTTGGCTCCCTGGTCTGGCTTCCTTCCCCTGCAACATCTAATGGCTGAGGGGGGGATGTATTTTTTATTTTACACATATCAACATCACAGTCCATTGCTCAAGGCAATAAAAAATGTTTAATATGAGTCAACAGCCAACTGCAATTTAACTCAATAAAAGTCTATTTTTGGCAGAAGGTTCACCTTTCCTTAAAATTACTGTAACGACAAGTTAAAGCCATTTCCTAAATTTATTTTGAATGCTGTTCAGGATGAGGATTGAATTGTTTCATACCTGCAGCAAAGCTTTCTGTTCAGGGGGTTGGGATCCTTCAAGACTGATGATAAGCAGGCAAAGAGCAGACAGAAAAGCCAATTTTGTCCTAGAATTCAAGCAAGACCTTGTCCATCTCCTTGAGTAACTTGTCTCTATTTTTCCAATCTGTGGCAGGAAATCTTCAATTCTACAGCTGATGTCTCTACTCTTGATCTCCACGTGCCTCGTCCTCACCACAGAACTACTTGTGCATCCTTTTAGGATTTCAAAAAGCTGCACTTGCTTGCCTGAGTGCACAGCAAGGCACTGCACTTTATCACTTGCAGCGCTGCAAATGGCTCAGGCCATTACAGAGCAGCCAGGATACAAAAAGCCAGGATAGGATGTTCATGTACTCTGTGAGACACAGCTACATGGTGATCCACAAAGGCAAGGCAGACTTTCATTTCATTAAGAAACTGAGGATGAAGTAGCCTATAAACAAAATTCCTTCAGTTAAATTTGAGCCATTTCCAACAGTACAACCCCTACTCAGGGCTGCCAAAAGCAGAAATTAACAGTTCAAAGGCTGACCCAGGGGCACTGGGGAAACCAGCAAGGAATTCTGACAGAAGGAAGTTGTGCAAACCTCACACATCCTTCCTAGAGACACAAGATTGGTGTGGAAGAGTTTGAGACCAGGGTTTGCCAACTTCTACGAGGAAGCAGTGCCCTGACTCACCATCAGTTCATGGAGCCCTCTCCCTGTCCAACACACACTGATGGCCTACCCACACTTCTGGCTTTTATTAACATCCAAAATTACCCCAGAGCAGGGAACACCACAGCAGCAGATGGCTGTTGGCAAAGTGTCTCCCCAACACCGAACCCGAGTCCCCAGCTGTTGCCACAAATGTATGTATTGATAAAGTGATACGGACAGGAAATAAATCCTACTACTTCCTTAGCACTTTTTATTATTAGAACGATGTTCATTTAAAGACTCAGTGACAAATCCTGTCTGGTACATCATCACCTTATCAAAAACCTGTGACATGTGCAGAGAATGTTAAGTTATATTAAGTAAGCTGTTAACTTGACAAAATCCAGCCTGCTGCTTTCTGCCTGCCCGAGCTGCAGCAGAAATGGCACATTGTCAAGGGGTGGGAAACAGACTCTCCCCTTCCCTGCCAGAGCTCCAGACCCACTCCAAACTCCAAAGAGCAGGAATCCAGCCCAGTGTCTCAGTGACACCAGGAACAGGCGCCAGTCTCTGGGATGTGAGTGCCCCCAGCTGCAGGAAGGAAACAGGCACAGGCACTGTGGCTCCCCTCCCTCCCCTCCATTTATCCAGACACCAGAGAAAGGCTTGACCAATGTTAACGAGAAGGCAGCTCAAAAGCAAAACCAAAAGATGCCTCCAAGTGACAGATATTGAGAGAGACAGAATTTACAATTCTTTGACCAGTAATCAAAAGGAGCACGAAGTTGTTCTGCACAGAAGGCAGGAATGTGACAGCACTGCCAGGGCACCATGTGGCTCCTGCCAAGGCAGTCACATGTGGCATTGGTGGTTCCAGCCATCAGCAAATGACTGGGAACAATAAAGGAATGCCAGAGTCAGATCTTTAAACTCCTAGGGAGTACCTTAATGCCATTATTTGGGCATTTTCACTGGTGCTGCAGGAGGGCAAGTGTAGAAACCCAGTGTCACCTCCAGTAACTACAAAAGCCTTCAAGGGGAGCCCCTTGCACAGCATCTCAGGGAATGAAGGTTCCAGCTAACAGTATGTCAATTCTGCTTTCTACACTGTACCAGGCTCCTTGGGAGGATAATACAGACCCAGTATCTCCTGTCAGCAGGATCCCACCCATTATTCTGAGCATCAGTGAAAAAAGTGAAATTGATCTTTTGCCTCTCTCCATCTGTGAGTGATTATGGACACATACAGAGTCCATACAGCCTTTCCATCTGGAAAATCCACGTAACTGGTCCTTTAATTTAGTCATCCACCTATTCCAGGTAATCTGTATCAGCAAACAGACGTACTCTGCTTGTTCATTGAAGGGTTTTTTAATGTGAAGAGAAACGGAAGCTTCTGACTAACCACGCGTGACTCTGAGCTACATTAAAATCACTGTATTTTCAGCAGTTTCTGAGCTGTTCACACCATCCTAAAAAAGTCTCAGTGCTCCAGTCTTTCAACAGTCCAACCAATAAAGCTGATATTGTGCACCAGGTATTCTGGAGGCATCGCTCAGCTGCAGCTGAAACCTGGCAGGATTCATCTTTTGCCCAAAATCCTGAGCCTTGCAGGAAAACAAGGCCAAAAAGCACAAATAACCTCAAGTCTTGACAAGCAAAGCTTCTTTCACTGGTCTGACTCCCAACAGAAACATGATGATGTTTTTGACACACGAGTCCCATCTGTGCACCACGAAACAACAAAAAGGAGGACGATGCAAAGTCTTCTCAAACAGTCACCCAAAATACAAAGAGAGCGTACAGAAGCTTGATGCAAAATCCAGAAATAGTCCAGGGCAGTGCTTGGGCATCACTAAAGGTTTAAGGACTACTGGGGACTATGTGGCCAGCCACAAAGTGTCTCGTCAGAGGCCAGGGCCGTTCCCTGCTGCTGGAAGGAGCGAGCAGCCTGTGAGCCCTGGCAGAGGTTTGGTGATCCAACAAAAACCAGGGAAGGGAGAGCAGAGTCAGGCGGCCGAGCGCCGGCGGATCACGAACACACCCCGCTGCAGCTGCCCCAGGTAGATCCTCATCTTGGTGCTGTCGCTGGTTTTCCTCACCCAGATCTGCAGCAGAGAAAGGGCAAAAAGAATGGGGCAGGGAGATGAATTAGGGGAGAAAAAGGTAAAACTCACAGCAAGTAACACACAGACAAATTAACTCTGTATCTTGGTGTCAGAGCTGAGCACCTCAGGGGGCACAGATCAATGAGGTTAATTCCTTCTCCCTCCCACGTGAGGCATTTGCAACCTGAGTAGAAAATGAAATAAGTGTCTAAACTTCACCTCCTTAACTTCCTGCTCAAAACAGTCCTCAAGAAAAATTACTCTTTCAAGCACCATCAGGAAAGCAGGTTCCTCCTGCTGCAGCTCGCAACAGAGCCGTGGCACTGAGCTTTGCCTAATCAAGAATAAGTCTCTCTAGATCCACAGATCATAAAATTATCTATCCTGGGATTTGCCCAGACAAGTAACTATTAGTCAAATGAAAAGCTTATTCTGATTCTGTTCCATGAAGCATTTCCCACAATGTACCACAGAAATTGTGCCTGGAGATAAAAGGGCCTCTCTGTTAAACACCTGCACGGAAGGATTCACACCACGAGCTCCAGAGGACAGTGCTGCCACTGAGGCAGCCACTCCAGAGTCTCCGAAATCACCTTCAAGGTGTTTAGATCTAAAAATTTGCACTTTAAAAATCAAGTCTGACCAATTTCCTCTGCATTATATCCTTCTAATACATTTCAACATATTTAAATAAATACACAGAGTAAGAATTACCCAACTCTTAGTACTGGAGTATTTTAGGAGGGAAGTCCAATATTTCCTACTGCAAAGAATTAAAAAGTTATGCTGGCCTATGATTTACCCTATTTTTTTTTTTCAATATATTAGCTCAGGCCCGCTATAGTAGATTGATTTAACTCTTATTATTTTAATTATAAATTGACTTTATTAACAGGACCCCTCAATACAAAATAAATTTAGTATTTGCCTGGACTTCAATTATTTCTCCAGAGAAATTGAAATCAACACTCATTGATAATCATCTCCCAACTGCGATTCCCAAGGATTTGGCATGTTTTGCTCACTAAAAGAATTCAAAAAATCCACAAACTTTGAGCAACTGTAGGAAACAAACACGTAGAATTTTATATTCTACCACAGTATGATACATCAGTTTTGCTAAATTACAGCAATAACTCTTAACAAAATTTTAATGCATCCATGAGCACACTACCAGTGTTTTTATCAGAACACCCAACCGAGTGCCTCAACTGCCACTGCAAGGGAACAGCTGTGACACAAACAGATCTCACATGCAACTCATTCTGGGGAAAATAAAGTGTTTTCCCTTAGCTGCCACAACAAATTAAAGTTCCTTTACTGGCTGATTGAGGAGAAGTGCACTCAAGTCTATTATTTCTTTCCCTCAAGTGTCTGGCATCTGCAAGCAAAGAACAAAGTGTTCCCTTTGCCCAAGTGCTGCAGGAGCTTGCAAAATGTAGGATTATCCTTCACAAACAGAGCAAGTCTCTTCCCATCTCAAAAGGAGATTTCTCAAGTCAGTTTTATCTTGGGTTCAGCTTCTTTACACACCAGACACAATCTATCTTCAGCCCTTACTCGACCCATGTCTTCCCCCCCTGTCCTGACAAAGAAAAGCAGCCCAGCACCTCATTGGCACCCACAGAGCTGATCACACAGCTGATTTTCGTGTTCTCTTTAGACTCCAGGTAAATAGCTTGGCTCTTGTGGTACCTGCAAAAAGAAAATTAAAAAAAAAGAAAGAAAGAAAAAAAGAAATGCATGAAACCATTCTTGAAAAAGATGGACAGAGTAAGTTTGAAGTCCACCTTTCTTTCCACACCACTTTCTCCATCTTTGCATAATAGTGGGTGATCTGATCACACACACCTCCTCTGCATTTAATGGTATTTTGAAATGCAGGAGGGTCTTAATTCACTGAAAACATATTTCAGAACTGCAAGGGGGAGAGGCAGAGCCCCAGCCACAACCCAGGGGAACAGTGATTGACAACACACCCAGGCTTCAGGGTTTAATCCAAGCAGCCTTTCCCATTTCCAACACAGGAGGGGATTCAGAAGGCAATTCCTAATGCCTGACAAAATATGACAGAGCATATCAGATACCCAGGTTATTCCCCAATACAGAATTACTAGAGCACTACCAGCAGCAAAAGTGAATTACCCTCAGTCAGTGCAGTCTGTGCATTGTTTAATGAGACCTCAGATTTCTAATGCTGTCCTATTTTGTGACAATACCCCAAACGGTAACTAATGGGTAACTGACTTCGTAACGAGCTGTAAAAGTCTGCCATAAGGAGGCCAAGACTAAGCAGCTCCACTTCATCCCATTTTAAATCACATTTTAAGCTCTACATTTTTCTTAATGTGTTGTGTATAAAACAAAGCCTTTGAAATTCATAACTCTGAATTGTTTGATTCGTGAACTTGCCTCTTTCACAGCCCACATTTCTCCAAGTGCTGCAGTGTGCCAGCCCCAAAACCCCAGTTCCTGTTCATTCTGCCTCATTCTGTTCCACAGGCAGAACTAATTACACTGCAACAGGTGATTTCTAAATAAATCATCTTAACCAAGCAGGAACCAAAATACTTTACAGTTATAAAAGCATGACTGTAGCTCCACCTTTCCCCTAATCACGATTTTATCTGGGCAATCCAAGCTGCAGAATCGCTGCACAGCAGCTACCCAGTGCAACCCCCTGCAGCCCGACTGCCATTTGCAGAATGCATGGATTTATTTCATCTTTACAATTATTGCTACAATAACCATACTGTACATGTGGAAGTCTTCCAATGGTTTATTCCACAGTCTCTTCCTACTCAGAACTTTCCTGCACTCAGAATTTTCACAGTGCTTGCTAGTAACTGCAATGAGTGTCAGCTTTGAGTCTGGCAAACATACTCATTACCCATGGAGGGGTGAGGGAATAAAAACATCCCCAAATCGGGCAACTTTTAAAACAAAAATGTCAGTGGGTTCCAGGGCAGTGCAACAGCAACAATGATCTGAGCAAAAAAAAAAATCTCAGTTTAGTGAGTCCAGATGTCATTAAATGATACCAAGGAACTCAGAAAGCTACTACAGACCCACGGCCTCACTAAGATGAGACAAAGATCTCAGTCCAGCAGTGCCCTACCACACCATGCTGTGAGTGCTTAAGCAAGGATCTCGATGCAATCAGCAGGAGTGCCAGGGTAAACAACAGCTCTCAAGTATTACCTGTGCCCACACAGACAATTTGATTACCAGGAATTCTAAATCTGATGACACACACGTCAGAGGCTTCATCCAGCCCTTGGATTTCACATCATGAATTACTCTCCATCAGGAAATTAATGTTAATTGTGCACAGAAGAGGCAAAGAACCAAGTCAGCAGTGTTTCACTGAGGAGTTGTCTCAGCTGTCTCACACTCCACGCTCCCAGAGACAGGCACAGCACCTTGGTGCATCAGCTACCCGGTCAGGTCTCACCCTTTTGCTAAGTTTATATATCCAGAGGGGGATAGAATTGAGGAAATTACCTCAGATGAAAAATGCAATGGGGTTTAAGTTGGCTTTCAAGAAAGCAAAGAGCCAAACAACTCTGGCTGTTGCAGCAGGTAAAACACACCAAGTGAGGCAAGCAGAAATAATTCCATTTCCTGCTATGAAGTATTTTGCTGAAAGGCCAAGATTTTCAACAGCAACTCCATCAAAAGGCTGAAAGAAATCTCTCTGCATTATTGTATGCAGCAAAGCTAAAAGCACAGAGATGGTTGCTTTACAGTGAACTGTGGTTCAGGATTTGCTGGGGGAACACAGAGCTCTGAGGATAAAAAAGTTGAGCCTAATTCCACATTCACCTGAAACACTCCACATTTTGGAGACATCTGTGAAATATCTCTGCAAGACTTCAGGGGGTTCATTACTGGTCTTAAACATTCCCTGTTTTCAGGTAATTGCCATGCAGGGCTGCATCAGGAAACAGAGAGAGTCGTTCCTGGGCTGTCAGGTTTAGGATTTCTGTGCATGCCAGCACTCTTTATGCACCTTAGGAAGAATTACCCTCCCCCTACCAAGGGTTACTTCATTATTTTAAAGCACCAGCCACTTTGCACGAGTACTATCAATCCAAAAAATTTAAGCAGGATTATTACAACCAAAAAACCATAAAATACTGGTCTTAAAACAGCATAAGAACAAGGCAGCCAGGAAAGACAACAGCTGGAATTCCTGACAGCAAGACCCCCTTGACAACTGAATTCAGCAAGACGAAAATACCTGTTAAGTGTTTTTTTTGTCCCAGCTAGATACCCTTCAGAGAGAGCTGGTGCTTTGGTGAGATTCATCTGGGCTCACTGAAGCTCTTCCACATTTAAATTTAAGGGGAAGTTTTGAGCCTTACTGATAGATTACTTCAGATGCCTTTTTTTCTTTCTTTTTTCACTCAAGAACACTTTTCAAGTACTCCATATGCTTCAAAATTCTGAAGAAGAGTTTATTCATCCAAATATAACCTGGGGATAGTCACTTTACACAAAAAAACAAATTTATGAAAGCAAAAGAAAAGCACTTGATGAAGCTGTGCAATAAGTAGCCTGTTCAGTTCTTATCTGCTTTACACTTCATGGATATTGAAACTGCAGGGAGCAGCTTTTACCAGAGCTGTGAACACTGAACTCTCAATTAAACAGCAGTCAGAAGGAAAAACTGACCAACTGGCCAAGGTGATTGCTGGGTAAAAAACCAGCTTCACACCTACTTCTGTGATAAAATTACAGCCTGGTCAGGTGTTAGGCTGAGGCACCAGAACACCCAAGTAGGCTACAAATAAGCAGATGTCTCACAAATTGCTTTCTGCTCAAGGAGTTCAAGATTGCCCCCTTGATTATCCAGGTTTGCAAGTCTCATGGATTAATTTAAGATCTACTAAGACTCCTCTGCAGAATTTAATATTTTCCTTGTGTTTTGTGAGGCTTTTACAGCTGTATGGCCATAAAACTCAACAGAGATAAATCCAATCAGCAATTCTGAAGTTGCCACTCCCAGGTGGGTTTGATCTTTAAAGGTTATTTGGATTTATTAGAAGCATTTTTCATCCTGAGCAGCTGGTAGACGACATTTCTTCTGCCACCTTGTGGAATGCTGGGAAAACTGAGCCTCAGGAACGCAAGTGTTGCTGACAGCAAATCATGGAGCGTCTGTATCCAAGCTGGGCAGCTTCAGTGGCATCCCACTGTGGCTGCTGCTGGCTCTCCCACCTCATTTAAGGTTTGACTTCCTAAGTGCCACAGTGGGCCACGGAAAAGATTCAAGTCTCCTTTTATTGGAGCCACCAGTTATCTCTGAAAGCCTGCACAATGTAAACACTCCATCATCACCTCTGCTTCACTGGACCAATGCTGAGCCCATGCTGGGAGCAGCAAACCTCTGCCCAGAAGCATTTTGTCCACCAATTCTTTGATCAAAGCCATTTCTCTCTGCAGCCTCTGCCTCCTCTCTATTTAGACTGATGAAAACAGAAATTCCCCAGGCCTCACCATCTCTTGTCATAGTAGAGTTTTCCATCTTCTATCCGAGCTTCAAATCGCTGTGCGGGAGACTCTGCTGGGGTGGCTGGGAGGTGCTCGGGAGAGGAGGGGGAGGCTGGAGACACGAGAGACACTCTGGTTAAAGACCAGCACGTGCCCATCACACAGCAGAACCTCTGACTGCAAAACTACAGTTAATAAGGTCATGTGTGCAGAAATAATAAGGAGAGAAAACAACACCTCAAATATCCATTGGGAAAATATTACATATTGTGATGAGTAACTCAGCCTTTGCCTTGAGTTAAAATATTCACTGAAATACAGCTTTTATCTGAAAAAACATTTACGGGTAAGTGATGGACAATATGTCCTTGATTTTGTTTTAGTTATAATCCACAGTTAATTTGTTAAATATGGTTAAAATTACTGAGGCAAGTTAGTCCCAACTCTGTCTTGAAATAAAGTGTACAGGCACATCTAGTGAGCTGGAGGCATAAACCCTCAAGTGGTCAATCCCTCAGTGGACCTCACAAGCACACAAGGTGCCCAGATGCAAAACCTCTTTTCACAGCTGGATTGTCCCATGCCCAAGTGTTTCAGTCACCAAAGATGCACAGGTTCCCCTTCCCATCCCTGACCAACATCAGCACCCACAAAGAACAGCAATTCCACAGCCCAACATCTGCAATCCCATTCTCTGTTCAGAACAGCACCCCAGGAGCCAGTTCCAGGGCATCTGTCACTCACCTGGTCTCTTGGGTGATTTAAGCTACATGGGAAGAGAGCAAAGCAGTGTTAGAGATCTGACAGGAGCCACAGAAGCTGAAGTGATAATTTCAGGTATCTTACTTTCCATGCTCTGAATATTTCTATTTTAAATGCTCTGTTAAGTGGCCTAACACATAACCAGAGCAGTGTGGTATTAACAGCCAAAGGTGCAGATAATCAGTTCAGTATAATGACACAAAAGGCCAAAAACCTGAACTTCAGAGCACTCAGATAATCCACTCAAATGAGCCAAACCCATCTAACACACTATTTTTGAACGTGATATGACATTTCTCAGGGTACACAAAACACAGGAGATAAATCATTAGAGAAACCTCAACAGGTGGCACAAAACCAGTGTTCCACTACCACCCTCAAATGTCTTAAGGAGCAGCTTATATTCGAAGAATTAGATAAGCCTTCAAATGTTCAGCAAGAAAACAGTATGTTAATCAAAACCAGAGAAACTATAAACATGCACACTGCCCCCTATCCAGCTTGCTGAAATAGTGATAGCAGGGAGGAAAAAAAATTAATAAAAAACCTACCCCACACTAAGGCCTAAACCAAAGGCAGCCTATGATCTCCCAGAAAAACAGACTGACATCTGTTCAGCCATGAGGAAGAAACTCCTTAACACGGCTCATCCCTTGGTTCAGACAAAAGGTACCATTTTTAGATGACAGTCATTCTAATTAGGTTAATTAAACCTCAATAAAAAGGAGGAGATACCATCTCACTAATCTTTTATTGTGTTACTTCAGAAAGCCTACAGGGATTAAATAGTCCCACATTTCAAAAAGAAACACAAAAAAGAGCTCTTGTTCTCTTCAGGGGAAAGCATTTGCCTTCTCTTTAAAACAAAGAAATACAGTCAAGCAACAATCCCTACCTTATTCAGTGTCCTTAGGTCCTCCATTATTTGCTCATCAGTCAACAAATAATTTAGCTGAGGTATCCAGAATTAAGGTTTCCATAAACTCTTGACAAGCAAGGCTAAAAATTAAAGGTCAGTGACATCTCACTTGACTAAATGTAAGTCAAAAGGCTTCCAGGATTTCAATAAATGTCTTACTTGAGCTTTTTTTTTGTCAGAGGAATTCACCCAAGTCCATCCCCACTGCCTTAGCAGCAGAGTGCAAAATCACCTCCATCAATGAAAAACCTTTTGTGCACTGACACTGACTTCATGGAGGCATCAAGCACCAGCATTTTCAGTGTTTTTCATCTTGTATTTCTGTGAACAGTCAGTGAGCTGAAACAAGACTCACTTCAGGTTTTTACCATGAAGCTAAATCCCACCTAAACCTTAGTTTTACAAAATAAAAGTAATAAATACAACTTTGGGTGGCTGGGGATAAATAAGATCCTACAATCCATCTGAAAACAAACCCAAAATCTCAGAAAATAGAAGTTAGTATATTATAGTCTTATTAGAGATCTGCTGTACTTTTGTTTCTTCATAACAAGCATTTAACCGAAAGTGTTAAACTGAAGTGAACAATTGCTGGGCTGCATTTCGAGGTTTTGGTTGTGATGGACTTTAATACTCTCCCAGAGAGCAAAGGCAGAGACTTTCATACTGCATCTGCTGTATCATGCTCAATTAGCAGGTCATGTTCGCCATGAAACTCATTTATTTTGGATGAGATAGGGGCACTAATAAATGATTTTTTTTTTCCTGAAAGAGTGAACAGAATCTCCAACTGTAAAGAGGTTAATTGAAACTGGAGATGCTCATGACCATCCTGCATGAACTCCAAAAGTTCAAGGTTTGATATTGCCTTCAGAAAATGAGAGTCACTCAGGTAAGTTTTTTTTCATCTAAGACATACAAGTTCAGAATCTAATAAGAAGCCTCTGCAAAGCAAATATCCTTGCCTTCCTCTCCAGGTGAATTTAATATACAAACAGATAAAGTGCCTATCATCAGAGAGGAGCTAAAAACATATTTCCAGAAGCAAAGGAACATTTTAATTCCGAGACACACAGCAAGGCAGATCCTAAGGATTACACAGACATGTTTTTCTGTCTCTTGTGATACATGAAAACAAGATGAATCTTCATCTTTTCTTATTCAAAGAACAAATCTAGCACTCTTTGCTTTTGCTATGCATCTCTGGATTAGAGATCTGAAGCCTTTATCAGAAATGGAAAAAATAGTTTGATACAACAAATATGATCTTTCTGGTAAATGCTTTGTCACATCTCAAAATGAGAAAAGCTTTGGCTCATGTAAAAAGCCATTTACTATCTATGGCATCAATTATCTTGGCATATATATGTACGTATAATGTTCTTTTAAAGTTTTTCTTTTATGAAATAAATTGCCTGGAGATTTCAAACTATTCTCACTGATAAAAAAAAAAGTTATCTCAGAATACTGTAAGGTTTACATGAGGATACCAAGGGATCTCCAAACACTGGTTTCTATATATGTATTGTATTCTGTATTGCTTTAGCACATATTATACAGGACAACTGTGCTTCTGTATTTCCCAGGTTAAAATCTGAATCCGGCATTTAATTTCATTTTCCTTGCTGTACAAAACAACAGAGGCGTGGGTAGCATGGTGCTGCAAACCCTACAGTGACTCCACGAAAGGATATCAGGGGCAGGTTTCCTCCTCTTGTCTGGGATAGGAACTGGATCATTCGGTCGCCGTCTCAGTTTCCTTGTCATAATAGGCTTCACCTCCATTGAATCTGTAGGGTAATGAAGTTGGAGAGTTGATAAGACCAGAGAGAAAGGAGTAAGCAGCAGCAGCTTTCTACACAAGGCACAAGGAAAATAATCTTTCCTCTTTCATATAACAAATTGGATTTCCTTTTTTTTCTGTGTATGTGATAGTTTCCAGCATGGAAGCGCTGACAGTTAATCCAAGTTCTCTCCCATCAGGTCACTGCTCAGTGCTGCAATGCCGTGGTTAGAGCTGCTCCAGGTACAGATAAACAGCACAATGATGCTACAAAGATTCAAGGTAAATTCCTTTCACGCTAATGCTATCTGCTTGGGAACGGAGCATTTAAAGGGCTAAGTTCATGGAGCTCTTTCCCAACCCTACTTGGATCATTAACAGCATGTAAAACACCAGCTACAAATCACTTGCTCTCTCATCTTCAAGGCAGAAAAACAGCTTTGTCAAAAGATTAGAGAAAATTTCTGCATTGAAGACTGATACAAGTCTGCTGGAGTGACTTCAAACAAACAGTATTTAAATTCAGATTATCTAAGAATGATTAATGAAATGAGCCTAATTAATAACACATGGAGCAGTAGCTGACAGGAAGTAAACTGCAGCATATGCACTGAGGAAAAAGAAGAAAATCTGTTAAACACCAGTTTCATCACCAAGTAATCATCTGCACTTAGTTTGTCCAAATACCTACAGGTAACCTTTACTGAACAACTTCACTGAAACTCTCACAACTCATTCCTTAATTCATGAAGATGTGTTGAACTGGTAGCCAAGAGACCACATCATCAATGCCAAACATGTCATCCCACCTCCCTTTCTATGTGCTGAGATTTATTTGCTCATCTCTAAGCACCCCTGAATCACACCCTGGGTAGGACTTCAATCTGTGAAGGGGATTGAGAGGCTAAAACCTTGAGCAGCTCTGCATGTGGAAAATACACCAAATTCCTTCTCTGCTCATCTCAAGGGTGAACAAAGATGACCATGAGACCAGACTTCATAAATAAGAGAAGTTACCAGGGAAACAGCATAACTCAAGCTGATTTCCAGTCCACATCAGCCCTACGAGTTTGTACTAAGCCAAGAGCACCATTTAACATGCCAAAAAAGGGTTTAATTCTTACTTCTGAGTATTAATTTATTCATTTATATAAAACCTGTCCATACCACGCAAGAAATATACGAAGGGTGTAACTCATGGACAGGCCTCAGCAACAAAACCAACAATATCACTCCATGAAGTGAGGGAGTTGCTCTCAGAGCACCAAACCAGATTTTTGGTCACAGCAACAGAACTCTGTAGGAATAATTAACCCCTGACTTGGCTCCCCTGTGCCCATTACCACAGAGCACTGTGAGGCACCAAGGGTACCAACTGTCTCAAAGGAATCTGTCCATTTAATATAAATTTTCTAGAGCCTGGACACAAATGTAACCCACAAATCTATTTCTTCTGGCTTTAAGCAGCATATTTCGACCTCTGTTGTTTGGCTTTCTTCAACTACTTGACCACCCACCCCTGTAGGAAGACCAGGACACAGCTTTACAAGCTGGCATCACTGGTAGGGTCAATATTGTGACATATCCCAGCAGTTTTATTGCTGGATCAGGGAACCAAAGCAGCCTCTTTCCCTGCATACAAGCAAGCCCATTGTCTACTCTGCTGCTCCACTGGCACTGCTTGATTCACCTGGCAGCAATTCAGGTCACTGAATTTTGAGTTGCTTTCTCTATTGAAAGACCCTCCATGTGTGTTCTACCCCTCTCAGCATCTCCCACCAGCTGCCTGTGTAACCCAGCACTGCCACCTTTGCAGCTCTCTCCCTGTGCAGGAGCAGAGTGGATAACACAAATGACAAGTGCTTATCTTCTTTACCTCCTGTTAATTCCATGGTTAGCTTTTCATTCTCAATCATCTTCTTCTTCTCTTCCAACTCTGCTATCAGATTTTCCTTGAGCTCAATTTTCTTATCTTCAAACTCCTTTGCTGCTGCTTTCTTTTCCTTAACATAATTTTTCTCCACCTGATCTGTCTAATGCAAACCCAAAGAGCAAGAAGGTTAATTAAGGACTCAAATTAATGATATCACAACAGCTTTTCAAATGTTTTATTGATCAGCTTTTCAGTTCAAAGCTGGCGTGAGTTCTAAAGATTATCAATATTCACAATCTACAGAAAAACATCTAAATATGACTTAGTGCTATTATATTGGCAAAAGAATTATTTGCAGAAAGACAATGTTGCATAACAAATCAAGTCTCTAGCAGAGAGCTCTACAGATTTATACACAGCACTCACCACCTTAAACACGTTTTTTAGACCAGCCCAGTGCACAGCCAAGAGGGCAATAGCAAATATTTAATTTTATTATAACAACAAAGTGCAGAAGTTACTTGAGGGGATACCAGCAGTAAGCTCTACTACATCTCAAGTGGAACAAGCCAGTTTTGAGGAAGACAGTTTCTTTTAAGCCTTCTCAGAAAGCAAGCTCAAATACTTGTTGATAAAACAAGGTTTATGCCTCTTCCATCTAATTAATGCATATTTTTGATAAACGAAGAGTACTTACTTCCAGCTGCAGGAACAGTTCTGAAACATAAGAAAGACTTAATTTATTACCTTCAAAGCTGCACAAAATTACTTCCTTAACATTTTAAGCCACTGAATATTGCAGCCAAGACAGGCAGTGAACCAAATAATGCATGTACTTATCCAGCCTCTACTCCGACTTCACAGCTTAATGCTAAAAATAAAGTGACTATGAAAAAGTTCCACAAAAATACACTGTTACTAGAGGTTTTTTACAGATTGTCACCACTCTGAAAAGCTTCCACTATTCCACACTATTCAGTTCAGCTACTATCCCCGAAGCACTAAGCAGGCAGTCCATCTTTCTTCCAGTTTAATTACAATCAACTAATAATAGAAACTTGAAATATGCAGCTAAGCATTCAAAGTTTTAGCCAACTTCATGAATCTCAGCAGTGACTGGTTCACAAATAATTCTGCAGCTGTCAGAGGCTTGATCTACTCAACTGGAATGTGTGATTTCAGGCTGGTTAAGCCTGGGGCAAGGGAATTGTTGTGCAGCCCCAAAGGTGAAGTGTCAGCACTTAGGAATGATTAGTTCGAGTCAGGCCTATGGATGAGGTGAGTGGATTTCTGGGTGTGAACAGACCTGGGGCTGATGCTTGTGCCATCTCTAACAACTTGAGATCAAGCAGGATGGGACCCTTCTTGCATTTCTTGGAGGAGTAGTGCCCAAACCAAAATTTTTACTCGAAATAGTGGCAACAAAACCAAACTAAGGCCCCTGATCAGCCCTCAAGTCACCACATTTCACCAGCATATTAAGCTTTGGCAATACTTGAAACAGTAAAATCTTCTGCAAAGATCATAAGCTTCAAAGATATTTTGGAGAAGGCTGTAGTAGCAACACTGTACTACTTAATTATTTTTAAAAAATATAAAAACCAGTAATAGATATATATCAAATATGAGAATGGTGCAAAAAAATCAAACTTCCTATTTGCAAAGCATGAAAGCAGCATTATGCAGATAATCAAATACAGCTAAAGCTAAACCTAAACTGTTTTTTTAATAAACCTCACCATGGCAAGGACAAACATAAAAGATCCTTATTCCTGTAGTGCAAGGCAGATAGATTTTTTAATCACAACATTCCAAGTGATCACCACCTGCCCTCCTGTGGAAGAACTCTGCTGCTGCAGCACTGCTCGTGGCCAGCCAGGAACACCAGTGTGCATTTAGGCTTAATTTTATCAAAACAGCCCAGGCTTGCCAGGATGCAGCTCTAGCACATACGAAAGGTGCTCTCTGAGGGTCTTTTCCAACCTAAACCATTTGTGAAATTCATCTCAGGAGACAGATTCCTGTCATCAAGAAGTTGTTTGAACCACTTCAGTTCCTCAAGCAAATCCTTTACCTCCCCAAGCACTTTCACAAATACAGAATTGCTTTATTTTTCTAGAGGAGGAACAGCTACATTTCCTATTTCTACATAATGCTTTCTATAAAAGACCCTGCCTCAATATCCAAGGTAAAAAACTACTTGAAAGTGAACAAGAAAGAGCAAGGGCAAGCAGATGGATCTGATTCCCAAGCCATTCCTCTGCAGCAACACAATAAAACCACCCAGAAGGATGAGCACTGGGCACTTTAAAAATTAACTTGGGCCTCTGCTCCTTGAAACAGAGCAGGACACAAAGTGCAGGCAGCCCATTCCACATCACAGTCACGCAGAACAACAGTGCCAGCAGCAAATCCTCTCCATTCATTGCTCCGGGGCACAAAACAGATCTCTGGGAAAGCTCCTGACTTCCCACTCCTGCAAGCTGAAGGAGACAGGGCACCCCAAGGCTTCAGCAAGGGCCACAGGATGGCAAACCAAAGTGGGAGACTGTGGGTTAGGCAGATAAAAATGAAATCATCTTTCTATTTGTGCTGTTTCACACAAATGAAGACTAAAACTGTTTATCAGTCAGCAAACAATGCTGATCAAGGGAAGAAAATAATCGAGGTAGATCCTGTCATGTCTGGTGGACTCTGAAAAAACTCTAATATGTACCCAAAGATCCCTTTGCTCCAACAAGTTCCTTTTCTTTAAAGGGCAGAATTACCTCTTTTTTACCTCAGGTGTTACACAGAACACACATTTAAGTTATTTGCAGTGCCTTAGAGAGAAATTCCACTTACCTGCATTTCGTATCCTTTCTTTGTACTGTTGGTCCAACTTTTTCATCCTTTTCTGATATTCCTGAAGAGTACCTAGTGGAAATAAATTGTAGATTCCCACTGAATTTTTTTTCCCAAGTATTAAATATCCTTAAGGAGCCATATACCACTCAAAGCACATTCCCTGCTTTTGCAAAAAGTGGATTACTCCTTTCAAGAAATGTTTTAGCACAGAGGCTTAACTACAAGTGGAGCTAAGACGGAGAAAAGATGGGAATAGCTGAATTTTTAACTCTGCAGCACGGCTGAGAGCCAACGTGCAGCGGAGGATGCTGCTCACATCTTTCAAAACTGCCTTCCTTCTACAACATTTGGAAAGTACTGAAAATAAAAAACAAAGCTACTCTTCAAAGCTTACCTTCCTGCAATTGCTGTAACTGCCTCTTCAGAGATGCCAGTTTGTCCTGATACATCCTGCAAACACAGTATGAAACTTTCAACACCAAGCACACATACTTTATTCCACCATCTCTTTAAGTTACACATTTACACAGAATCAAACTTTTTAAAACTTCAGGAAACAAATGAACTACAAACTAAAAGAATTTTATTCAAATGAAAGGTTCTCATTCTGTTTTAAAAATTCTGGCACTTCTTTGGTTCTACAATGGGTTTACAATTTGGGATAAAATAGGAATTTTTTTTTTCTAATGTTGAAATCTAAAATGACACTTAGATCTACAAACACCAGAAACTTCGCAGCAGAATCATTCTTCCACTATGTCAAGTTTTATTATCTGTGTATTAGCTCCCCACATTATTAAAAAAACCCACTGAAGTCTATTCCTGGTGCTGCTGCAAACATGCCTTTCTTCTACCACACATCTGTGGTTTAACACCAGCCAGGTCTTCCTGACTTGTATAAAAACAGGGCTCTGCCAGGAAGCAAGAACTCAAAATACTGCAAATGTTCCTAAACACCACGGGGAAACTATTTCAAGTCCCCAGAAGTCCATTTCTGGTCCAGGACTAGAATTCAATTGATTAAGGCATTTGGATAGGCATTTTACTTTTCCTTGGCTTATCTAAAGCGGAAACTTTATTTTATTTAAACTGTCTGCAGCAGGATCCATTTGCAGCTGCTCCCACAACTCATAATTATTTTTTTGCCCAAAATAGCAGCAGCCTTTAACTCCCTGAATTTATATAGAACAGAGAAAGTAACTGGGGAGAGCAGAAATACAAGTGTATGACAAGTGTATAGACTCATGAGCTATTCCACTGGGGTAAGCACTTAAAACTCCCAGTCTTGGCCAAAAACTTTGCCAAGTTTTAGGCAATAAACACCCCCAAACCCACAAATAAACAGAACATCACCTTACTCGTGATTGGAATGGACTACTTACTGTTCTTTCATTTCTACAAAGTCCTCCTCCTCATGTTTTGCCAGGTCTGTTTCACTGGCATCCTCAGTGTCTAAATGAGGCAAAAAAAACTTCTTAAAATTTAAAAAGTGTTTTAAAAAAACCCCAAACTAAGTAGTAAATTATTTAAAAACAAGGAAACAGGCAAACAAAAAAAATCCCCAAACCTCAGGCAATTTAACATCAAAGAGACAACCTGAGAGACGAATTCAGGAGTGAAATGAAACATCTCAGGTTCCTACAACTGTGAGCTTTGCACTGCAGCTTTACATCAAGTCTGAACAACTTCAGCTTCAGAGAGCCTGGGAATTTCTTCCCATTTAAGACAATGGGCTCTGCATTAACACACACACACACACAGGGGAGACACAAACAGCCTAATAACTCTGAAAGACATTCACAAACTTGTTACTAGAGTTCCACCCACTCACTCCTGCTTGGGTTGACCACAAAGGTCTCACCAAAGAAAGCAGTCACTGGCTGTGATCAGAACTCCTCAGCTACACCTCATTTAGAAGTACTTCAACGTTCAAACAAATACCAGCACTTCCATAAAAATAGCTACACTTAATAGACAGTATAAACTACAAATGAAATAAATCACTGTGGGACTGCTAGTTTTCTGCTAACACTTTTCAGGCTTCTATTTACAACACACAGGTACCCAAGAATCCATTACCTTTCCAAAGAGAGGTCAGCTGTGCAGACTTTACAGGGTACAGCTAAGAAACCTAAACCACAGCTACTTCCCTGCACATGGAAGCGGGGCCCAGCCCCTTAAATCAAACCTTTCTCTGATTTTTCTTAAACTACCAGCAAACAGTTTAAGCTTAACATAAAGTTTAACACCCCAAAGATAAACCAAGAAGTTTTTTAACTCCAAGAAAAGTACTTAAGTGTCTGGGCCACCACAAAGGACTTCCATGCTCTGTTGGGAGGGCCTTCACTGACCCTGTCACCCTTAACATCAACCCATCATAACCAGGCCAGAGGGGACGGAGAGCTCTGCTGCCAGCAGCAGCCACTGTCCAAGAGCTCTTCTACGTCTCCCCTATCTGTTATTTTATGCCCTCTACACTCCTGGATACTCCGAATTTTACTTAATTTCTTCTCCCCCGCTCTCTGGTTCTTCTACTGTCACATCCTCCTGCACTGCTATACTTCTGTTGACACTTTCTCCTCCCTCAGCTGCCTCCTTCCCCCTCCAAACCACGGAAATAGAACCAATATGATGGATTGGTTTTCACCCTGCTGTCCCACTCACTCCCCATGCTCAGCGCTCTCCCGAGTCCCACTGCCTCCTCCTCACCTGGGAAGCCACAACTCCACCTCTCCAGTGGCTTCGCCGCTCTACTCTTCCTCGGGGAACCGCTGCAACCTGACAGGTAGGTAGGTCCTTGTTTCCGTCGGGTGCTCTCGCCGCTCCGAACCCTTCAAGCACCCTACCCTTCCCCAAGCACCGTACGGAGCGGTCCCCTCCATCCCATGCCGCCAGGAAAGACCCCCGCTCCATCCCTCTGTCCCACCCCGTCCCCGGGCACCGACCCTCCCCCTCCCCACACACCCTCGNNCGGCAACCGCGGCGGGAACCGCGGCGGCGCTTCCGCTTCCGGGCGGCGCCGGGGCCGCCGCGCCCCCGCCCGGCCAACGCAGGCCCTGCGGGCCCCAGGAGCACGGGTTCGAATCCCGGCCCCGCCCAGCGCGTGGGACCCGATTCAATTCCGCTGGCGCTGGGGGTTTAACTCCTCAGCGGATTGTGGCCACCTAGGCCCGTGTTCGTGGAGCAGGCTCTGCTCAGAGGTGCCAAGACACAGGACAAGAGCAACGGGCAGAAACACGCACAGGAAGTTCCACCTGGACATGAGGAAGAGCTTCTTCACTCTGCAGAGGAGCGGCAGAAAAGAGACCAGGGAGGCTGTGGAGTCTTCCTCACTGGAGATATTCCAGAACCGTCTGGACACAATCCTGTGCCACGTGGTCTGGGGTGACCCAGCTGGAGCAGATGATCCCACTGTGACCCCTTCCAACCTGACCCATTCTGTGATTCTACAACAGACACACAGCAGAGCTGCCTCCCAGGCACGGAGCAGGACCTTGCCTTGGTGGGAATGGACTCATTAGGACACTTGTACTCTTTCAAACTTTATTATATTTTAACAGAGAAATTATTTTCCTGTTCCTCCGTACTCTAAGCAGAGCCCCACCACAGCTCTGTGATCTCACAGGTGAATCAGTTGCTTCCTGCCAGTGAACAGCAGCTTTTGTAGAACACATGCCCCACATCTGCCAGGTGCTGGTTATTCTCCTGACTAGACACTACTACAAAATTAATGATGGAGATACATATCCTGTGGTAAGACTCGTATGTGGGATCCCACTCCATCTGAAAAGGCCTCACATTGGTATTTCACGCTAAATATCTCATGTATCTTATTTCTGCAGCTCTAATTCACCTGGGAAGGACTAATTAATCTCATCACCTCCAGCACAGTCACACTAATCGCTCGCCTTCAGCTGTGAGGTGCATTCCTCACATGCACAACTTACTGACTCACTGAGGCACTACACACAGCTCACCGAGGGGTAGGAAATGGGTTTGATCTGAAGCACTGAGCTCCAAAACACTCAGCGCTTCTCCCAACCCGCCGAGCCGGGTGCTCAGCGCCCGGAGCAGCACCAGGTCACACCATGCTCTGAAAGGAGCAACAATAATGCAGTGCAGCCACTTGGCTTTCCTGCCGCTCACCCCAAAGGTCTGTTTGCCCAGACTGACAATTTTTAACTCGGAACACCCATGCCAAGCATGCTCCATGCCTCCTTCCATAAGTCAATATTGCCTCTAACAGGGGACGAGGCTGAGGCACGGCCAAAACTCAGCACCCGCCCAAGCAGCTCCCAGAACTTCTGGGAGTGATTTTGTCTCAGAGGAGAGACACCACCAGAGCTGCTCACTACCTATCCTTTTCCAAGGAATGCTGTGGGTTATCAGCAGTTTGGAAACCCCTCCTTTTCCCTTCTCCCTGCTCAGGCAGCACAGCTGGCAGGGCTGCCCGCAGCCACGGGGTGAACAGGAAAGGGTGTGGTGGCGGCTGCCGCATTGCATGAACTGCCTGGTACCCACGGGTTTGTCCTCTCCCCAGACTCACATCGGGCTTGAGCTCCTCAAATCACTTCCCAAAGCCATCCAGTCACTGAGCTGCAAATAGAAATGGAACTGCAGGACTCAAGAAGCAGAGCCCCCTCAGAGCTTTACAAACACTAGTATTTCCCTCTTCTCCCCCATTTCCTGTCTGTATCTATTCCATCTGCCCACATACTCAGCTCACCAGCTCCCCTGCCAGCCGGGTTTGTGCTGCTGGAGATACCAGACCAGCTGTGTGTCTGAACCACAGCTGCCCTCCCAAGGATCATCTGCCCAGCCTCACTGCTGCCTCAGCACTTTGTTTGGAGCTGATCTGCCCTCCCAGCACAGCCCTTCACACACTGGGCAGGTGCAGGCATTAACACGAGGGCACAGGAACACCCTGAACGGGAGCTGTGTGTAGCCAGTGGATAAAAACTGTGCAAACTGCTGCTGATGCAAAGCTTTTTAGCTCATTCTGTGGTTGCTGTGCTCGCTGTTGCTCCCTCCGTGCTAATTCCTCCTGTTTAATAGAAGCCTGCTGGAGACACCCTCTGCTGTCATCTCTCAGGCATTCAGTGGGAACCCGAGGGAGGAGGCTCAGCTCTAAGAAATGCAATGTTTCCCTTACAAACACAGAAACTTAACTGTCTCCGCCCCAAGGAGTTGTCAGGGAAAGTGTAAAGTTCCCTGTTGAGCTGTTCTTGGCTCATGCTTCCATCAGAGTTGTCGTTCTCATCACAACTCACTCAGTGCTTTATATACGCTCAGTTTGGGGAGAGATCTCTGCCTCCTGCTTGGTCAGCATCAGCTTTTCACAGAGCAGCTGACAGATGAGTCCTGCTCACTGGGCTCTTCTTTCCACTTTAAGAAACAGAGGGGGAAAGAAAAAGTTATGGAGCTCAGCTTATAAACAGGAAACTCATTGTGTGAAATTACTCAACTACAATGAGAAAAGCTGGCATTGTACCTTGGCCTCCGAGGTACAGGACACACCAACACCCCTCACCTGGGATTCAGGGCTCTCAGGTTTCTGTACCTGGGGTTTCACACAGCTCTCTTGAGGATGGCTCTAGAAGCCCAAGAAGGGGAACAGCTGCAAGGAGCAAGTTGGCAGAATGAGGCTGCATGAGGTACTGGCAGATAAAGCTCTGCTCCTTCAGTTTTATTTAGAAAAATAATTAACATACCTCCACCACAAAATAAGCCTCTACAATTGTGAGGTCTTTAGGTTCAGAAGTTGTGGGGAACCCCCAAGTGTAGCAGAAACAGCATGAACTCACCTTACCCTGCCTCTTCTCTGAGCATTTCCTAACCCAGAGCTCTCAACCCCTGCTACAGCTCCTTTTCCTTTGGGGCTTTGCTGCTAAATCACAGCTGCTCCTGTTTGAGTACCAGGGACCTCTTCCTGCACAAATCTGCCAGAAGCTGCAGAGCTGCCTTTTTATGGGGCCCAAACACTGTCCCCCCCCATACAAGAGCTGGTTGTGGGCCCCAACACCCCCGACACGCACCTGAGACCACTACAGGCCCTGACAATGTACACACACACCCCTGAACTAATTATGGGCCCTGACACCCCTCCACACACACATCTGAGCCTGATATGGGCCCCAACACCTGTTTCCCATACTTGAGACCACTGCAGACCCCAACGTCCCTGACACACACCAGAGGTTACTATAGGCGCTTGGCCCCTTACCCCTCCACTACGGGTCCATAAGACCCTCTCACACACAAACCCGCTGTGGGCTCAATCACCTCCCGTACCTCGCACACCCGAGATCACTGCGTGCCCTAACACCCCTCACACACACCCGAGACCCTATGGGCCCTGACACCCTGCTCTGGCTGTGAGCCCCACACCGACCCCGCCGGTCCCGCTCCCTCGGCCCCACACCGACCCCGCCGGTCCCGCTCCCCCGGCCCCACACCGACCCCGCCGGTCCCGCTCCCTCGGCCCCACACCGACCCCGCCGGTCCCGCTCCCTCGGCCCCACACCGACCCCGCCGGTCCCGCTCCCTCGGCCCCACACCGACCCCGCCGGTCCCGCTCCCTCGGCCCCACACCGACCCCGCCGGTCCCNCCCCCCCCCCCCCCCCCCCCCCCCGACCCCCCCCCCCCCCCCCCCCCCGCCCCGCCCCCTCGGCCCCACACCGACCCCGCCGGTCCCGCTCCCCCAGTCTCCCCCGGTTCCCACTGCGGGACCGCGCAGGCGGCTCAATCGAGCGCCGATGGCGCGGGCAGTGCGCTCCGTGAGGCGGCGCCGCTCAGCGGCCCGGCCCGAGTTGCCAGGCAGAGTAGCCGAGCGCCGAGCGGGGCCGGGCAGGAAGCGGCGGGGA
>VZRF01009391.1:178136-189181 GCA_013396875.1 Vireo altiloquus
TCCGCCCCCCCTCGTCCTCCTCCTCCTCGTCCCTCCCCGCCCGGGCCCCGCGGACGTGGCCCGCTGCCGCCGGCCGGCACCAGGTGAGGCACCGGCAGAGGGAGCGGCGCCGCTGACAGGCGAGTCCCGCCGGGGCGCGGAGGGCAGGGGGCAGCGCTGGGGCTGGCAGCGCGTTTGGGGCTAAAAAAGGCACTTTGCGGGTGCTGCGGCGGCGCGGGGCACTCACTGCCGGGACGGGGGGTGCCCGGTGTCCCGGGGTGTCTCATGGCGGGGCGGGGTCGGGGCAGCTCCGGCGGGGCTGCGAGTGTGGGGTCTGGGGGGTCCGAGAGCCCGGCCGGGGGCGGGACAGCGGCAGGACGGTGGGCAGCTCCTCCGCACCTCGCGCCGGCTCCGGGAAACCGGGACAGCCGCTCCTTCCCTTCTTCCCTCGCTCCCTCCCTCCCCGCCTCTCTCCCGTGTGCCGGGAGCTGTCCCCGGGAGCCCTGTGGAAGTCGGAGCTCCGGGATAGCAGCCCCGAGCGTACGGGAACTCCCCGGTGGGAGCGTGAGGAGGGGAGGGAGAGCGGCCGGCTGCCTTCACCTGGAGCCGGGCACGGCTCGGATTAACGGCGCTGCTCCGTTGGGATTATCCCGGGATCCGTCCGTGAGCAGGAATGTGACCTGGTGAATTCGGGTGAAGAGGGAGCTGCGTTTCTGTCAGCTTTGAACGGAGTTGGAAGCAATGACGTAGGTCTGGTGCGAGCAGATGTCTCTGTCCTTTTAATGACATGGAGAAATGATTTGCTGTAGGTGCTGGATGCCATCGAGCAGCACTCGTACTTGCGTGGGAAGGAGAAGGAAGGAGGACACGAGGCAAGTACTAAGCCTTCAGAATTTTGTTTTATAAATACATCTCGTGTTTCCTCACCCCACTTCCCCAGGAACGTGAGTGGAATGAATTCTCTAATCCTACAACTATGGCAGTTCTAAACTTCAGCCCTGGTAGCGTCCAGGTTTTCCCCAGTTCCTTCCTGAGCCTGGGCAGAAGTGAGCAGCTCGGTGCTGGGTTTGCCATCCCCAGCTGGGCTGTTCTCCCCAGGGTGGGGGAGAAGCCAGTGGGACACTGCTCTGGGAGGTGTGTGGAGTGCTGGGCTTATGCACAGTCCAGCAGCAGCTCCGTGTTTGTTTAAAAACAGCTAAGCAGGCGGTGCTGACTCCAGCCCTGGTTGTGCCAGAAGGATTTGGAATCCCCCTGCCCACCTTCGTAGGCCGTGATCCACATAAGGTGGAAGCAGTCAGGGTTATGGATCCATGTAGATGCTGTTCCACAGAACACAGGGTGATTTAAAGTTACTGGCTGTGGTTTGTGGTGCTCGTATTGTTTGAGAATGAGTGAGCTCCAGTCTGTTCCCTAAGGTCTGCTGACATATTTTAACAAGTGTTCAGAACGCTGCAGTGCTGGGAGTGATGCAGCTTGTTTTGCCAGTGGTCATTGCTGTGATGCATCCTGTACCAGATTTATGAGAGGACATGTGTTGGTGTTTCTGTGTTGATAGTGGATTGCCTAGTGGAGAGAGAGAATACACCATGCTTGTCCTCTCTGCTTATGTGCTTAAAGTGGGGGTATTTCTGGTAGGTAGCTATTTCTGAGTTCTCATGGGCTAATACAACAGAGTGTGTTTTAAATTTAAACGCCTGTCTGCAAACTCTCTTTTAATGCTGAGCTTCATACAAATACCTGATGATTCTTTCATGCACCCACAGTGAGGCTGCAAACTGTTCCTATCTACATAAATGTCTCATTTATCAAATCCAGATTTCTTACTTGCTCTCCAACTCATCATATAACTTCCTCTGGCATCTGATTTGAGGAAACCTTGAGCTGGGTTGTTTCCATCCACCCTTCTCTATACAAGAGCTTTCAGATTGCAAACTAATTCTTGTTCGTGTGTGTGTGTGTATTACTCTCTAAGTACTTCCCTTTTACATTGCTGCATCATTATCAGTTAAAAAGGATCTTAGCCAGTCAAAGTTTTTAAAGATGAGATGTTTCTACTTGTGTGCATTCTAAATGTGGATCTTGCATCCACAGGGTTTTACTGTTAGATTTCTTTTCCATAACATGTTGCTGGATGAGGGATACTTTCAGCAGAAATGAGCTCTGTTCCTTCTGAGTAACCTGCTGTCTTCTCTTAAAGGAAAAATCCTGTTTGTATGGAGCTGGGCTGGAGTTTGCTGGACTGCTGGGGAGCAGGGGGAGAGCAGGGACAGGGCAGCGGTCAGTGAGTCTGGACCAGGAACACAGACTCGTTGTTTTCTCCTCTTATAGGTTTTTGCTCCAGGTTGTTCTGCAGCCTTTTGAGATGCTACAATGTCCAGGTTATGAGAAATGCCAGAGGAGGAGGTGTTTGTGGAACACTTTAGATGTTATTTATTTGTTGCTTTTACACAAAAAAAAGATGTCCAAGGTTAATGTTTTTAAATAGGAAACAGATGTTTTGTTTTAAGACAGAGCTCAGAGTCGTTTAACAGGACCCCTCTAGAGTTCACTCACAGCATTTACAGCAAACTGAGTTTGAATAAAAGTGTGGTTTTGGCATCAAAGGTATTCAAGAAGTAGATTTCTATAAAATTCTGTTTTAGCACGTGCTCAGCTTTATTAATAGATGTGCTTTTACACATCAGGAAAAAATGCAAAAAGTGAACCCAAAAGAGTATTTTGTTTTGTGCTTATTATTTTCAAACTACTTCCTCATTTGAAGGCCATTGATTAAGCCAGAAGGATCTGATTGCCCTTGGCTGTGTAATAAACATGATGCAATTGCATGGTGCCTGCTTGGTCATCAGTTCTTCCAGGGGCAGCTCACTGAGTTTCCCTGACAGTCCTTTTATCACTCCCTGAAGTCACTCTGGCGGCTTTAATTTTTTGAGTGAAGTGTGTTTTAGAAGATATTGATCTGGTAAATTTAAGGTTCCTTTTGAGTAAAAAGAAGGAAATCTCTCCTCTGATTTTTACGTGGGCAGCACAGGTTGTCACTTTGCATTGTGATTGTGTAGTGGGCATCACTCTAAAATTGCATTGCATGCCAGGAACTCTCATCTATGAGAGCCTCAGCTCCTCATTAATGAGGAGGAAAGTTGAAATAGAAATTAAAGTAAATTAATTGGGTGTGGTCATCCATCTCTTGAGCTACTGAAGGATGTTGAATATCTGAGTTATTAATGGTACTGTGGCAGTTTCTCAGTTTTTATAAAGCCCCACTTCCAGCATTAAGGAGCAATGTTCCTAATGTGACACTTTGCTCTTATTCAGTAGAAGTAAACCACGGGAATCCACTTTTAACTTCCTGTTGGAAATACGAAAAATACATATTTTTAAAAATAGTAGGTTTTGCTCCAAGATTCAAGAAACCTGGAGTACTGCTAGTATTCATTTTTAAATTATTTAAGAATTTATTTAAATTAATTAAATACTGGAATTAGATTGACTAATAAGCTTGTTCTTATTCAGAATGGCAAAGAACACATTGAATTTGAGCAGGTTGGAAGATTTCTTGTTTATATACTCGTGTTTGTGTTGTTTTACTGGACTTTCTCTTTGTGTCAGAAATCATTAGTTTAATTTGTAAGGGCAGGGAAAACTCAAATTTAATATAAGGAGCTTACAAAACAAGTTTGTCTGAGTTGCTAATGAACTAGGCACTTATGCCCTTGGACAGGTAATAGCTTGATGTTGATGTAATTACTATTTTTTTCCCCACCCTGAGTAGTAGGTCAAACTGGACTCTGTTTTATTTAGAATTTAATGAAACCAGTCATTCCATGGAAGCATGTGGTTGCTCGTGGTCCCTCCTTGGCCACGAAAGGCTTTCAAATAGGGACGTTCTCACAGTTTGGCCTCTGTTTGCACCTCCTCCTTCTGTCACTGTTAATTATGATGCTGGGTTACCTGAGAGCCCGAGAAATTCTTCAAAAGAAGGGCAAATGATGACCTTGGTGTTCCATGACTTTGTTTTGGAATAAGCAGGTTTTGTGCTGCAGGTGACGCTGTCTTTGGGAAGAGAGAGAAAAAGCCGCTTTTACTTCCCTAAGGAATTGTCACTGTCAGAGTGGAGATGTTAATCCAAAATCCTGGTTAAGCCATACACTTCAGCTGCATTCCCCTGGAGTCTAAAACACAAACGGGTTTGGTTTGAGTTTGTTACTTTTCTACAAACTACTCCGAAGGATCACTGTAGTGCAGACCCTGGTGCTGGGAGGAATGAATCTTGTATGCAGTGTATGTATTTCCACATATTAAGCAGTTTAGGATGAAAGGTGTTGGGACTACCAGATACTATCAACATTTTGTGAGCAGGATGTCGTTATTAGATTGGAACTGATGAATGTGTGCCAAACGTTGTGGTGAGTCTGTTTTTGGAGAGATGCAAACTGTGCTCACTTCCTACATTAAACCTCCTTTTCCCCTAATTTTTATATGTGAGCTATGATTCTGTTGCACAGAACCTGGCATAATATTGAGCAGATTTATTTAGTGTTGCCCTTGAACGTTGTGAACGTTTAAGCCAGATTTACAGGAACACAGTCAGTGATGATTCATGTTGAGATGATGTTTTTCTCCCTTGTAATGGAACATATGGGACTACGTAGCATATGGTACCACTGAAAATTGTTAAACATGGAGCACTGATTTATTGCACAGCAAAAAGGGTTGGGGTTTTCAGCCTAACACTGAGCAGAAAGCTTGTAAACAGCTCTGGCCGTTGGTTTGTATTGGGTACACTGCTGTGTTGTGTGGTAACTTCAAAGGACTCCTTTAAATGGAAACAGAATGCTTCCAAAAGTTGTGTGTGCACCCTTTTACTATGGTTCAGTCTTGCTCTGTGGGATGACAGCTTAAAAAACCTGAAATAAAAAGAAATCCTTTCTCTGTCAGATGGGAAGCAGAGGTATTAAAATGTGTAAATCGTTTTCTTCCAGTCTTGCTACTCCAAACACCTTCTTTCTGTGTTTGGTGTGGGGTTTTTTTTTTGTCTTTATGCGACTTCTGGAGGGTTGGTTTTTTTAAACTGAGGCAGCGCGAGGAAACAAACACACACCTTGGTCCTTCCAGTACTCAAGGGAAAGTGGACTAAAGTGCAACTACTGAGAACACAAATTACAGTCACCTATTTCCTCGTGCTCTCCTGCGTTTCTTAACTATTCATCTTTTGGATGATTGTAATCACTCCAGAGCAGGCATCGCTTCTGCTCTGGCTCTGCAGGATCTTGCTGCAGGGTAACCGAAGCTCCCAGGTGCTGTGGTCATACAGGTAATTAATAGTTGGTCATAAAAATACATTGATTAAGCCTTTTCAGAAATTATTTAAGCAAGAAATTCTTCATTTAAACCTTAGAATGGTGCTTGTGTTTGTCTTTTTTTCTAATGACTCAATTTATTTGTACATCTTAAAGTACTAATTAAAATAGACTTTATGGTAAATTTGCTTTTTTTAGGCCAAAAATACATGATTAAGAAAGAATATATATTGTAAATTTTTGGGATAAAAATCAGATAATCCTTTTTTCCTCCTTACTTGGTTAGTCACAATCTTCATTTCAGTTCAGGGTTTCTTGTGTGTTTCTGCTTATTCTGCCTGGTTCAGGTAAAGTTTGAGTATGCTGTGTCCTTTAGAATGGCAACAAATATTTGACATCATTAAAAACTGCTGTTATTTAATAAAAGGAAGTCATATCTACCCTTGAGGGAATTAACTAATGACCTCTTGTTACCATCGCCTTCAGGATCTTAGATCCTCCCTTTGCTTGCCTCATTCTTAGTCATAGATTGGAAGAGGAAAACAGGCTTTTTCCCTTCCCTCCCAACTCTTGAGCAGTTTCTCAACTGGAGATGAACTGATGGTTGACCTAAACCCTGTGAAGAAACTGAAGTGGGGAACACTCGCCCTTTCCCCTTGTGGAACATGCTACTGGTGTTAAAACTTACACACAGCCTCTCAATTAAATCTAATTCTCAGCCTGCACATGTCCTGCACATAAAATATTTTTAAAAAGCATTAGCCCAATTGAATTTTAATTTATAGCATTTCTAATCTCAACACTGGCAGTGGTGTCACTTTTAGCTCTTCAAAAGAGGGGAAAAACATTTCTTATCTGGAAAGTATGCGAGTGGCAGAGCAGATAAGATAATTGAGCCCTAAATGTGAGCTGGGATGGAAACAGGCTCTGTTGAGAGTCAGGTCTCATCCGCTGTGCCACAGTCCAGCAGTGCTTTAATGCATAATAATCCAGCGAGTTTGGTGTTCCTGGGCAGGACACAGGGAATTTTCTCTCTGCTGCTTTTTCATTAAGGGACATGAGCCTTTAGTTCCAGCATGAGACATTCATGCTCTCAGAGTCAGGAGTTTTCTGTCATTTGGGAAGCAGACAGCCAAAAATAGGATTTTACGGCTCTCCTGTCTATAACAACAGTTAGCTGCTAAAGTGAGGAATAGAAATAAAAAAACCTTCCAACTTATTCCACTCAGGCAGCTTTTTCTCAAAATTTCTTGTGTGCTTTTTATCTGTGGTGTCTTTTCTCTGTGGAGAATCCCCACGGAAGAGACAAAGTTTTTCATTTTCAGCTCTTCCCTTGGACTGAGGGCTCCTGTTGTGGTTTAGAGGTTTTGTGTTCAGGACTTGGGCATGGCCCTCATGGCTGGGAGGGAGCAGCACAGGTATCTAAGACCAGAATTACTTTTTTGCTGCACAAAGTCTTATTTTTCCTTTGTTTGCTTTAACTCTGCTTTTGCAGTTTTTGACTTGGTTCCATAGGGTTGCCTAGAAAGTATGTAACTTCAAATGAGTTAGACTCTTACAGAATGAGACATAAGAGGGTTTTTGTTGCCATATCAGCGTTGGGCTTAGTATTTTGCTGCAGGAAATGTAGAGCAGGAATTTGACCTGCTGCAGGTATTGAAGCTGTAGTGCAGAAAAAGATGTAGTGCTTCTTTGTAGTGCCATATGGAAATGCCGTAAATCAAAATATATCTCACTTAGGCATTCAAGACCTGCAGAAATTACGGGTAAATGTGTGCTGATACAGTCTGAGCAGTTTGAATGATTAACTTGGACAAGTGCTCCAGATTTTAGGTGTGCTGACCACCTTTTCTACATTGCAGGTTTCCAGTTCTTATGTTACAAGGAGATTTCTGCCAGTCTGACTTGGTGCCTTAAAGTAAAAGAAAGTTGTTGGCTCAGGCTTATTGTTAATTTGCTTTTTCCTGCCTACCTGAGTATTTTAGAGCAACACTCTTTATATTTTAAGAGCAGTCTTAAATTTTTTTTGATAGGCTGAGTCCAAACTGGAGGTGGTCAAATGAGATTGTGGTCTGATCTGTTGGACAGTTTGCTGGATCCAGGCTCTGGAGACATCCAGGGAGGCAGAGGGACAGGATCCCTGTTCCAGTGCTGCTCAAGCTGCTGCTTGGAGCCCCAGGCTACCGGTGCAGCTCTGCTGGTGTTTAAGGTCAACTCCTTGCAAATATTTTAGCAAGGCTTATATTCAAATGCTATTTATAAGACCAGACTAATTTCTTTCCTCATAATGATGGCCTTTTGGCTGATGACAGGGCTGGAATCTGGAAGATCTGGATTCTGTATGCCACTAGTCAGCTGTGTATCCACAGGGAAGTTGTTTGCCAGCTTTCTGCCTCACTTTTTATCTGTACTTAAATGAAAAAAAAAAAAGTAAGGCTGACTAATACCTGCCTCACAAGGCTGTGAGAGCACAGTTAGCAGCCTCATGCTGTAAGATCTTTGGAAAACACTGTAGGAATGTTCAAGGGGCTCATTATGGTTAAGGTCCTGCAATGAGAGAACTGGTTAAGCCTGGGTTATTGTTAGACCATTCATTAAGGAGCCTTAATAGCTGAAGCTCTGATAGTGGTTGTTCCCTGCCTTCACCTGCAATTACCCCAGGTAGATCTGGGCTGCTGCAGTTCCGGAGCTCTGGAGTGGTCTGGAGCAGAACTGGAGCATATGCAGGGAGGTTTGAGCTCGCCTTGAGCGCTCTGCTGCGATTTCACGGCTGGGTTTGCATGCAGGTCATGCTGTAGCCTCAGTGAATTTTGGCAGTTCAGCATCGTGATGATGACTTATTCTGCCACTAGTGAGCCCTTAGCACCTTCGTGCCAAAAGAAATGCTATATAATCAGCTGGATTTTTCCTGTATGTCTGCCTAACTCAGAATTTGCCCTGATTTTGCTTTGTAAAATGAATAAATGAAAAATATTCTTTAAAAAATGTATTAGGCAACAGAAATTTTAGTATTAAAAGGTGTAAACCAATTGTTAAAAACCTCTTAGATTGGTGATCTTCAAGCTCAAGTCTTTTGACAATCTGTGAAACTTTTGTATGAATGCTCATGTTGTGGTTTTTAAAATTATTTTGATTGTATAAAATATTTATATTTATAAAGTATCTATTGAAATTTTATCCCTTCTGGCAACCATTATAATAACGTAACTACGCAAGGAAAGGAGAAATCCCCATTTTTGGGAAGGCTGGATACCAGTGTTAATTTCCCAAACCGAGTAACCTTGTTAGTCATTAGCAATAGTACCTTATTAAACTTTAATAAGTTTCTTAAAATTCACACTCACTTGAAAGTCAAGACGCAGCCTTGACAGCTGGAGGTCCAAATCCAGACAGTTTTATTTATCTTTGCAGTTTCATCTCTTCATTATTATATACCTAAGTTGTTTTCTGTGTCTCGGCAGATTTGAAATGTATTGACTGAAAGAAAAATAGAACCTTGGATTCCTATTGAAACACAGGGCTGAAGGAAGCAGGGATCAGGGACTGGGTGCAGGAAATGGCTTGGTTGTGAATTTAAAATCACGAGTCTGTAAATTAATATTAATTTTGAACTGATTTTAATGCTGAATCAGCTGTTACTCCACCTCTCCTTTCTGCCACTGAGCTGAGTTGGCACAAACCTTTGTGCTACCAGAGGGTGGTTCAGGTTAGGAAACTGGTCCAGCTGTGAAATAACCGGGGCAGCAAAGCCAGAGGTTTGGAGATAAAAACAGAGTGAGGGTGAGGATGGGGCTGGATGGTACAAACTTCTCCTGCTGAATTATACTGTGAGTATCCTTCTAAAAATACATAAACCAAACAAAAACCCTCATGTGCCACTGTTGAATTTCAGTTAATGAGTAAATTAATGGGTTTTACTTTCTGTTTCTTGGGCCTGGGTCGGGTCCAGCAGCATTTGGGTTGTCCTGGGGAAGACTCGAATCATTGTTAACACTCCCTCCTTTCACTCGGTTTTATTTTTTTGAAGTGCTTTTTTTAGGAATCACAATTTTGATGCTTTATATTACTTGCACCTGTTTTTTAATCTTTTTTTTTTAAGGTTTTGTGTTCAGATTTCACCAAGGAAAGGCTTTTCTGAAAGGCAGGCACATTTTGCTGGATGTTCATTGCTCAGTGTTTTATAACCTATGTGGAGAAATATCCCTGCCTTAAAAAAAATTTTCCCTTGGGGGAAAATCCCAAGCAGAATGTTTGTCTCAAGGCACTGATGGTATTGACTAAGTGATGGTACTATATTCATCAAACATAAAGTTGTTTTTCATATTTCAGGTATACAATGGCTTTTTAAAATGTTAGCCCATGGCCCCATTTGACAGGAATCACATGAAGATGGAAAGTTACTTCATAATATTAAATCCTATTTGTTGTTTAAGTGTGAGAATTACTTGCAGTATATAACCGAGATCCTACAGTTAGAAGAGGAAGCACCAATTTATATTAATTGTCTACAAATAGACTGTTTCATTAATACAAATGAGGAAAGTTTGTTTGTTTTTTCTTGAGGAGGATCGTTGTTTTGGGTAAACAGTGCAGCACAAGAGAAGCCTTTCTGAGCACTGCTAAGCCAACCTGGCTTCCAAAGCCATCCAGGGAATTTGTGGTGAATGTTTAAAGAATAAAACATCTCAGTTTCAAGAGCATTTGGCTCCTGATGACAGGGCCTCCCCATCCAGAGAGCGTTTGCAGCTGCTGTCAGTGAAGTTGTGGGTAAGAGCCTCGAGGGCGTGGAGAGAGGAAGTCAGAAAACTTTCATGTTTGTGATCTGTCTGAACAAAGGGGACGCTTAATTGGTGTCATCATTCATAAATTAGGAACTCTTGCAAAGCAGCGCTGAGAGGCTGAGGGTCAGGATGAAATCCCCTCTGTACCCTGTGCCTCTGTGCTCCAGCAGCTTGGAAGCTGTGCTCGAGGTGGTGGGGCTGTGGAGGTGAAGAGTTACCACTCACCCTGCCAGGAGGAACTTCCGAGTGCTGATGGCGCAGAACCACAAGGCTTTGCCGCTGCTATTTGCAGCGGGGGGTGTGGGGCAGAATCTGCCTCCCCCAGCCGAGCAGAGAGTGAAGGAACCTCGCAAAGCTCGTTGTCGTAACGAGTGGAAGGATGGCTGTGCTGGGCTCTGTGCTGCTTGGGGCAGCTGGGGTGTTGTGGTCCTTGGGTTGGTCTTCGGAGAACAGAGTGTTAAACCACCAAAGAGCAAAAGCTGGTGGTGAGAGGTGGCCGGGAAGCTGCGTGTCTGTGCACCGGGCAAGGTTTTGGTTCCCGTTTGGGGCTGTGCCGCCCTGCCCAGGCTGCTGTGCCCGGCAGGTAGCGTTCCCTCTGGAGCAGGGTGGTACCAGCTCCATGAGCCTTCTCCTGGGCTACGGGGGGTTATTGGTCTTTTTGGTGTCAGGGCACCTGTAGACCGAAAACTATTATCTTTAAAATTTTGATTCCATAAAGTGTCACGTGATGTATTCTGTCTTCTCAGGGGGAAATCTGTATGCAGTGTACTGGGGTTTTCTTGGTCAGGAATTTATGTGCCACCTTTTTTTTAGGTCAGGTCAGGGGAGAACACTTCACCTTTTTACTGGGAGCTTGCAAAGATTTTGGAGGTTCTTTGGGCTTTTGTAGGTTACTCCAATGTCTTGGACCACCTTTGAGTGGGACATTCTGCACAGCTGAGTTTTAGTTTTATCTTACATTTCCTTTTTTTTCCTCTCTCCCCCCCCC
>VZRF01009391.1:189259-235010 GCA_013396875.1 Vireo altiloquus
CCCCCCCCAATTGCTATCATCCTTTATGTTTTATGTACAAATGTAAAGATCAAATACACCTTAAAATATCTTCCTGAAGAGGTTGCATGTTCAGGGGTTTGATCCCTGTATTGGCATACCATTGAGATAAATGAATATGCTGATGTTCTAGAGTGTGATTGGAAAAAAAAAAAAGAGTTAATAAGACATCTGGGTGGAGGGAGCAAACCTCAGAAATGAAAATTACTTTTCTGTTTTATGATGTGTCAAAATATTTTGGAATTAAAAGCAAAACTGAAGCTGAGTAAATTGATTTTTTTTTTTTTTTGAACCACTTGTACTTGGAACTTATTTTTTGTCATTACTGGGGCGTGACTTTAAGTTCTGGGCAGGACTTTGTGGCTTTTTCACATCGTGTTGAGTCTCTGATGTTGCAATGAAGAAGGAAGTAAGTGTGTGTCTGCTTGGGGAGGGGGACTGCAGAGCACTTCTGCCTGCCTGCACGAGGTGGGAATTGGCTGGGCGTCTTTAGCTTCAGAATACCTCATTGTAAATGAGAATTTTGGTGTCTCTTGTTAATCAGAGTGTTTGGTAAATTAAGTTCTCAGTTACTGTTTAAAGGAGGTTTTTTCATACCACAATGCACTAAATAGATGAGTTCTTCATCCCAATTTTATTCATTAAAGATTTTAATTTTTTTTAAACCTCCAAAGCTGCAGGACTGGGTATGATGCATTTCACAAGTGTCTCTATTTGCCATTGGTTTTTGCAATTGTGCATCCTTAGGTAAGGATAGAGGCATAGTAGGGATTGCAGGAAGAGGTGAGGCTTTATAGATCAGCCTCTCTTTCTCCAGCTTAACTAAAGAAAAAAAAAAGGAAAAATAGTGGATTTGATTTTCTTCCCTCCTTGTAAAAACATGCAGCAATAAGGACTTTTTCATGGGTTGGAGGAAGAGGCAGAAGACAGCCTCAGTTTCCATCAGTGTTTTCCAGTCATTTGCTGTAGCAGTGATTCACTTCTGTTCAACTGTTCATCCTGGCCTGAGGTGAGACATATAGAATGTTTCTATTTTAAGCTCTTCAGCATAATGGATGAATAAACTCACCCTTCCTATGCTGGTTTTTGCCACAGCGGGTGAGCTTTCCTTCCTGGCATCTCTGTTTTGCTGCACTGGCCTAAAATACTCGCCCTCTGAAAGCTCTTGGTGTGCTGTCCACACCGGTGGAAGAAAATGTTCTGATCATTTTGCTTCAGGGTTGCTGATCTCAAACTGCACTGTTAAAAATACCAAGTTTTCTGAAGGCATGCAGTGATGTTTTCCTGGCTCCCTGCCTCTTCCCCCCAAATTGATGTGATTAAATGCCACCAAAACTCAGCAATCCTTAGGTCAAGTGCATAGCCATGCGCATTTGCTGCAGCATTAATAGTGGTTATTCCAGCTTTCTTAAAGAAAATTAAGGTTGTTTTAATAAATGGAAGTCTTCTGCTTGCCACAGTAAATACCACACAAGCAGTTTATGTACCAGGGCATAGAGTTTTGAAATTATTTTCGTACTGCTTTAGACTGTCTCATGCTGACTCAGTTTGGCTGTAAAAGGCTGAAGTCTTGTGATGTAGAGTAAGGTTTTTTCTGCTGGGAGAACACGTGTATCCTGGAGATCAGTTTTTCTCTATTACCAAAATATTTTTTATGTGGATCTTGAAGGATCTGCTTTTCCCCAATACCATTTCACTCGATGAGCTTTGGGGTCAGTCTGTCTTTGCCCACATTGGTGATGGCTCTTTCACATTTTTTTGTGTAAGAAGCTGCTTTGAAGTCTAGAGTGTCTGATCTGAAATCAGACAGACCTGAGGGGGAATGCTTTCAATTATGGATTCAATAAACCCACTCTGGAAGGAAGGACAGGGCAAAGGGACATTTCCTGGCTGATGGTGGCAGAAGTACTTGTAACTCTCTGAATTCCTTGTAGCTTTTCCAGGATCTTTCTGTAGTAATCTAGGTATATTCCACTGTTTTCAGAATCGGCTTTAAAATCTTATCCTCCCTCCTTAATTAGATGCCAAATGATGCATTTACTGAATTGAATCAAGAAACCTCTGACGATTCAAATGGAAATCTTGAGGCCTTGTGTAAGGCTGCCAAATTTATTTGCTGAGGTGTGGAACTCAGAGCATGTCGTTAAAGAGCTCTGCTGCCTTTGGTGGGACTGACTTAAACCCAGAGCCCAAACCATACCAGAAAACAAATTTTGCTGTGGATTTTGTTCGAAAAGCTTTCAAACATTAGAATAATTGCTGACCTGCATTTAATTTTAATGATGATATATTTTAATTGGCTGTTAAAAACGTGCTTCAAATGAATGCAACGCACTTCTCTTTATGTGCTGGTCATCTTGTTCCTTGTCCTTAAAGGGTTCTGTGTGTCCCTGTTTGGGAAGATAGTGCAGCCTTTTGAAGGACACGTTTTCTGTGCAGCCTTTAAAATCTCTCAGGTTTGTTGGGTGTTTGCCTTGGGTTACCCTTTGAGATTTACAGGGTGGTTTGTGTTTGTTTTGACTGTTACTTTATCTCACTTTCTCAGTAAGTCCAGTTTCTTCTGGCCATGAGTGATAGGAGGGGAGGATTAGGAAGTTCTGGGAGGCTGTGTTTGGAATGCTGCACTTCAGGGTGCACACTTGGGTTCTTTTCCTTAGCCTTTGTGGTGATTATGTGACTGAAAGAGCTGTAAAGGTACTGTGATGATAGAAATGAATTAAATGGTTAAATGTCTTAATCATTTGTATGTGAAATTAACTTTCTGCTTGTACTTCCCTTGGTGTTGTGTACTGGCTCAGCTTTGGTGACAAAACGTTCCTTGTCCTGCTCTGGCACAGCAAAGGGGCTTCCTCAGCTCATTGATTAATTTTTAAGCTTGTTACTGACATTTCACTTCCAGGTTTGGAAGCTGTTTTGCACTGCCGACACAGAAGTCAGTGGTCATATTTACAGTGTAGTGGTTGGTTAATAAATGTCCCCATGGCAGGCTGGGTTATGTTTGCCTGTGTGTTATTCTGCACATGCTGTGGGAATTGTTGTGTCTTCCTGAGTAACACTCATGCAGCAGTAATGGACATGAAATGGATTTTAAAACACTGTATAAAAATGGCAGTGCTCGCATTCAGCACTTTAGCAGAGCTATGAATGATGCAGTGCTGAGAGTTGGTGGTCTGTACATTGAAGGGTTCATGCAGATGTATTTCTAGGTGGGTTGCTGGTTTTTTAAGAAGCATTTTTAAGCTATACATGTTTGTGTTTGTATAGCAGGGTAGCTGAATCATCCTCTGTGGAAAAGAGTGTTTTAGATCTACTTATTCATTCAGTGCCAGCACAGGTAAAATCTTTGGGTCCCCCTTTTAACCAGGCTAGGTGAGTGCTGAGGTGCAGTGTAAGATTCCTGTGAGTGTAACTCAGGCTGTGCAGAGCTGTGCTGAGAACTGAGCTCCTTGTGCATCCCATCAGGGCCCCTCAGGGACGCGCTGCTTCATGGGCACTGGCAGCTGAAACTCAAACTGGGGCAGCCAGGTCACTGCACGGATTCTGCAGATGTCCCTGAGGTGGAGCTTCCAGCCACAACTGACCTCGTGTGCCCAGCAGCCCTTATTGCTGGGAGACACTGCTGGATCTTAAACCTTGGTTTGGAAAATCAGTTTCCGCAGTTCTTGGGAGCAGCAGTGCTGTGCTTGTCTCCATCAAGCAGTTAAGCTACTTAGAAGCCACAGTTTTAATCTTTATGGAGAAGGAAACAGGAGTGTTGCAAGCACACCTTATATAATGCACGTAACTACTGACATTCCGCACACTTCTTGTACTAATACCAACTCCTGGGCACGCAGCTGACACTTCCCCAGAAAGGTGACACATGACAAATGTGTTATGGCCATTTTGCTGAGCAGGTTTCCTGTAACAGCTGCCCATGAGCTGCTCTTCAGACTCCCGGAGATCTCTGACAAATCTGGTTTGGTTTGTGTTTCAGTAGTGCTTCCTGTAACATAACTTAAAATGCATAAGGGCAGATGGAGGCCGTTGTCTGCACAGGCCTGTCTATGCACTTTCTTGTTGCTTCAGGGAATTTGGATTTGTGTTTTTGGGAAAGCAGGAGGGACCTGGGGATTGAGTAGACTTGTGAACATAGAAGTTTTGGTTATAATACTCAGATTTTTTGTCTTCCTCTCCTCTTTGTAGCACTGATTGCAGCTAGAAACAAGACACTATATTAATATGATTGTGTTGACATCTGTGGACTCTGCTTTGGTACTGAATGAATGCTGCTATGCAATTGAAAGCCATATGATGTCTGAAAAGAGAAGAAATTCTGATAAAATTTATATTCTCCTTCAGAACTAAAACCAGCTATGGATTCCTGCAGCTTGGTCTGTGCCTTACTTTGTTGCTACCTACTGTAGTGATCTCATAGTTCAGAACAAACTCTTAATTTAGTGCAAATATTTGCAAAGAATTCCAGCTTTACTTTACGTCAGGTGTTTTCTGAAAAGCCCCTGACCAGAAACCTTCTAAAGAAAATTCAGTGTCTGGGAAAAAAAACCATTCATTTTAGGTGACATCTGATGCTGGCAAGGGGGTTCTGTGAGTGCTGGGGAAAACTTTGTATGTTAGTAGTTCTCTTTGTCCTTGTTGACATGCTACTGCTAATTCATTCATAATAACATGACAGACTATTCAAATGGGGTGCCACATTTAGCTAAACTAGGTAGAAATATATATTTAACTTCATGCTTGGAGAACTTCATTGTCAGTATAAATATTGCAGATAAATTGGTGGTGTCACACTTTACAGAAAGTTTTGTCTTAAGAGAGCTAAAGACTGGTCTGGGGTTGCACAGGGAGCGTGCACGAGTCTGGGGACGCATTCTCAGTAAAACCAAACTCTTCTGGATTTATTCCTTTTTTGGGATAACAAATAGTTTTTTGTCCTCAAACTCGGGACTTGTAACCCTCTTTGCAGTCACTTTCTTGTTCTGTGTCCATGGTCTTGTGTAAGCAGCTGTCCTTCCAGTTGCTGGTTTGTGGTGGATTTGTTTTAGGCTCTCTCCATTGATGAATGAGGATGTGACTTTCAGGTATTCAAAAGTGAGGTGGAATTTCTCTTTTGTCCCATTGGATTTTTATCAAGAGTCCTGGTAATTCAAGAAGGCCATGGTGTACTCTCTGAAGGTGAGCCTGCTGCTGTTTGGTAACTCTAGGAGCTCCAGGCCTTATCTGGGAGAGTTATTAGTTGGCTACTTGCACACAAATGTCTGAGCTCTCGTCAGATTAGAACTCAAGCCCCAAACTGTACCTTTAGCTTGAAATACACAACCAGTGCTCCAAAACTGTGTGAATCTTCATGGCAGTCCTACATCCGCTCACTTTCTTTGCAGCTGTTTTGATCGTGGACTAAAAATACTGAAATTGGTCAACACAATATAAAATAACTTCCTATGTTTGGTTTGGACCTTGAATTTGTGCCTAGCAAAAGACTCAGTACCTGCTGAAGTAAGAGCTAGTTCTGTTGCTGTCAGGAGCAGCTGTGCTGCTCCTCTCTGTCAGGAGGTTGTGCTCCTTCCTTAGAGACCATCTGGTAATGTGACCTGACTCTTAAAATCCAAATTATTCTGACTGACCAGCCTCAGAGCTCGGGTAAGATTAAATTTTGTGCATCACAGTCCCTCTGTTACAGTGGTAATTTGTTTGGAAGTGAGAGGTGGACATGACCAGGATGCTTTTGAGTTCAGTGCTTACTCCAGAGGCCAGTCTAGAGGCAGCAGCTGCTGTGGATATGTCCTCGGAGAGGCTTTCGTGGGGCTGGCATGCCTCTGAGTGAGGGGACCGTGGCAGATCCAGCTGTTGGCAGAGGGAACACGAAATATCTCCGAGATTGGGAACATCTGGGCGTGCAGGAAGCAGTGTGACTGTTGAAAATGAGGCATTTCTAGTCTGCTCTTTTGGAATGGAGAGAAATCATAAGGTGAGAGTTTGATTCTCTGTAGTTTGGCCTAAAACAGAAGGTGTAGGGGAAGAGCTGAGATTATTTGAAGTTTGGGGAGCGATAGATGTGGTAAGAGATTACGGAGTTAGTGATGCAGCACTTGAAAATGGAGGCAAGTGCTGTGGGGTGTTACTTTGTTGCATATTTACATCCCTTCTTCAAAATGTCCTCAAATTCCTGCAATTTATTTAAATTAGTTTCTCTTCTTCCAGTCTCTTCTGACCTTATAGTTTCTTGGCAAAATTTACATTGCATTCAAATTAAACTGGGGAATATTTTCCCAAAATAATCTTTCTAATTGTAATCTCTTGTTTGAAATCAGCAGTATGTTAAATATAATGTACATTTATTGATAGAAGTTATTTCTTCTCATTTGTGTGGGTGTTATATATAGTCACATCACTGTTTCAATCACTGGCTGCCTGACTGGTTCCTAGAAAATACAGGGGAATTTCCTACCATGACTCATCTTGGAAGTAGCAGATGCTACACGCTCTCAAGCTGTGTATGGTAGCTCTGGAGTCTCAATAAATTTAATTGAGTGTTGGGGACACAAAAATATATTGGATTACTCTAATGATTACACACTGCTACTATTTATCCCTTTTTAATGAGGATACTTAAGCAAAATCTTTATAGAGGTGATGTTGCTTTCTTCCCTTTCTGTCCTGTGGCACTGCTGTGAAATCGTGTTTCTGCTTTGAAATTTCAGTTTTACCCTGCTGTCACTGGGGTGTAACTCTAGTGTTAGTACTTTATAATTCTGAGAAACCTCCCCCCCCCTTTTTTTTTTTTTTTTACCCTCTTGAAAGTGACCCCTGAGCCACATGTCGCTCCCAGGCAGTTCAGTCCGTTATCAACAGCAGATTGTGTTGCTGGCAGTGGGTCTGTGCTCCTGGGGAGTTCCTGGGTACCTGCTGATCCCAGATACAGAAATGAGTCTGGGAATGCTGTGCCACGGCCAGCAGGCTCACAAGGCTCTGTTACGGGGCAGGTTTGCATTCAGTGGGATCACCTTGGATGTGCAGTGGCACAGGGAGGATGGGATTTAACATGTCCTAGAAGTGTGCCCTGCTGGGATGTCCAGCATGCTGGGAATTGAAGAGACAAGGAGCTGCTGGGCTGGAGGTGCCTGGCATGGAACACAGCTCCCTTCTGCCGTGGAGGAGGAGAGGACAGAGGCACTTTGGAGGGGTATGGAAGGGAGTGGCTCCTGCAAGCTGAATGTGTGAGATGAGATACCCAGCTCTGGCTTGTAGAGTCTAGGGATCAGTTCTCATTTCAGCATTATCCAAATAAACCCAACCTGCTGCTTTGACAGCTGATGGGCCTGTTTCTTCCAGTGTGGAAGTCTGGCTTCCCACGCAGGGACAGATCTTGCCTGGAGACACTTGGTGCTCCAGAGGAGCTCTGGAGTATCAGTGGGGTGCTGTCGTGTCCAGACCCACTTCAAATCCCAGAGATCCTTATGGCTTGCCCTTTTCCATAGCCAAGTGAGGGGTGGCTTGCTGAGAGTAAAATTGAAAGCTTTGGGAAGCAGTGGAATGCCAGGCTGCTGGTGTGCAGGGCTCTGTGGGATGCCCTTACCCACCTCCTTTGTGTAGAAGCTGTGTGTAAGACTTGGAGGCACAGGGGAATGCTTGGGGAATATCCCTGAATTTACTCCTGTGGCTGTCCAGGATGTGTGGCATTTGTCTTCCTGATGTGTCTTATGACTATATTTTAATGTGGGGCTTATCGGGTTGGGAAGGTCACCCATCCTGGTTTTGGGGGCTAATCTGGAAGTGAACAGAGAAACCCTGGCTGGGCTTCTCAGCCCTGAATTTTGGGTGGCAGTTCCTCTGTTCAGGAACACTAAATGAGCCACATGTGCCTTATCTTCCGGGACACGCAGTGAATTAAGTGAGGAAGGATGGAATTACATTGTTACTTGAGGTTTTCCTGGGAAAAGGGTGAGTCCTTAAGTGCTTTTCCTACTCTGGATTGCAGAAATGGGCTTTTCCTGTAGTGGCACTGGAGCGAGCAGCAGCAGCAGCTCTCAGTGGGAAACTGCAGCGTTGCATTTGCCCAAGGAGCCAGTTCTGCAAAGCCAGGCCCGGCTGGTGGTTCCCAGCCCCAGACTGGGGTAGGTGGGACAGGGAGGGGGCCCCGTCCCTGCCGAGCCTGGAAAAGAGGAAGCCTGGAGCTGAACCTCGCCGCACTGCACTTCCCTAGAGAGCAAGATGAGGAGAGGCAGTTCCTCTGCTGGCCTTCATGTATGATTAATGGAGACTTTAAGCACAGTATAGGCTTGCTCTGTAACCTTGCTGTGCTCCTCATATTCTCTGGGAAAGTTTGCTTCTCACCAAAGAAATGTGTAGCTGAGTTTTTCCGAGAGTGGCTGCATGCAGCATCGTCTCAAATGGTTGGAAGTTTCTGTGTTTGACTTTGCAAGATAAAGTCTGTGGTTATTTCTGATTTTTTTTTTTTCCAAAGTCACATAATGCTTAAATTTGGCTGAGTCAGAAATACTCCGTTCTGGTCTGTGTTGTTTGTATACAAATATTCAGTGTTTTTCTCCTGTAGTTACGCTTTTGAAAGTGATTCTTTTTAGTATTATAAAGAAAAATCACCAAAATGTATGGTTATTTAATACAAAAAGCCTTAGCAGAAGAGTTCAGTGCAGCTTCCCCTGAAGGCTTTCCCTCCTTGGAGGCAACAGCTTTAAAATTACAAGTGCAAAACTCAGAGTTGCTCTTCTAAGACCATTCTTGTTGTCATATTAGATTTAGTTACACATTTGTACTAGGTACTGATTAGTTAGGAGGACCCATAAAGGAGTTTTGTCCCCCATTCTTCCTGTCTAGAGTATCCTTTTCTAAGAGCCTAGGAGCTCCTGTACAGTAATGACACCCATACAGGTGACTTTTTAAAGTCCCCTGAGCTCCTTCAGCATTTTGGGCTGATATGATTGTAAAGTAAAAGACTGAACTATCACGAATTTATTAGTTAATACTAGAATTTTTCATTCCTTTTATTAGTGGCAATATGCCTCAGTCTGCAGAAAAACATATTTCAGTCATAGAGTGTCTCGGCTGTGCTTAAAATTAACCAGAACAAAATAATGAGCCCTGCAATTGAGAAGCTGTCCCCAACTAAAAATATTCCTCCCTTAGACCATGGGATTGGATTCTTTCATAGTTTTACTACAAATATCCCCTTATGTTCATTATGCCTTGGATGCTGAATCCATAAAATGGGGCTGTTAATATGTACACGAGGCACCAAGTAGTGCTGGAGACTTTCAAAAACTAGTAATTCCTTGATTTATTCATAAAGCAGGGAGCATAACTCTTGAAAATTTGATCAGATGCCAGTTCCTTCAGTAGCCACTCGATCCAGAAACCTTTTTATAGCTGTGCTCACATCTCTGAGGACTGTTAGGCTTAATTAATGTTTAAGACTCTTGTACAGAACATGTCATGAAAAGGGAAGCTCTTCTAAGGAGCGTGGGGAGGCAGGCGGGAATTTGGCTTCAGGAAATGGGAATGCAAAGGATGTACCAGCATTTTAGTTGAGTAAGTTTATGTCTATTCTCTCACTTAAAAATACCCTTTCTGTGTTTTTTAGAGAATGACTGTTATTTGGAGTGTTGAATTGACAAGTGTGTCTGCAAAATCCTTCACATGGATTTTCTTTTAGATATTTAAAAGCATTTCTAGGTTATTAAAAAAAAAAACACAAAATGGCCTTATTTAAAGTGTATATCTGTTACAAAAAAGAAGGTTCTTTGCTGTGGTATGAGGGTGGCGAAGCCTGACAAAATTATCCTGAAAATGTTTGCTGTCAGGCGAAACACTTTAATTTCTCCCATCTGCAAAACAAAATAATATTTATATTCTCTCAAGGGTCAAGTGAGGGGACCATTTCTCTGGGAAACTCAACATCTTTTTCTTGTACATAAACTTGTTATGGATCCAAAAATGAGTGTTTTCTCATGAGCACTGACATCTCCCTGCACAAATACCTTCAGGGCTATGCAGAATATCATCAAACAGCAGAAAACCTTTATCCTGTGGGCATGTCTGGTGCTTCTGGGGCTACAGTGGGGGTGGGTGATATCCTTTATCGGGGAAAATTGGCTTCATCTGTTGACATCTTGCTTAACAAAGGTATCAAAACCCTCAAACCTCATTTCCCTGCTCTCTTTCCTCAACACACACTTCCCCAAAATCTAAGTTACAAACGGCAATGGAAAAGAAACTGTAATCACGAGGTAGGATTGGTTGTATAGATGTTTGTACATTTTTACTTGGAGAAAAAAATAGTTGGATTATTTCAGAAGAATTTGCCTTAATGCTGTGAAGGGTCTATTTTTGTGGTTTAGAGCCCTGAATCTCACATAAATACGTTTCTTAGAGGAATTTAAGCTGAGTATCCACCCCCTAAGCAGGTGACATTCCCATCATGAACCGAGAGGAGAAGGAAATGTGGGAAAACAGGAGGTTTACCCAGCCCTGGTGGTGGGGAAGGACTTCAGTCTGTCTTAATAGAAAGCAGAACTGGAATAGACTGACGTAAATGACTGATTTTTTTCTGATTTAAGTCCAACAACATCGCCTGCAGGGGAAAACACTGTTGGCAGAGACGTTCCTGGTGATGAAAGCTTTACTGTAGCAGTTAAGCTTAGTTGTCTTTAGACAAAAACCTCATGTTTTATTTAATCTCCATTCAGGCGCTTTTTTTCCCCCTAGTTAAAAAGGTAACAAGTAGGGCATCGAGATCATATCACTGAATGAACTGTAGATGTTTTATTCAGCAAAAAGGCCATTTTGGTTTCTCATAGAAAAGTTTAATTGCTTAATTGCATGAGATTTAAGATTACGATACTGAAATTCTACTACAGTTTTCAAAGCCTGCTTTGTTTAGCATTGCTTTCAAGGCAAGGTTTGCAGGAAAAAAATGTAGTGGAGCACTTTTTTAATAGAAAATGGAGAGTTTCTGTCAAAAATCAAAACTTAAAATCAGGGATGCCCAACCTTATCTGATGGTCTTGAGCTCTGGGTTTTTCCCCATGCAAAGCCTTGCTACAGCAGAGGATGTAAGTAAGCACTTGTGTAACCAGGGCCGTGCTCACACAGTCATGTTGGCTTGGAGCTATTTTATCTCAGTATCTGTCCAAATAAACAAAGCTTTAAGTGGTCAAGTGATGCCTGAACATCTCCCTCTGGAAAGCGCTGGGCTGTAACTGCTGAAGTGGCTCTGAGAAAGTTGTTTAGATCAAATTAGGAAATTGTGGAACCCTGGGATGTTTCATGGCTTTGGCCACGGTGAAATGTAGCTGTTGGTCAGTGGGGACCAGTCCTGAGCCAGCCTTGGTGGTGACAGGATCCACGGAATGCTGCTTGATGTTTTGATCAGTGCTTTATCTACATACTTCATATGGCTCTGATTCCCGAAACATCCTTGGAATAAGTTTGACAGTTCCAAAGAGCCCTAGAAAGTATAACTGGAATTTGTTCGATGAAAACAAATCTACAGAGAAGAAAAAGCGGTTTTTCCTCTCCTTGCTTCAAAAATTTACCACAGAAATAGATCGAGAGTTTTTATTCATTATCTTCAGCCATCACTCTCAACATTATTGGAATACACTGAAGTACCATATTAAATAGATCTATAATATTTGGCAAGGGTAATTTCTTACCAGGAACAATAAATGTGGCTTAAAGCAGTTTTTTGTTACTTGTCGGGTTAACACCAGGTTTGGAGTCAGATGATTTGAGCAGGTGTATGTGAAGGAAAGAAAAGAGTGAAGTGAGGAGGGAACGCGCTGGATTGCTGTGGGAGTCTGCCAGGGATTTCCTGTCAAATTCTGGATGGAAAGAGAACTCCTGAAGTAACTGCAGAGGGAAGTGGTGTGTGGTGCACTGGTGTGTGCTTGAGGGGGATGCTGAACTGGATCTCCTGAGGGATGGGGACAAAACCCTGGGAGGTGCTGCTGGGATTTTGCCTTGGTCTTGGGCTCAGGTAGCCCACAAAGTCTCACTTAAGTAAAATTTTCCTGTTTTTCACTGCAGTTATCAGTTACCTGAGCTCTTCATTTTGAGCCTTGCACTCAGTATTGCAAATCGCTGAATTCATTGGTTGAGAAGGTTTTGTTGCTATAATCAGAATAGAAACATGTAGTATTTTTATGTCCATCCATACTTTTGGCCATGGCCTTTTGTCATTGCATTTATCCCACCATTCCATTGCCTATTTTTGACTGCCTCTGCATGCTGAGCAGATGTTTTCAGAGAGCTGTCTACAGCAACCCCCAGGTCTTTTTCCTGTGCAATTACAATTAATTTAAAATTCAGCAATGTGTAGAGTAGCTGAAAATATTGCTACTGCTGTCTGTTACCCTGTTTTTTACCAAATGCATTTCATCAGCCCCTGTTCTGCTGCTGAGATCTCTCAGGTCTGAGTCACTCAAGGTGGACCTGGCTCTGTGTGTTTTTAACATAATGATTTATCACTTCTCCTATGAATTAATGTTATCTACAAGATAAGTGACCGAAACCCTTTTGGTAGTGCTAATTCAATATACACAAATCTGTTTCATTACTCCAGTGGCTGTCTCAAAAATAGAAAACAGCTAAATGGCTTTTTTGGTGGCAATTCAAAATAGTAAATGATCATTAGAGCAAAAATAAAGCTCAGTCATATCTTAGAGCAATCTCCACATGGTTCTTCCTGTGCAGTGTTTGCCAATAAGCCTGGATTTTTGTTAGCCATTGAACACACATTCCAACATCAGCTGCCAGTTTCTTGGCTTCTCATGCAGAAATAGAGATGTTTCTAAATTATGATGGCCTTTCCTTTTGCTTTGCTATCCTTTGCGTTATATTTTCTTGTTTTGATGATACTTCTGACCTGAATTTCTCTGGCCTGTCCCCCCTGCCCTCAGATGGCACCCACAGAAGCTCCCTTTTGTCCCTGCAGCCCCCCCTCTCTAACACCGTCACTTCTGTTTTTGCACAGTGATCTGATGGGATTTGGGGACTTGACATAGAAGTTGGGCCAGCGATTAGGAAGTTTGACCTCCCCTCCTGATGGCTTCCTTTCCTGGGCTCTTGGAGTCTTCAGATGTCTCCATCAGGGAGCCCAGTGACCAGAAAATTGCATTGGAGCTTTGCTCATGATTTCTCCAGATGATATCTGTGGTGTCTTTTGCAGCATCCGTTTTTCATTTTTGGGAATTCCAGCAGACAGAAATGCACTCACTGTTTGGGCTAAAAGCTTTTCTAGTTGGTTGGAAGGGAACTGCTGCTCGCCTGATTATGTTCATATCATAGCAAATTGCACTGCTAAAGTACCTCATAAAACATTCCGTTTCCATGGTGATCTACCTTCCACTTTTCCTAAAAGGACCCACTAGGTCCTGGGAGACAGACTCTACTTTCTTTGCCTGTGAGAAGATTAGTCACATCATTTATTTTCCCCTTAGTTTTGCTTTGTTTTCTTTACACCGAGTGGTTTGAGTTTACTGATCATTTTTTTTCTCTCCGCCTTTAACATTCTGAAATATTAAATCTCAGCACATTAAAGCTCATCTGAGGATGTCTCTGTGCACAAGGATGCAGTGCTGAAACGTCCATTTGGAATTTCAAGTGGAAAAATGAGATTTAAGCATAGATTATTTAAAATGAGAATTAAAATTATTTAAAACTGTGTAGTGATTATTCAGTGCTGCAATGCTAATTAAAAAAATAGAAAAGAGAGAATGCTGAGGGGACAGGTACCTGCCAGGTGGCACATCCTGATCCAGGTGACTTTCTCCTCTTCCCTGCCTCTGCCCATCTCCCTTCAGTGGAACCAAAACTGTATTTGCCTGAAGAAGGCTCTGACTTGATCTGCAATGTTAAGTTCATTTTAAGCATCTGATTCCAGTGCTCAGTGAAGCAAATTTTTGTTTCCCCTCCAGTTCTAATTTAAAATTATAGTTTTTCTGCATTAAAGCAACATTAAGGGCCTTTTCTGACCTGATAAATCCCAAGATTAAAAACTTAATGCTGAAACCACAGACCTGGACCTCTCAGTTATCCGGTTACTTAAAGAGTCCCTGGGTGCTGCATATTCTCATGTAATGGGAATAATGGCATAGTGTGGTAGCTGTAATTTCAGTCTTAACTCAGAATTTATTATCTGCTAAAGCAAAATAATTGTTTCAGTTCAGAATTCAGCAGGATTTTGATTTGGGTTTTTTGTTTGTTTGTATTCTTCCTTAGCTTTACTCTNTTATTTCCTTGGCTGCTACCTGCTAGACTAAGTCTATCATCCTTTAATAATGGTATTCCCATGTGAAATTGAGTTTTTTGGGTTTCCCCAAATAAGCTTTTTCTCATTTAGTTCCACTCCTGGAGCAGACTTTGGCACCTGAATGAAACAGGTGTGGTCATTTCTAATGGTACCAGCGTGGAACACATTCCTGTTATTTATGTTAATGGTTCGTTGTGCCTGTTAATAGGTTAGGAGGAGAGCTGAATGTGCTGGAGCCAGAGTCACTGAGGGCAGGCCGAGCAGAAATGATAAACTGGAGCAGTCAAAAAGGCTGTTCCCTAAAGCGTTATCTCTGCCTGGCACAGAGGAGGCAGGAAGGAAGGAGGGCTGCGAAAGGAGAAGTTGTAGCAGGGAGGGATTCAGGGGGCAAAGAAAGGGGGAAGTTTAACACAGCGAAAAGGAGGTGTCTGGGGGGACATGCATCATGGAATCGTGGAAAGCGCCGTGGTGGGAATGGTGTGGGAATGCGTTGGGGTGCTGCGGCTTTCTCTGCTTTGTAAACCAGCAGCAGTACCAGGTCAGGGTGCCCGAGCCTCTCCCTTTTATCCGTTCAGAGGAGGAAGAACATACACAGCACTGTGCCACTCACTCGCTGTAAAATTGATGTTTGGGGTTGTTTTATTACTAGACAGTCATGATGAAGATCCGTGGATTTTCTGAGAGTCATGAAGAACATTACACTTACCTTCCCCTGTTCCTTCAAAGAGAAAAAAAAAGGTTAAAACCTTACAATTTGGTTTCTTGTGAGAGGTGTTCTCACCCTGCATGATGAGGCAATGTCATTTTTGTTTTCCTCCTCCATGCACACAGCCCATGTCTATTTCCTTACGTTTTGTAAGGATCTCCTGCATGGTTCCTCGTGGCCAGTTTTACTGTGATACAGCTTCCAGAAAATCAGTACCTGAGTTTACGTTTTCTTGCACAAAGAGAATAAACAGCATTTTAAAATAGAAAACTCCTTTTTCAAAGTCAGCCAATGTTACAACAAAATCCATGTAGCTACACCAGGACACTTGCTCATTGCCCTGCACTTCCATAACGAAATCCCATTTCGCCCCAAATGGTATTGCAGGCTTTTCTTATGTAAATATGTTCTTGTGCCTCTCCTAAAACACAGCTTTTCCTTGACTGGCACACAGTAACGTAATTATATGTTAACCTCAGGTAGTTAAATCTAACAGCCCCTGCAGTTTCTGCCTTTAAGGAACAAATCAGAAGTCAGGCCATCTAAGTCTTTATAAGGAAACGACTTTTAAAACACGGAGAATTTTATTGTGTTCAGAGTTATTGTAGCAGTTACTTCTTACACTTGAGGAAAACTTGAACTGGAGATGGAGATGAGGTTTCAGCCTCGTTTGCCATTTAAATGCCCTGGTGGCCCCTGTGGTGCCTTCAGTGTCCCCCATGGGGATCGTACAGCTTTGAGTTGTAGTGCAGGTGAGTAGGAACAGCTCAGATCTCGCTGCAGCATCACCCAGGACACTCTGGAAAGCTCTGGGAATAGATTTGTCAGCTGCTGGATGGGTTTTTTGTTTTATTTTTCTTGATTATGTTATGGTCAAAATATAAAGTACCTAAAAATAGCTTTAAACCACAAAATGGATCCAGCTCTTTGGAAGCCATTACATTAATAGGTAGGAAACTCTGAGCATGCTGGTATGTCTTGAGCCTTCCACAAACAAATCCGATGATGACTTATTTGTGCCTCTGAGTCGCACACACAGCATAATACTCGTCAATTTATAATGGTCTGGAGATGTAAGCAATGGGATAAAGAGCCTGATAAAAACGCTAAAGAGAAGAGAAAAAGATGAAAATAGAGAGGCAATTTTCTTCATTTCATGACCCATCTGTGATGCTTTTTAGAGACATTTTGGTGAGAAGATCTGATGAAATTCGTAATTCTGTGTATGATGCTATTTGGGCTTATGTACGTTAGGGTTTAAAATGATTCATGGATCTTTCCTTCCTTCCAGATGTACTGCTGAATTATTTCAAGTGTGCCATGATGAAATATTATGAAATGTTGTTGCTGGGAGCAAGGAAGCCTTTTTTCTTCCCTTTATTTTTAATTAGGCAAGGTTTATTTCATGACTGAAAGTGTTTAATCTTGTTAAATAAACCTGAGAAACTCTAATAATGCTCTCTAGATTTTATGATAAAATACAGCTTCTAATCCAAGACATGTTAATTACCCTTAAACTTAACAAGGGCGTACATATTTCATTAAATTGTTTTAAATTCAACAGGAAAACTATTGGGAAGCAGCACCCAGTGCCTCTTGCTTTTTCATTACAGATCTGTTGTAAGAATGATGCTGTTTGACTTTAAAACTAAAGCCCAGGCTGTACCCCATGATTTTGGGTAGCTGTGATTATGCATATTTAGCAAAGCAGTGGAATTCCAGAGAATAACTGGGACTATTCCTTTGAGGAGGGCTGGCCTGTGGCTTGACTTCATACTTGTTGAAACATTCCCGATGACTAAAACTGATTGTTTCTTGACTTCAAGCCCACTGATTATTTTTTTTTTAATAAGATTGTCTTATATTTTAATTTTTAAATAAGTCTGTTGTCTTTTGCTGCATAAATAGTGGTCATAGGGGAGTTATAAATAGAATATTTCCTTTAAAACTACTGCTCCTCATCAGGAAAAAAGTTGTTTTTGTTAAGGTCTTTATCTCCAACGAGCCCTGCAAGTTGTTAGCTGGATTTCATACCCCAGGGGTACCGTGCAGTGATGGCCTGGGTCAGAACAGTTGTGATTCAGGGTTTTATTAGCATGAGTAATCTGTGAACTCCCCATGACCTGGTGCTCACACGAGCTCTGGACAGCCCTGAACCCAGCGCTAGGCGCCGGGATGGAATTCCAGGTGCACTGCAGAGCCCAACACACCAAAGGGAAGTTCTAGCACTTCCTTTTAGAAGCTGGAGGTGGCAAAGAGCTGTGGTTGCACCCAGATATTGACGGGAATGGTGTGTGGCATTGACTTGGGTGCTCTGGGAAGTGGTTCCTTGGCAAAGCCAAGCAATGGAGGTGGTGTTTGAGGAGCTGGTACTGCCGCTTGTGCCGCTGGTGTGGTTCTGGTGACATTGTCCAGCTCTCCTGGCAGACTGTGTCCTCATTCCTGAGTTTGCTCCTCCTGCTGTGTGCCCTCAGGGAACACAACCCTGGTGATGCTCAGGAATATTTGTCTTCCCTGCTGAAGGTCACTGGATACCTTCTGTTCTAGTTCTGTACCGAGTGAATCGTTTTGCTTCAGAGAAATCCAAGGGAAGGACACGAGGGGACTTGATGCTTCCAGAGTGCAGTCTTTCCTGAGTATTTTGGAATTGTGGATTAATTTAAGCAAACAAAGGCTGTAGTAGAGGTGCTTTTTGTATGCCCTGTCAGTAGCTTGAGTTTCTGTGCCAGGTATGTGAATAGGACTGGCTTAAACATTAAAATAAGTGAAGTGCCTGAAAAAAACCACGTATGTTGTGTTCACTTACATCAAGTTACCTGGGGAAATAATTCTTAATAATCAAAGAAATGACACTAAGCAGCTTAAAACGTAGAGGTTCGAGAGTGTTCTCCAAAAAGCTTCTCTAAAATAAAGGGCTTTTCATCCAAGGTCATGGTCTTCATGTGAAGGACTCAGCCCAGAATGAAGTGTTGTGTTTGGCCTGGCCAGCCAGCCATCTGTACCAATTAAAGGGAAGGAGAAAAGCTCCAGCTTCTTAAAAACAAAACACAAAACCCACCCAAATCAAACCAACAAAACCACGTCAGTTTGTGGGTGAGGACTGCAAGGGAACTTGAGCACCTTCCTTACTTCAAGCTTGAAAGGTTTCTTATGCAGGACATTTATCAGCTTAATTTTTCTCAGAATTTCCTTCTTTACGTTGTTTTCCAGATTTTGGAGAGACTGAAGTGATGAAAGCAGGCTCTGTGCTTGCCATTCTTGGGAAAATAATTCTGGTGTGAATTTATTCCCCTCAAAATAGTCATCTAAAAATGGGTGCATGAGCCATGTCACATTGCTCCTCCTCCGACTGGAATCTGCTGCTGGTCCAGCCTGTTTCCTGTAGTTTGTTTTTCTGCATGAAGTGGAAAACTTTGTCCTTGTTTTGGGAAGTACCCTGGTGTAGTTGGGATCTAAAATTAATTTTGTGCATTTCTGGGTGCATTTGAAACAGCCCTGTGGTGCTGTGAGGTGCAATTCAAACTGTGTTTTTACAAGCCACATGCTTTGAGTTTTCAAGTTTATCTTATCGACATAATTTTAGATCCATGGATTATTTGGGAATGTGGGTAGTTTAGCCCCTCTTTAAGGTGCTTCCAGTTATGTTTTGTTCTTTCCTTTATATTCAGGTCAAGGTGTTTTCTGTTGTTACTAATACAGTGCCTGGAAGTCCTAACTGGTAGGAGAGAATCTTTGTGCAGACACCTGTAGCAAAAGGACTTAATTCATGGTTTTTAAATGGGAGGGTTGCTTAGCATTGAGGAAACTCTGCTGTCTGAACAAAATGCTCATCTCCCAAACCCTCAGAATCTTGAGTCACTTGTCACTCTCCTAAGTCACTGCCGGTTGATTAATAATGTTTCCTTCCTTTTGAGGTCTTCAGGACATGCAGTCTCAAATGCTGCTTTACAAGGATGAAAAGCAGAAATCAGACTTCTAATAGAAATTGTTTCTTGCTGTGTTAGTTCAGCACTTTGGTAATGAAAAGAACATGCTCAAATTGACCATACCTTGAACTTGAGGTTTTTCTACTAAGGGCACTCTTAGAGTGCTCCGCCTTGATTTAAACCATTTTTGTTTTGGTCTCCATATACCGAGAAGTGAGTTGTGATGTTAAGGATTTGTGACCTTGCCAGCCTAAATGGAGGTGGTGTGATGTGCATCTGTGGTGTTTTACACTGTCCAGTACCCAAATTGTGTATGTGGTGCTGTGGTGGTGTCAGTGCAGGGGGTTCTCAGTGTTTGTGGGATCCTATGGATCACTCTCTGATCATGTTCCATCAACAGGACTCAGGTTGCTGCTGATACACTTTCCATCCTAAGTTTTTTGATATTCATTACTGGAAAATAATAGTCCTGCTGAGCAGATTTACTGGGAAGATTTACTTGCATCACTACTCGTGTCTGCCCTAATTGGAAAAGGACATTATTACTTAGGGCTTAACTCTAAGTATTGACATTTAGCTTCCCATTTTAAATACCTTGAATACTGGAGCTGCACAGGCTTTATTAATGGCAGAGAGGTTCATTTGACTGGAGATGGATAAATTGTTTTCTCTGTCAGCTTGTTGTTTTTATTGTTTTAAAGCCAGATGGACTTTTCTCTTGGGTGAAGAATGTGAGACCTGAAATACTGCATTCTTTTCCCTGTCTGCAGGGCTGCAGTAAATCTAGCACCTGTGGGTGAGGCCAATCAGCTGAAAATGAATAGTCATTTCATTCATCTGGCTTTTGTTTATACTTCAGGTATTTTTTTTTTTAAGCAGAACATTGCAGAACTTTTTTTTGCTGCTCTTCAAATAGCCTTTTAACAGCTCCGTAGTATTGGCCTGTGGTGAGATAAAGTAACAAAAATAACATTTTTTGTAATGTTAGCTATTAGCTGGAAGATTTCTGCTCATTTATTTTTTCCCTAATAAAGGAGAGGATGAGTTAGTGTGTCATTAAATCAGATGCCTATTAATTCAGTTTTTGGCAGAGTAACTATTGCAGTATGCTTAACTTGGAAGCATTTCTACTGCTCCCGTAGCTCCATTTTCCATGAGTTCAGGCTGATCCCAGCTCTCCCTGTGTCCCATTCCCCTGGGGGACAGTGGTGGCTCTTTGGGGGTGTCCCTTACAGCCGTGGGAGTGGGTGGCATCCCTCACTGTGACCTGATTTCAGCTGATGGGTCTCACTGGTTGGCACTCCTGTCCCATCTTTTCATTGCTCATTCTCTCCCTGGGTGGAATTCAGCAATGTCTGACTTACTGATGCCCAGGACTTTCCCTGGAATCTCGTGTGTCATCAGGTAGAACACAGAGGAAGCAAGTAATGGATGCTGCTTTGTCAGCTTCTCATGGAACCAGGGAATGGTTTGGGTTGGAAGGGATGTTAAAGCCCATCCAGTTCCACTCCCCTGCCATGGGCAGGAACACCTTCCACTATCCCAGGTTGTGCCAAGCCTCATCCAGCCTGGCCTTGGGCACTGCCAGGGACGGGGATGTTTTCTGAGCTTTGTCCTTTCTATAGATGATGTAAAAAACATGGGCTGAGAGGGAACTTCCTGTGCCTTAGCAAGCTTAAGAGTTTTACTGAAAGCCAAAGAACTTGGCATTTAACCTCTTTTCCTGGTTTTCTGTCCTACAATGATATATAGTCCTATGGCTATAGAGCACAGGAAGTGTTTATCCTCACCTAAAGTCACACCGTTGGCATTCTCAGCCAGTTCTCCTCCTTCTCCTTCATGATCCTCTCAGCCAGTTTTCCAGTGGGGCCCTGTAGTCGCTGCCTTTCCTGGATGTGGTGTTTTTGTGTGTTAGAGTAAGACGTAAAACTTAAAAACCATTTTTCTGAATGCTGTTACTTGTTTTTCTTGCAGAATAGGAGAGTCTGGAGGGCCGGGAGCACGGGACAATGCTGCTGGAAGGAATGTGAGCCGCAGAGCATGGTTGGTGCCACACTTACCCAGGTGGGCTCCTCTCACTGCACCTCTCCTGGCTGCTCCATCACTGACTCTGAGCCAGCCAGGCTGTTTCAGCACCAGGCCAAAATTTTGCTTTAATCCAGATGGCACTCAAAGTCCAAAACCTTCGAAAACCTTTTATGTGTTTTAGTTTTAAATGTATCTGATGGTTACATTCCAGCTGGTCTCATTAGCTGTTGCCCTGGTTTATATCACAGCATAGGCTGAGGGTCCCAGTGAGTGTTTGCAGGAGTCTGTTGTGCACAGACAAGATGTGGCCTCAGTAAAGGAGGTGCTGAACACAGGGTGTGAAAGTGGCTCTGAGACTTGCTCCAGACTGATGGAAACTGTTCCAGGTGACTCAGCTGCAGCTCATCTGCTGGGTTTCACAAGCCAAAAGCAGATGTGTAAAGGCCCCCATCATTGCTTTGCACACTGGTATTTAATGAGTCAGTGCAGATTTTTCAAGATGTTTTGTTAAGAAATGGAAAACTTTGTGATATTTGGATGTTTCTTCCTTTTTTTTTTTTGTAATCCCACATAAATAAAATTTTGGGGATGAGTACTGAAAATCTTCATTTAGATGCAGCTCAATTCTGTGCTAAGGGAAAGATGTTAAGGAGGCAAAGATCTGCCTTGTGTGATGGAATTTAGGATTCTTCAAAAGCAATTCCATGTCCTGGGAGTGATCACAATCCAGCAGCACTGGCTGTCTTGAAGCTCTGAGTAAATAAATAGAGAAATAACAATTACATGGCTGCAAAGTGTTGCCGTGGAATAGCAGCTGACTTTTCTACGAGCACCAGCTGGCAATTGAGAGTAGAGAAACAAAACAAACAGCCCAGGAAAGTAGGAGGAACAACAGAGAGAGTCTAAAAACTGACACATCGGGAGCCCGGCGTGAAGAATAACAAACTCCTGTCACAGGATGTTTTGCATAGCGACAGGACTCTTGAATTCAAGTGGACTTCAGTGTCACTGCAGCACTTGCTTCCTGTGTGAGATAAGGAGCTGTTGTACCCTGAATGCATTTTAATCTCTCTATCTTAATAGGACTAATAATTAAAAAGAATTACGTGGAGGAAGTGATAGTGAAGCTTATTGCTGCTGGAAGTGTTTCCTCTCATTTTGCTGTCAGGGAAATGTGAACAGAAGCACGTGGAAGGGAAGCAGTTTAAAGATGAGCTTTCCCACCAGGTGCTGAGAGCTGTCTGCAAAGGGCTTTGTCGATGAAGGAAGAAATTGGTTGGGACTTGAGAGCACAAACCAGTTCCTAACACGCTTCACCATGCGCAAAGGGGTGCCAAAGGACCCAGAAATAGCTGAGCTGTTCTACAAAGATGATCCTGAGGAAATATTCGTGGGTTTGCATGAAATTGGACATGGAAGCTTCGGAGCAGTTTACTTCGTAAGTATAGTTCTTTCTTTTTTTAGAAAACTGAATCATTTCAAGTGATGTTTTGGAGGTTTTTCAGCATTTGTAGAAGGAGATGTTCTCTGAGTTTTTAGTGCTTTGTGTGCAAAAGTTTTGTGATAACACATCTCAAAAATCAGTGTTTCCAAACCACTCCTGATCTCTTTAATGTTACAGCTGTATTTATAGTAGCAGTTTACTATAGTCTTAATGGTCCACCCAGCCATCCAGGTCAAGTATATGGTGTTTTGTGCTGTTTGGTGCTGAAAGTTGAATTTAAACAGCTGAAAATTAATTTGCCATACTGGAATTTCAAGATACTTGGAGTTCATATGCTTGGAAATCACTGCAAATTCCTTTATGGGAAAAGCAAAGAGAGTCCTCAGAGGAATGGGAATTCAGGCAGGAAGGATGTATGGCATGCATTGATATAGGCAAGAGAATTTAATCTGGAAATGAGAAAAATGGTGCTTTTGCAGTTGGTATCAAACAAACCCAAATCCAAAATACTGGGTTTGGAAATAATTATAATCCAGTTGGTATTAGTAAGACTGAAATAGAATCAATGTTGAAAAAATCAGTTAAAGACAAATTAAAACTGCTTGGTATCGTGGTCAGCCACTCGGGAGGATCAGGTTCGCTGGAATTGGGTTTCTGAGTATCAGACAGTAAAGTATTGAGATGAGACCCCTTAAACCCGTAGCTGGCAATAGGCAGCCAGTAGGTAGTTACTGTAAGCATTCCAGTTCACTGTTTGGAGTTGTGTGAAGTGATGGAGGTGTTGGGGGAGCTGTTGTTATGAGAGGAGCCTTAAATTTTCCGTCATGTAAGTATTTCCTGTGTATTTTGAGGGATAGCAATATAATTTCTCGAGGTATCATCTTGAATATGGCCACTTCAGCAAGCAGCTGTTCCCCAGGTGTGCTCACAGAGTGAGGGAGTTGTCTGAGCCAGGAGCATCCCAAGTGCTCGGTGCAGCCACCACTTCCCCCTCAGCTCTGGGAATGTGGCAGCGTGTCCTTCGGTGACAAAGCACAGCTGAAAGGAGAGATACCATGGTCAGGTGGAGCTGTTTGGAATTAATGGGACAGAAATAAAGCATTAATACACCTGAGTAAAACGCTCTTGATCTTCTCTGTGCTGAGTCGGGGGGCAGGCGGGGGGGAAGGTCTCTGCCTTATCCCAAAGTTCCTTGTTTCCAGCTTTCTCTGTCTCCTCTGAGCAGTGTGTGCTGCCAGGGGCCTCCCCTCAGTAATTCCTGTGCTCCATTGCTTCCCTCAACACAATTTTTCTTTGAAGTCACCACATGCCTCAAAAAAAAGTCATTAGTTAATACGTTACTTGAAAGGAGGATTTACCACGTTTAGCTCCTATTATAGTTAAAGCTTTTAACTGTCACTAGTTTTTTGTCCCAAAAATGGTTGGATGTACAGAGATTTCAGCAACTGTTTTAAGACCAAAAGCTTGACGTTTTTTGCCCTTAACATGCAGAAATGAGGGCAGTGCCAATCCAGGCAAGGAGAGATCTTTCCAAAACTGAATTTTTGGCCCCCACTTACCATCCCTGCATCATCCAGGCTGCAGAAAAGTAGAATTTTGATGGCTACATAATAGTCATTGCAAAACATAAGATCTGGTGCAATGAAAGGCAAGCTTTTTAAAGGAGATAAGTTCCAGGTTGAATCATCTTCTTAAAGCTGGAAATTGAAATAGCTATTTAAGAATATCGGTGTTGTAGAGAGTTTTTGGATGAAATCATGGAGATTTTGATACGCCTCTTTATTTGTTTCTTTGGAAAACATTTTGCCAATGGTTCATCTAAAAACTGTTTCCATTAAATTCCAATAAAACTGTATTTTGCATGCTCTCAGTAGGTGCAGTATTGGGCCTTTTACATATCAATAGAGAAGTAGCACAAAGTCTGAGGGAGGAACAGTGGATATGGACAAATAAAATCATGGAAAAGTGTCCTAATAATCGTGTGGTAAATCTTATCCTGAGGAAGATGTCTCTGAGGTGTAGGAGCTTGCAAGGGTATAGGAGAAAAAAGCCTGCATTTGCCACAGGCACAGCTTGCTCCATGGTGGGGTGGGGGGGAAATGAAGCTTTTTTCAGTCTATTTCTTGCTTTTTTCAGTGTTTCTCTTTCTCTACTCCAGGCTACAAATTCCCACACTAATGAGGTGGTGGCAGTCAAGAAGATGTCCTATAGTGGGAAGCAAACGAATGAGGTAAGAGGAGTAGAGGCAATTGTGCATTCAGGAGCTGTGGCAGCTCCAGAGTAAATCTGAGCAGTGAAATGAGCTGCAGCTTTGGTTTGACCCCAACAGAACAGCTTCTAGTGCAGGAGCTGCTGCTCCCTTCTGCAGGGATCGTGGAGGTTTGGGGAGGGAAAATGAGTTTATGCAAATTTTGACAAATAGTTCAGTTTAAGGAAGTGGATGGGGATTCAGAATGCCTGGATGGGGCTTGTTTCAGAAATAATTTCATTAAGAAGTGTGTTAAAAGCACACTGGCCACTGGAGCACATCTCTCTGAAATGTAAGAAACACTCTTGAGGACCTATAAAATTGCATAGACCCGCTAATCTCAGTCTCATTTCAGTTGTTGAGAATTCTTCCTCTTATTTTTGTGTTGAACTTGGACCCACTGTTCCTTTGGACTAGTACGTGGATGTGCAGGGTGTGTTTGTTTGTTAAGAGCAAACAGGGATGGTTTAAACTCATTTTTTCCTTGCTTGCTTGTTGGTCTCCCAAATGTCAGTGGTTTGGTGCTGTGTTACAGAAGGTGAGCAGCTCACTGCTACTCTCTGTAGCACTTAAGGTGTCTCTTGGGACAGTGGGTTTCCTGCTGAGTTTGAGGCCGCTGAACAGTTCAATTTCCAAAGCAGCAGTATTTAAGTAAAATGTACTGCAGTTAAAATGAGGAAAAAAAAGTCTTTGCAATCCTCGAGCTGTTAAATTTGTTTTGGGGGCATCTCAGTGCAATAGAGACCCAGACAACTGAAGTACAGCTGTGCTTTTGCAACTCTGACTTTCCATCTTCATAGTGTAAAATAGTTCTATGGTCACTTCTCAGACTGTCCTGCAGGGTGTGGTGTATGAAAGGACCTAGAGGATCAGGAAGAGAGATGCATTTATACTTTCTGCTTTGGTTTTTCTTTTTTTCCCGTTAGAAATGGCAGGATATCATCAAAGAAGTCAAGTTTCTCCAACAGCTGAAGCATCCCAACACCATCGAGTACAAGGGCTGTTACCTGAAGGAGCACACGGCGTGGGTGAGTGAGGGGCGTTCAGAGCAAATGGACCCTGCACAGGCAGGGAAATAGCCTTAGGTTTGTGGTGAACAGTACTAAAATAGAATCAAATTTTGCATCTTCTGATGGAAAATTAACAAAACTTACTACAACTTACTTTTTTTTTTTTTCCATAATCAGTGTGTCAGAGCCACTATGTGATTTAAATCTTGAATGTAAAGGCATTTTTTACTTTCAGCATGCTTCAAGGAGGTGCTTGAAAGCATGATGTTCTCTTTTTTTGCAGTTGGTTATGGAGTACTGTTTAGGATCAGCTTCTGATTTGCTAGAAGGTAAGTTTTGTATGTCTTGGACTTTCTTTTTGCTAGTACTCCCCACCTGAGTATGATGGAAGCTGTTTCCTCATGGACTGGGTTTTGCAGGTGGCAGAGGTGGTCTGTCTGTCCCACTTCATGCTCTAGGTAGAATTTGAGGCTTTCCCAGTGCTGCAGGTAGTTGGCCTGCACGTTTTAATTTTGCCAAATGAAGATATAAAAATGTACAGGTATGTTCCTGCAATCTCTGCCTTTTTAAGCTGTTTTCTGAATATCCATGATAAAATCCTGCAGAGATGACCTTTGCCCTTGCCTTGCAGTGTGCAGGAATAATTACGGATGGTTTTTAGAACAAGAGGTTGATGTAACCTCAAAACTAGAACAGCACCTGCAAAGAAAGAGGGGAATCTAAGTCAAAGTAGGGAATCAAAGCCAAAGTTTACAACAACTAGTGTTCCTTGGGGGCCAAGATCTTAGGATCCCAGAATGGTTTGGATTGGGAGGAACCTTAAAACCCTCACAGGGAAGAATTCTTCCCTAATTTCTCTTTGTAGCAGATCGGTGGGATTCCTTTTCTTTAAAAAAGACTTTCTTGGGAAAATATCCCATTTATTTTCTTCTGTTTTGTTTTATTTTCTTGATTTTTTTTTTCCCTCTGTAGTTCACAAGAAACCACTGCAGGAAGTGGAGATTGCTGCCATCACCCACGGTGCCTTGCAGGGGCTGGCCTACCTGCACTCCCACTGTAGGATCCACAGGTGAGGCTGGAGCCTGCTGCTGCTGCTGCCCTTCCCCTGCTGCTCCCCAGAGTCCCCAGGCTGCTTCACTGGGTTTGAATGGCCTTGGTGAAAGCTGTTCTGCCAAAATTTCCTGTGCCTTGTTGGCAATTGTTGTGTGCAGACCCTCGTGGCAAAGGCTACACAGGAGCGTTGCATTAACGCTAATAGAAGAATATCACCCAAATTTGCCAAATACATTGGAGTTCACTGAGCTAGACTATTTCTAAGACTAGATATTTTTTCTTAATTACGTGTGAATAAGTAAAACTTCTACGCTTTCAAAATCAGGTGATGGAAGGGTAAGTCAAGGATAAGATTACCCGAGGAGAAATCCAAGCACTTCTTTCCATGGATGGTTGCAGAACTCTGGAACAGCTGCCCAGGGTGTGGATTCTCCCTCTGTGGGCACATTCCGAACCCACCCGGGCACGTTCCTGTGTCACCTGCTCCAGGGGGGTTGGACTCGGTGGTTTCAAGAGGTCCCTTCCAACCCCGACTATCCTGTGCTTCTGTGACCTGGATTTCATCTGAGGGGTATTCACCTTTTAACCTCGGAGGTGGGAAGGCAAATCTGCTCACCCAGAAATGAGGACCAGCGACACATTCCTCGTTTTGTGGCTGCTGAGGCAGAAAAGGAGAGGCGAGGGAGGGAACCCCGGCTGGGCAGGGAACGGTGCTGTGCTGCCGTGCACAACCCCAGGGAGAAGTTCCTGGGCCAGTGGGGACGAGGCTGGGGGAGAAAGGACAGAATTTAAAGAGCGGGGATTGAATTTTGGGATTGGGGAGCAGATTTTGGGAGCGGGTCCGGCCCCCGGCGGGACCTGGCGCGGGGAGGCCACCTGGTGGCGAGGGAGCGGCACTGCAGCCCCCTCCGGCAGGAGGGACCCGCGGTGGTTGTTATTGCTTAATTGCAGATGATGATACACGATGCAGTTGTTGATACACAAGGGACTTTTCGAGCCGTTGTATAACATCACGGAATGGTTTGGGTTGGAAGGGACTTTAAAGCTCATCCTGTCCCACCCCTGCCCTGGCAGGGACACCTCCCACTGTCCCAGGCTGCTCCAAGTGTCCAGCCTGGCCTTGGGCACTGCCAGGGATCCAGGGGCAGCCACAGCTGCTCTGGGCACCCTGTGCCAGGGCCTCCCCACCCTCCCAGGGAAGGATTCCTTCCTAATTTCCCATCTAACCCTGCACTCTATCCTTGTAAATAGTCCCTCTCAATCTTTCTTGTAGGCTCCCCTCAGGTACCGGAAGGCTACAATTAGGTCACCCTGAAGCCTTCTTTTTACCAGGCTAAACAATTGCAGTTCTCTCAGCCTTTCCTTGTAGGAGAGGTGCTCCATCCCTTTCAGTGCGGAAAGGGAAGGTGGCAGTGGAGATGACAGCGAGGGGGACAGCCGGCACTGTACTTTGGAGGGGTTCATTCTTGCACACACAAGACTTTAGCCCTTGCCCTGCAGCAGAAGTGTCAGGATGTATGAGTAGCACGTGTGTGTGAAATATTCCACAATATTTCTTTTAAAGCAGTGCTGTCCTGGGAATGGGGGAACAGAGGTTACTCTGGGCTTGCTGCTGAAACATTGTCAGTGAATTTCTCTCTGTCTCTCTGTCCCAGCATCACCTGCCATGTGGGTGACAGGATATCCTGTGCTTGCCCTTTGCAGACAAAAGCATCTCACCAGAGTTCCTATCATGCTAAATCACTGGTTTTTTATCTTTTTTTCCTCTGTTAAAGGGATATTAAAGCTGGAAATATTCTTCTAACAGAACCAGGTCAAGTGAAACTCGCTGATTTTGGGTCTGCATCTATAGTGTCCCCTGCCAACTCTTTTGTGGGAACGCCTTACTGGTGAGTGAAGCCTGCAGTGCTTCAGTCCTTTGTAAAACTGCTCTCTTCCCTTTCCAGTGCTTCACAATACAAAAATAATACCGGGATAAAATCTTCATTAGCCAAGCAGTTTTCCTGGCATCCCTGTGTCCAGATCTTAAGGGAGTGTGTCCTTCCTCTGGGTCCATAAGGAGAGGTTTAGGCTCTGCAGTGCTTGGAAATGGTTCCACTCTTGCAATGCCATTGGCTTAAAAATAACTCACACTTGCCATAGGTGATGGGACCAAGACATGCATGGAGAAAGGGGATCCTGTTGGTCTGGCTGGAAGTCACATGGCTACTTAAATCCTGTTTTGAAGGAATTGCTGAGGGATCACCTGAGTTCCTTGGCATTCCCAACACCGAGGACCAGCACAGCTCCACGCGCCACTGATTTTGTGGCAGAGGCCCCAGGCAGTGCTGGGAGGTCACCATGGCCCAGCCTTGGAATAAGGCTGTTTGGCAGAAAGCCTTTTTTTGGAAGAACACAATTTAAGAGGCTGAATTTTTGCAGGCTGGGCCTGCTGCTTCTCTGTCCCTACTTCATCCCTTTATCCTGGACCACCGTGTTTCCCTGTTCCACTTATGGCTGCACCTATAGGCTGCATGTGTCTGCTTGAAATGCTCCTGGTGTACCAAGGAGAAGACTGGGGGAGGGTGCAAGGGGTGCCTTTAGGGCTCTCCCAGCCCTTGCTGTCAGCCTGCAGCTGCAATGCCTTTGGAAAAGGGGGGGTCTCCCATGTGCCAGCATATTCTGCTAACAGGAAGATGATTGGGTTGACCCTTTGCCCCCTTTCCTCTTTTCTTCTGCCCCCCTCTCCTCTTTTGCTTTCTCTCTTTCCTCTGACTGGTTGCTAGTGTGGTCAGTCCTTGTTCCGTTCCAGCACACTTTTCCTCAGCTCCCTGCTGTCTCTCTGTTGTGCTCCATATCTTTGGTGAAGGGGATGAAACCCCCTCAGTCTGTGTGCTTGGAGTCCCCCTGTGTGTCCCCTAAGGCAGCCTTTGCTCTGTGGTTGGCAGGATGGCACCAGAGGTGATCCTTGCAATGGACGAGGGGCAGTACGATGGGAAGGTGGACGTCTGGTCTCTGGGGATCACGTGCATCGAGTTAGGTGAGTGAACCCACAGCAGCTGAGGTGCATAATGAACTCTGCAGTGCATTAGGAGCTTCTGCAGAAAGGGAAGATCCTTATTCCTCATGAGTTTTCCCCTTTAAAACGCCTGACTTGGAAAACTCTGACAGTTGAGTTAAATCCTTCGCTAGGTATCAAAGCAAGAGCGAGTCACTAACGCACTGTGCTTTCATGTTGGTCTGCTGTGCTCAGTTACTCCCTGGAGAACCAGAGCATTTTGCTCTTCGATGAGAGGAAACCATTGTCTGTCATCTGTGTTTTCCAAGCTGGACTCTCAGACAGTTGTCCTAGCTGTTGGGTCAAGGGAACTGGTGTCCTAAGGACTACGTGTCAGAAGGGACCTACATTTAATTTTCAATTCTTCTTACTTCCCTGCTTTCTGAAGCAAAAATCTTCAGTCTCAGTGGAAAAGTTTGTGCCATGAATCATCATGAACAGGTTCTTTACATGAGGAGAAGAAAAGGGTTTGGCCTGCAAAGGGCCAGTGATAGGCATCCACAGAGCCTGGAGCAGAGATGGATGTGATGGCAGGTACACAGAGCAGACTCAAAGTGTGTGTTTCAAGTCTGAATATTAACACTGCATGTGCTGAGTGGATTATTTTCAAAAATTAGTCTTGATATGGATTCTATTTAACAGTAGTACATCAATAACTTATTGTGAGGGTGAGTTCACCGAAAATGTCATTGGTGAATGCTTAATCAGCAGAAATACGTGTGAGATAACAAAGAGGGAGATGTGCAGAAGAAATTCTGTCTCCAGAATTGAGATGGTGTAGATAACTAGTAACTAACATGGCTGTATTTCATGTGCCAGCATGCTGACACGGTGTGTATTTTGATACAAAGAGTGCCGAAATTGGAAGTTTTAGACTTCTGTTGTTGTGCATGGCCAGTGATTTCTGTTTGTATGGAGTTCGGGTGTGTCACAACCTCTAAGGAGTAAATCACAGCAATAGGGGAGAGACTTTGCAACTCTATGTGGACACAGTCTTGGTACCAGAATTTCTGTGGAGCTCTTTACTCAGGAACCTCAAAGCCATTTTACAGAGATGATGGCTTTGCTTTCTTTAAAAATACCCTTTTGAGAAGCATTAAACTTTTTTAAACTTCCAACTTTGCCTTGGCATGGTTGCCTGTCTGAACATGAGGTCAGGCAGCAGTGGGGAGAAATCTCTTGGTGAGCAGCACTTGGCTTTCTTTGAGTGCTGATGTCTTAATGCCCTGTGTAGCTGGAGTAAGTAGTGGTTAAGGAGAAGCAGATGTGGAGCTTTGCCTGCACGCTGCATGGCAAGGACAAGAGACTGCCCTGGCCTGACAGAACTGAAAAATCCTGGCACCACTGACCTTGGTGAGAAGCAGCCTCCCCCAAATCTTTCTCTGAGCTCTGTCCTCCTGAGAAGTCAGTGGCTGCTGGGCAGGTGCCCTCTGGGTGCAAGGACTGGGAAGATTTCAGTGAGAGGGAGGTCAAGGCACATGTGGCAAGTGAATTTGGTAACCTGTCCCAATTGCAGTGACAAACGAGGCAGGGCAGCCACTCTTCCCAGAGTTCCCAGAGCTGGAACATCATCCAGATGTTCCAGCAGTGCATCAAAGATCTGTAGGGACTGATAGTGCATGTCCTGACCCTGGACTGTGCCTAAGCTCAGTTTGACTGTGTTTCAGCTGATTCTGCCATAGCAGATCAGGTGTGAGATGCTGCAGTTAAAGTAAAATGTACTGCAAACTCTTCCTTATAATTTGTATCGTGCTCTCTTTGGATTTAGTCATCCCTCTCCAAGTGAACAGCAGCTTTCCTTGAGTGGGTGTCCTGGTCTAACTTGGGATATTAAAATAATTGGCCTAAGTGTGATGACAACAGCACTGAGTATTGATTTAGCAGTGATACTCTGCTCATCCTTCCATGAATTTCTCCTTTCTTTCCAGACAGCCTTATCACACCTTTTTCTTCTCTTTCCAGCTGAAAGGAAGCCTCCACTTTTCAACATGAATGCAATGAGTGCCTTATATCACATAGCCCAGAACGATTCCCCTAGGTTACAATCAAATGAATGGTAAGAGAATCATTAACGGCTGATTTTTGTTGTTTATTTCGCTGAAAATGCCCTGTGATGCTGCACAGTTCAAGCCTGACAAGGAAAGTGTTGGTTGCAGTGCAGTGATTTGTGTGTGTTCTCAAATCATGTGTAGGCTGGCTCAGTTTTGACCTTCTGTCAGTCTGGCTGTTCTACAGTCTGAGTGTGTAGAGGTGTTAATTCTGGGGCTGTAGCTGCTGTAGGAATTAAAATATCCTTGGATGCGTTAAACCAGCCATGGCTCAGCATCAGCAAAGTTTCCAGCTGCCGAAGATCCCCGTTAGCAGAAGAGTTGTTAGCACTGCTGTGCAGCTGAAGGGGAGGAGAAGGTGGGGGTAACTGGATGTTTTTGTCAGCGGGTGACTCCTGGAGCCCTCAGAGCTCCGTGGCCAGTGAATACTCGCGGTGCTCCAGGCTTGTTCTAGAATCTGAGCTTGGATACAAGAACAGTTTGTTACTCTGTGGGAGCAGAGGGCTTGCCCTGTTCCCAGGACTGGGATGTTGCTGTGGGGTGATGCTTGGCAGAGTCTGCAAAAGGCTTGCGGCAAAAGCTCTTGGAGAGGTGTGAAGTTCCCCCATTTGTCTTCTGCGAATTTGAGCAGCACAGCTCTTTAACTGCTGATCACTTCATCAAATGATCATTTCATCAAGACCACTCCAGTTTCCTTATTTCATCCTATGTGTTTTGTCCATTTTTCAGGATTGCAGGAGCTTGCTCTGCTGCCTGCAGCACAGTCCCCATATTCTGTGCAGGATTTGCAATGCAGAGCAGAGGCAGCTGTGAATAAACAGCGCCAGATCAGAGTTCTTGATTGCAGGTGCTTGTTTACAGTGCCCTTTTTGCTCTCAGAGGGCACAGGGAGTCACCAAGGTCCCTTTTGTGCTGCTTTTGAGTCCAGTGGCACCTAAAGATCAGTTTCCTTCTTTCCAGCTGTGATAAAACCTCATGGAAAGGCTCAAGTGTTGCTGAACTGGGTGTTGAGGGGCTTTACCCTGAGGCAGGGTTACCTCTGTAACCTCCCTGAGATCACTGAGTGCGTTTCTAGAGTTCCCAATAACTCCACTGTCATTTTAATAAAGCAGTTGAAGTGAAATCATAAATAGTGAGTGGTACACTTTGTTCTAACCTAGTTTTCAGTTTGTGCTTGGGGATGGTTGTGTGTCCATGTTGTTTCAACAGCCTTTAACTGGGAAAGAACTGGTGGGATCAACTTGGGATTTGGAAAAACTCAGTTCCTTCCTCTGCCTTAAAACTTAAGAGCAAGTTAGTCAAAGTTTTTCTTTTGCTTTGCACTAATAAGTTTGAATATATTCCAAATCCTAAGACTCTTTTTTTCAGTTAGAATTTTTTAATTATTTTTTTTTATTTGCAGGTCAGACTCCTTTAGGGGATTTGTTGATTACTGCTTACAGAAAATACCTCAGGAAAGGCCTTCATCAACAGATTTGTTACGGGTAATTTATCATATCTTTTCCAGAAATTTGGGGGGAAATCTGTTTGTCTACCAAAATAATTGTAAAGATGGTGAACAAATATTTGTCCTTACAAAAATCCACTCTTTGGTTGGTTGTTTTTTGGTTTTCTTTTTTCCTCCATTCATGGATCACACTTAGCAGTTAAAAGTAGCATTAAGGGGATAGGCAAAGGCTGACTTCCTCCCCTAATCAAACCACCAGACCCAAAAGTTGTTTAAATCCCTTTAATGGTTTCTATACTAAACCCAATTCATTAAACTTGTTTTGGCAATAACTGGATCATTTTGGAAAGGGTTTTTACAGGTCCATAATTGCCAAGAGCCTGTAGGAGGGGGACCTGGGAGCGATGTGTGTAGAGTTTGCCAGGGTTTTGTCAGTGAATCATAGAATCATAAATCAGCTCCAGTTTAAGTCATTTGGTTTCAGTTTACCTGGGAAATAGAGGAACTGTTTGCAGCTCCAAGGGCTTTGCTTTTGGGAAATTCAGGAGCAGCCCTCCATTAGAAGGTAGGGGGGGTGTGAAATCCTGTCCAGCCCCTTCTCCATCCGGCTTTGGCTTTTCTTTGGACTGTTGGCTTTCTTTAAAATTGATTATCAGCCCTGCTCTCCCTCCGGCAGCTGTGCCAGTGACCTCTCCAGGTAAATGATGGAGGAGCTCTTTGTGCTCCCTTTGGCACCTGGTATATTTTTTTTCCTGTGGTACATTGATGCTGTGGCAAATTAATCAGTTTTGTTCTCTGGTTCTAGTTGTAGCACCCTGACCAGCTAATAGGTTTATGTTGTGGGTTTTGGAATGATTCATTCCTGGGGATTGGCAGCTGTTTTGCTCTCTAGGAACAGGCTGAGTTCATTGAAGGATGTGATTTCAGGAGTACCTTAGGTACAAAAAATTTGTCTGTACAAACAATTAGAGCTGAGATCTGAGTCTGAAATCCTGTATACTCCATATTTTATATTTATATTTTATTTATATTTATGTCTGCCCTACACTTTTGATGTGGTCACATTTTAATATTTGAGTGCACACATAGAATGGATTTAGGTTCAGGATCATTGTTCCAAATGCTTTGCTACTTTCTAAAAATGATCTACAATGAGATAAAAATGGGTTTCTTTTATTCCTAATCATAAATAAGCTACAGATTGTTACTGTTCACAGAGAAATAAATGGTGGTTATCTGTGTTGAGGAGCAGAAATGATTCATTTTGTTCCTGTGTGAAATGATGTTTAGAACTTTTAGCTCTGATTCAAAAATAAACACTATCACTACAAGCAAAAAATGGGTACTGGAATGACTGGCTGTCCCCACTAGCAAAACTCAAATGCACAACAGTTTGAATTCAATTAAAAACAAGAAACAAGCTTGTGGCATGATGCTCTCCTTGTTTATTTACAAATCATTAAAAGATGATTAGCTCATCCTTTCAGCTCTGTTTCAGGGCGGGCTGGGGCTCCATGTGCTGGTTACTTCAGCTCCAGGGCATGAATTCGCTCTGGAGCTGAGCCCACAGGAGAGCTGTGAGGGCGAGCAGGCAAAGGTGACCCTCCTGAGAATTTCCTTGCAGATGGGTCCAGCTGTTGAGGCTCTAACAAAAGCCCCTTGTGGCATTTGCAATGTGCAGCAGAGAACAACTCTTTTCCCTACAATTTCTTTTTTTTTTCCCACTGCAAATTTTTCTCTTTTTACTGTAAATTTTTCTATAAGCATGCAGAGGATGTTTGTGCCCTAAAGCCTTCCCCCTTGGGAGCTACTGAGCAACACACCCAGCTGTGGTGATCCCATAAAGAATATTGGCAAGTGGACACTCAGGTTGTCTGGTGTAGCCAAGGTTAAATGGGAAAGCTGGAGACTTTTATATCTACTGCCAGCTGTACAGGAGAGAATGTGCATTCAGGAGAATGTATCTGATAATTCAGAGAAGAGCACCTTCTTAAATACCATTAAAGAATTTATTAAGTCTGCACTTAAAACCTGGGCAGGAGTTGGCAAGAGCCCCATTTTATCTCAACTCTGGCTACAAAACCTTTAGGTATAAATAAACTTTGTGGTCTCCTTGCTGGTTTTATGTGTGAATTGGAATAGATGGATGCAGAATAAATCTTTGCAGGTTGATTCTTTTTTGCCCTGGCTGCATTCTGTTCACTCCTGTGCCTCCAAGGTTTGAAGTGTCACCTCATGTGTTTTGAGTGAACCAGCTCAGGAAGGGACAAATTGTTTGTGTAACCTGGAGAGCTCGGAAAACCCGACCCCAGCACAAGCTCAGTGTGTTTGGAGTCTTTGAGAAAGGGTATCACCAGTTACTGAATGTGAACAGATCCATTCCAGAATGGGAACTGCCACTTCAGGGCTCTCGACAGTCCCCTGCTCTTACCCCAGCGTCTGAAATGAGGCATTTTATTTCCTTTAACTCAGCACGATTTTGTCCGCCGGGAGCGGCCACCCAGGGTGCTCATAGACCTCATCCAAAGGACCAAGGATGCAGTGAGGGAGCTGGACAACCTGCAATACCGGAAAATGAAGAAAATCCTCTTCCAGGAGACACGGAATGGCCCCCTGAACGAGTCCCAGGAGGAGGAGGAGGTACTCGTGGTTTGTTACCCCATTTACACTCTTACAAGTAATTTTACGGCCAGGGAGATGTTCCTGTCCTTAGGGTGGCAGAACAAGCACAGCCTAGGTGAGGAATGTTGCTGGAATATCGTCTGGATCAGCAGAGAGACAGGATAGGATAATGACTGATAGCAGCCCTTACTCAGTGTTCAAGCTGCCAGTTACTGTACATGTAAAACTTTGGATTTTTTCCAGTGCTGCCCTTTCTTCTGGAAACTTTAGGGAAGAAACTCATTCTGAGGGAGGTTCTCTCTGAGAAGTGGCTCCCAGCCTGTGTGGAGGAGGGTCTTTGACAGCCCAAGCTTTTCTTTCTCATCTTCACAGTCAAAACAACTCCATTAATGTTAATATTTTTTCAATTACTGTAACTTTACTGTAAAGTAATTGGCCTCTCATGAGCTGAAAAGCAAATCACCAAATTAGTAAGACTTATTTTTTAAAATTCTTTAATGTTAAAGAAGAAAAAGGTTAAAGACCTAAAACGCAGCTTCAGTTTAAATCTTGTAATAAACAACCCACTTAATCAGTGTATGATAATTGACCCTAACTGTGGCTGAGAGAAGGAAACCAGTCATTTTTCAATTGATGAGCTTAGATGGAAATTAATGTCACTTGGTGCAGGCACAATGCATAAATAAATCCATGTCTGCTTCTCAATGGAAAGCACTGCCAGACAAATGGATGTCTGTGTTCCTTCTGCTCCGGAGGAGTGGGGCAGTAACACACAGTGAGGTGCCCGAGCTCAGAGTATCTGCAGGGGCTTGGGTTTGAGGTCTGGGTGTGTCAAATGCTCCCTTAGAGCTGAGCTGGAGCTCTGGTTTAAGAAATGGGCACCTGGGTCTCAGGTGGAGCTGCAGGAGGAGGGGGCACGTGCTTCGTGCTCCCCCTCCCTGTGGAGATGCCCCAAAGGAGCACAAACCCTGCTGGGGTTGGAGGTGCCCTGCAGCTTCCAGACCCGGAGCTCAGCTGGGAGTGGGGGATTGTCACACTTGTGCACTGAAACCTGCCCCTTTCTGTCCCCACGTGTGGCCAGCTGGCAGCAGTGACAGGGCAGCAAAGTGCCAGGGAATGGTTTTCCCACTTGGCTGTTAAGCCTTTCCGAGCTCAACAGGAAGCACGTGGTGTTTGACTCCAGGGTGTGTCTTCTGTTCCTCCTGTCCCCCCCTCCTCAAAGCAGCAGGGAGCAGAGCTGTTGTCTGTGCAGGACCTGGCAGGGATGCCCTGGTGACACTCTGCATGTGCACAGCATGCTCTGCACTGACCCTGCCCTGTCCCTCCACGGGAGGTTTCACTGCTCGCGTGCGGCACTAACGGGGCAGGGGAGGGGACCCAGCCCTGGGGACAGAACCTGCTCCTCTGGAAATGCCACCAGGCACTTCCTTCTTCTGCCTTGGGCTTCCTAAGGTGGAAGATGAGCCTTGAAAATCTTTAACATGCAAAATATTACTAATGCTTTCCTCAGAGCTCTTCCAAGAAGGTTAAAGTTGAAGTCAGTGCTAAGGTTGCAAATGCAATCTCATCTCTGTCCTTCCTGCATAAACATTCATTGATTACACAGCCTCATATCCTTCATTATGTGATTTCTTCTGCAACTTTATATAAGCATCCTGAAAATATTTTCATTCCCCTGTGCCTATGTTCTCTGGAAAATAGTATTATTCTGGATTTTAAGTGCTCTCACGCAGGCTCTGAATGATCTGCTGATTGCTTAAAAAATAATCACACAATCAAAGGCAAATCTGTCAAGTCTCAATTTTATCTTTCGGTCTCCAACAAAATGAGTTCCCCGTTAATTGATTTGTAATGGAATTCTCCCCAAGCTCCCTTCAGAGGCCAGGGCAAACTGGATGCAGCAGCAGGCTGCTCATTTTAGTGAGTCAAGGCTGCTTCACACCAGGAGCTGAAGGATGTTTGGAGTTCTCTCCTCACTGTTAGCTCCTTGCAAGCCTGCTCGGTGCCACTAGTTAATTACAAAGGACTCCATAAATTCTCTAAGTCAGTCCAGACTAAGTGCATACTCTGGCATTACTGCACTCCTATGAGAATGGAAGGAGAAAAAAGGCTGCCAACTTCTGATATTTATCTGCAGAATCAAAAACGCCTCTTGTACGAGGAATATTTATTTATGTATATCCAAATTTTAACTGCTATAATAATGCAGGCTCATCTGAGTGAGCTGCTAAGATTCTTCACTCCCCTTTATCTTGGCTGAAAACATGAGGTTCAAGAGGTTTTTGGCTTGATAAAATAGAATTGCTGACTACTTGGGACATGGAGGTTAACACCTCTACACCGTGTAGAATATATCAAATAATAAACAAATGGGTTCATTGTCTTACATATTTTCTGATACAGGAAATGTGTTATAGCAGATCCTGACTCAAAGCATTATTTTAATTCAAACCTGGATCATTCTCCTAATTATGAGGCTCCTTCTATCAGCCATCCAGTATTCCTGGATGTCTCCTGTCAAGCCAAGAGCCATGCCCAGACTAAGGATATATGGAAAAAAACTGACTTGAAGCCTGATGTAATCAGATTGCAAGGGAAAAGGCAGAAGCTGCCTGCCCAGTGTGGACCATTCCAGAACCTAAACAGCCCTTCGAGATGTGCAGTTGGGAAAATAATGCCCAAAGACCCTTGAAGTCTGCAGAGTCACCTTTAAAAACAAGCTCTGGGCATTGCAGGCACGTGCTGGGCAGGTGATCTCCTGTGGGATCTGTAACTGGTGCCCCTTGTTTTATAGGACAGTGAGCATGGATCAAACCTGAGTAGGAAGATGGACAGTCTGGGCAGCAACCATTCCATCCCCAGCATGTCTGTGAGCACAGGCAGCCAGAGCAGCAGTGTGAGCAGCATGCAGGAGGTCCTGGATGAGAGCAGCCCTGAGCTGGTCATGATGCATAGTGATGAGAGCACCATTAATTCCACCTCCTCCGTTGTTCACAAGAAGGTATGTGTGCCCTGGTGCTCTGTGCTGAGAGCAGGAGCTGCTGCTGCCCTTGCCAGGGCCAAGCTCTGTGGGGTTTTTGTCTTTAAAAGCATCTAAATAACCTCTGCCCAGGAAGAGGTTGCTACTGAAAGAGCTGTCAATGCCTAGGCAGGGTCACCCAGGCTCCCCGCATGCCCCGCCCTGCATGTGCACCTCTTCCTCTCTGCTTGGGCCGTCCTTGTTTCCCTGGGAATGCCTGTCCTGTGTTCTGTGCTGTGCTAAGTGCTGCTGGCAGCCCAGCCAGCCCTCTGCCAGGCACAGGGTGTGATTCCAGCCAGCCTGCACTTGGAGTTCCCTCGTGAGGAGTGGAAGTGTGCACAGCTCTGGACCCTTCCCACGAGGTATGTTTGGAGTTGAGTTCCCCTCAAGGCTTTCCTGCTCCTTCTCTGCATGCTGTGATCTGATGCCTTTCATTTTCTTAGGGCTGCATATCGAGCTAAGGTGTTCCAGCTGTAAGCCAGCATCTCGTGTCCACTGTCTGTCTGACAAAAACAGTTTTGGCTTGGCCTTGGCAGTGTCATTTGCTAGTGGGCAGCAAAATATAGGTTGGTTGTGTTGGTTTCATTTGCAAGGAACTTCAAAGTGTACATTTGCTTTTTGCCAGAGGAGCTAAAACGTTGCAGCAGCATGAAAAGTGTGGATTTCTTGTTTGTAAGGTTACAGTAAAGCTTGGTTGTAACTGACTAAACATTTGTAAGCAGTTTTTCCTCCTGAAGTGTGGGGTTTGTGTCATTGAATATTAAGAGCTACTGAAAATTTTTTTCTTCAACAAAACACAGTTCTGCATATTTAAAAATACTGCCAGAGATGTTGCAAAGGTTTTAGGGGTTTGCCTCCCTCCTAAAGACACTTGACAGCATCTTTAGAGAAGATTGTTTATTCAGAAAGGTGAGAACAAGGTGTTAGGTACCAAGTGCCAGCCCGTGGAACTGTCCTGAATGAACAGCAGCACCACTGATGGGTGTTCTGGGTGGTTATGGTTGGAGGTCTTTCTTGTTTTGTTTTCAAAACGTGTACTGACTTTAATTTCACGTTTTTAAACGGCCATATTTACTTGTGCATTAAAATGGAAGTTTGAGGGACTAATTTACACAGAAGTCATAGGTTATAATGACTGCTCAGAGTCATTACAGTTGATAGAAACAAAACATGAGCTGCTCCCACGAGACTTAAATGGCATTTGTGAAAGGAGTAGAGTTCCTGCTTGTTTTAAGACTAATGTTATGTTTTATAATGGTTGTATGACACTTGTGAAGTACAAATACAGGATTTCTGATGCTGTGTATTCAGTCCTCTTAGACTTGTGTGTAGCTGTTCAGTTGAGTTGGATGCACAAACAGGACACCACATGAAAGTTTTTATCTGGTTTGAAAAAAAAAAACAAACCAGGGTCTTGCACACTTGTGACTGAAGTATTGTAAAAGAAATCCCCTCTAGATCACTTAACACAGGTGTTTTAGGGTAATTTTGAGTTCAGAAAGCCCAGGTCTCACTGATGATCTTCACAAAACAATTAATGATTGGCTGGGACTGCTGATCCTTGGAGTGGAGTAGATTCCTTCTCCATTGGAAAATGTTCCCTTCTGCTGTATGTAATTCATAAAGCAAATTTGGACTCTGTGTAGCAGGACCTATTCCAGTCTGCAAATTCATTGTTTTAATTTAGTACACTATTTTTTTTTATTCTTTGTTACTTTGGGGAATGCAATTTTAAATGGAAAGCTGCTTCATGTGTGTATTAATATTGTGTGCAGTGAAGAGACTAGAATTGGAGCAGGACACTTCAGGGAGTTTATATCCACATGCATCCCACTTGATTTTCAAGTTAAAGTTCATTGTTCTGCCAAGATTTCAGTTTGTGCTTTAACTGTGTTTCTGGAAACTGATGAAGCTGAGTTTTGGGTGTCACTCTGGAGCCCCTCACAAATGCAATGGAAAGAACCTGGGCTTAATTAATTCAAGCTTTTGTTTTGCATTTAATCAAAGCCTTTAAGGGTAAAAAGAAAATAATGATGAACATAATCAGTATTTTGTGAGTATAGGGTCACATATGAGATGGTTTTGAAATGGGTGAAGTCAAAAGTATTGTGTAAAATTGCGGTATTCCACAAATGTGTTAATTAGCAACTTCCAGATTGTGTGAAGGGTCCAAGATGGCAAAAGGGCCTGGAGTGTTGGTGTTTCTATGGCTCAAAGCTCTGAAGTGTCAGAGGCCTTTTGGTGTTTGGGCCACAGCCCCAGAATGTCCTGTGCAAGTCAAAGGTAGGGTCGAAGAGTCTGTGGTTGTGTGAGGTGCAGCTCTCACCCCACAGGAATTCCAGCTGCTGCCAGGTGTGGGGAGCCTTGTCCTACAGGAGTGGGGAGCAGCTCATTCCCTGCATGGGGCTACTCCCCACGGGCACTCCTGGCATCTGCCCCGTAACCAGCTCCCCTGAGGCACAGGCTTGGGGAAGAGGCTGATGGACTAAAAGCACTTATAAACAACTCATTTTCTTTCTTTTTTTTAGCAGCTGCTAGTTGGCTGTAACTTCCAAAAATGTTTTGTGGTCACAGGGTAAGTGAAATGACCTGTTCTGATCTGGTTAATTTTCACTGGTTATGCTCGGTCATGGCAGCCAAGGTGCTTGGGGTTTGCCTGCATTTGGGTTAAATCCTCTCTGGAAAACAGGCACAGCCTTATCCTTTCCACAGCACAATGGAGCTCCATGGTTTTAAACTTGTGCGTAGAACAAAGGTGGCTCCCACCTGTCAGAGTACACCTGTTAGGTTGGAAGAGGAATAAAATATTAGAAATAATTACAAGCCACCTTTGAATGTGTGAGCTACTCAGGCAGGAAGCCCATCCTTGGGATCAAGCCCTGCTCCCTCAGGAGGACACTTTAATCAGCAGCATGTTTTTTGCAGGAAATTCAGATGTCTGGCTTGGATGAGGAAGTTTTCCTTGCCCTGTTGCAGGTTCCAGGTTGGTGACCTCCTCTGTGTACATCTCAGTATGTTCAGTGTAAGAACTCTGGGTTTCTTCCAAATACAGTTAAATAACTCTGTTGCTCCATCCAAGGATCATCTTGCCTGTGGATACACATTCTCACATTCATCTCCGTTTAGGAGTTGTTCAGCTGCACAAGTTGAGAGCTGAAGGGTAAATGACAGCTCTGATACAAACCTAGTTGTATCTGAGAGCCCCCAAAAATGACAAAATGGAGCAGGGAGTTAAACTCCAAATACATTGTGCTTCGAAGACAGACATATTTTAAAATCAGATAAATATCAATTAATTCATCTTAAAAATGAAGATAAGTATTTTTGGCTCCCCGAGTATGACCATAAAATGAGTATGGGCATCAGCTGATGCATCAGAGATGTTTTGTCACCTGCTTTGTTCTGCTGCTGGTAAATGGCAGTGTGAGCACGGGTGGCTTCCCAGAATTACTGTTTCATTGTCCCAAATGAATTTATTATTATTTTATTTCTGCAAAACTATAGTAGTAAGATGTTGTAATCTTAAAGCCAGTACAATATTGGTTTTTTTCAACTACAGTACTCACTTGTTGCGGTTTCTTTCTTCAATCTTAAAATCATCAGTGCTTTCTGAAACTTGGGCAGTAAAATGTCAGAGAAATCTTGTGATTAAGATCTAGTTTATAACAAAGAGATGAAAAGAGGATGTTTGTAGTTGATCATCACAAATTCTGGCCCAACGTCTGTAATAATAAAGTACCTTTGTAATAACTGCTGCAACCTGAGTGACTGCCCAGATCCTGTAAATTAACCTGTGCACATCTCCCGTTGCTGCTACAATTAATTTCAGCATTTGTGGGGAATTTTGTGCATGGAGAGAGCTCTGGGGTGGCTGCTCCACAGGAGTTGCAGCCAGGGGAAAGCTGAGGGTGTTGTCCTGTGTGTCAGGATTTATGATTCACACTTGGGAAAGGAGAATTTTATGAGATGTAGAGGATATTTAGGTAATGGCTTGGCTTTGTCTTACATGTGCTGGCAGTAATGTACCCCCTCACATGCCTTCTGGAATCGTGTCAGGCAAGTTGGGAACAGGAAGCTTTGTCTTGAAAGACTCTTGGTGCTTAACCCTCTGTGCTGATCCTCGAGGCACTCAATGCAATCCATCAAGACCAACAATGCCACACTGTTGTTTTCCTTGCTCTTTAAATTCCTGGAAAACTGCAATTCATAAAAGTCCTTCCTGTGGCTTGGAAATTACCTTTCCTGTTTGTGTAGGAGACTGGCAGCCCTTCAGTCAGTGAGTCCTCCCATGTCTGTGAAGGTTTTATTTGGTGTGCATAGCAAAGCAACCCAGTGTCAAAGGGAGTGCTCCTCCTGAGGAGGAGGTGTGGGCAGGGTTTGGATGGTCAAGGCCTTTTTTCAGTGAGGAGAAGGATGAAAAGACAGCGTGTGGTAGAACTGGGATGGGATTTGGAGCAAAATCTGTAGCGGATTTTGAATTTGTGGTTTCACAAATTCACTGTGAGCTGCTCAGAGAATACACCAGGAGAAGCCATTTAGATCCAGCTGGAAGCCACTGGAAGCTCCACCAGCTCTGGTCAGATAATGATATGAACATATTTGAGAGGGGTTTTTGTCCTGGCCATGTCCCAGCCAAATCCCCCCCCTTGTTGTGATCAACCTGAAAACTGTTTATGTGGATGATACAGCCAGAAGAACAAATTATTCCTTCAGTAGGAAGTTGAAGATTCTGGATCATTGGCCCTGAAGAGAAGGATTTTAATGAGTGAGTTGTGAGCTGAGCATGGCCAAAGTGGCATCCTTAAGGCAAATATTGCAAAAAACCACAGAAAACAGGTGGAAAATGAAATGTATACAGAAGATACATTACTTTAAAAACAAACCAGGGTTTTAAGTGCAGATTTGGGGCTGAGAGGTGCCCTGACCCAAACTTGATGAGTTTCTGGGGTGCTTTCAGTCAGCTTTTACTTACTGAGTACATTGAGTTGAGGTGCCAATTTTGGGTCCTTGTTTCCCACTAAAACTGAAGCTAAAAGTTGAGAACAAAATTCCTATCTGTGCCAACAGTGATGACTGCAGAGTCTCTTAAATTTTTGGGACAAGAAGAATTTTAAAATAATAGTAGCAAAATGCTGTTTCCTGGGTTTGTAGGGAGATGTTTGTCTTTGCAATGGGTCACCTCATTTGTGTAAGGCTGGTGGAGATGTGGCTCCTGTCAGGTTTGTTTCCTTAGCAGCTCTCCCTGGGGCAGTGTAACCTGTTGGGTTTGGTCACTCTTGGTGCCAAGTGTTTTTATTTTTGGTAGTGGGACAGCTTTTCCAAAGAAATGTTTTGCCTTTTAAGGCTGCCTGGGCTTAGCTGAGAGCTGGTGGGTGCCTGTGTGCTGCAGAGTGCTCAGATCCCACGTTAAGGGGTGCCAAGGACAACCACTGAGCTTTTTGTCCACTTGAAATTGGTCCTTTGGCTTGCTTGGTTGCAAAGGAATTTTCCCATTCCTTGCCCAGCTGAGTTTGAAATGCAGAATGTGGTTAATTCACATTCCTGAAGGGCAATTTAATTCTGCTCTGAGCTTCTCATGTGTGCTGAGGTAACCAGAGATCCCATAAAACCAGACCAGGGTGACGCTCTGCCCTCTAGAAATCCACCTCTTGGATAACAGAAAGTAAATCCCAGATTAATTTTCCAGCATAAAAAGCAATTGCAGCTTAGACTTATTTTAGGTGGTGTTTTGGACCATTCTGAAAAGTCTGAATGCCCATTTTAAAAGTTGGGGTTATTTTTCAGTGGTTTGCACCTTCTCTAGATTTAATATTTCCCATTCCATAGCAGTGTAATGGAGAGAGGGAAGATGCTCCAGGGATTTGGGGTATTGCTTAGCAGACCTTGGGAACCCTGTGCAGTCCCAGGTGCTGCTGCAGGCTCTCTGTGTGACCATGGGTGACATTTGTCCTGTCACCACCTTCATCTCATGGCTGCGTGCAGGACTGGTGGCTCCTATGTGCTGTTGTTTGCTCTGTGGTTCAGGTGGGTGAGTTTGGTGTAGATCTTTACTACAGGGTTTGAAATCCCATGAGTCAGGTTAAACTGAGTCATGCTGTTGGACTTAAATGTTTAACTTTTAAATCAGGATTTTTCAGGGATGGTTGTTCCAGAGCCTTAGATGTGCCTTTCTCAGGAAAGTGGGCAGGTCCAAGAGCCCTGCCGGTCACAGCAACGAGCACAAGTTGGAAATCTGACATCAGCCCAATTTTCAGTGATGTCTCTTGTGGTCTCACTGCCTTCCCTGTCAGACAGTGCCACAAATGTCCAGTATAAGGATGACCAATATAAAACAAAACTGCAGTGTCTTGGTTTGAAAGACAGGTATCTGCTAAGGAAGGCAGGAGCCTCCCTTTGGAATAGAAGATGTTACCCCATTCCCTCCGAATTATTATAATTTTGAAATCAAGGGGCTTTCAGGCAAAAATATGGGAAACAGGAATAACAGTTCTTTACTAATATATATATAAAAACAAAGCAGGAGAAAAGACTGGTTTAAACTGACAGAGTCAGATACGACCTGACACCCTGATAGTCAGGGCAGCAGTGGCAGTCCGATAGATGGTGGCTGCAGTCCTCCTGAAGTGATGGACGTGGTTCTGTTGGAGCAGCGATCCTGTAGAAAGGTCTGGTCTTCCTCGGAAGATTCAGTGGTAGATGTGTAGCACTTGTCCTCTGGATATCCAGTGGAAGAAGGCTGCCTATGGTTTTCAAAATCCCAGTTTATATCCAGGATGGACTGCCTGGTTCCTCCCTCTGGGTCGAGTGTCTCACAGTGGGATGATGAATTCTGAGATAAGCCACTGATGGGCCCATTAACAGGAGATAGTCCAGGGG